>CM059805.1:1787500-2162500 GCA_030435695.1 Brachymystax lenok tsinlingensis | reverse complement strand
CTTGAGAGAGAGAGAGAGAGAGAGAGAGAGAGAGAGCCAGCGAGAGAGAGAGAGAGCCAGCAGAGAGAGAGAGAGCCAGCGCGAGAGAGAGAGAGAGCCAGAGAGAGAGAGAGAGAGAGCCAGAGCGAGAGAGAGAGAGAGAGAGAGAGAGAGAGAGAGCCAGCAGAGAGAGAGAGAGAGAGAGAGAGAGAGGCCAGAGAGAGAGGGCCAGCGCGAGAGAGAGAGAGGGCCAGCGCGAGAGAGAGCGAGAGAGATGGCCAGAGGAGAGAGAGCGAGAGAGAGAGGGCCAGAGGAGAGAGAGCGAGAGAGAGAGGGCCAGAGAGAGAGAGAGAGCCAGAGAGAGAGGGCCAGAGAGAGAGAGAGAGAGCCAGAGAGAGAGCCAGAGAGAGAGGGCCAGAGAGAGAGGGCCAGAGAGAGAGGGCCAGAGAGAGAGAGAGAGGGCGAGAGGGCGAGAGAGAGAGAGAGCGAGAGAGAGAGAGGGCGAGAGAGAGAGAGGGCGAGAGGGCGAGAGGGCGAGAGAGAGAGAGGGCGAGAGAGAGAGAGAGAGAGAGAGAGAGAGGGCCAGAGGAGAGAGAGAGGGCCAGAGGAGAGAGCCAGAGATATAGGGGTGAAGCCCAGGCGTAACAAGACCGATATAAACAGAGGTTAGTGTGACACAGCAGACAGGAGAATCTCCCAACCAGGCAGGCAATGGGCCATGAGATTGGATGTTATGTCCTCCTCACTAATCTGCTCTGATATACTATTACAGTATGTACTACAATGTTTCTGCAGCAAAATCACTGCTGCCACGCTCCCCCCAAAAAGTGGAAGAGGAAAAAAGATTTGTTGAGGCGCACTTTGAAGATGCTAGAACAGTCCACATTTACTTTCCTTCTGCAAACAAAACGAGTAACGACTAGAAAAACCATCCTACTATGGAGTTGTCTGGTTTATCTATTTACCTAGTCGGCTTGGTGTTGTGCGTTCTATTTTAGATAAATACTCCTCTCAAGGTGCGAGTGCCATAGCGAGGGAAACATGCATTCTGACAAGCAGTCAATGCACAACAATTCTTAATGCAATGGTGGGGAAAACAGAGCATGGCCTTTGTTAAAAAAAATCTCAGCTTTCCATTCCTTTTTTATTTGTCAACTCTTAAATACAGAACTGCCCCATTTTAAATCCAGACCTTTTAGCAGAGGCATGGTTAAGCACGTTACTGCTCTGCAATTTGCCATGAGTGCATAGGGGAGAGTGGGGCTAAATGTAAGACGGGTCAGTTATAGGGTAACTTGGGGTGAAAACACCACCCTCTCTCAAAATAATTTTTGGGGAGTGACAAATTGTAATTAGACAGATTACATTTGTTGTTGCACAAGAGTAACGGCAACCAGGGAAAGTGTTTGGGGAATTTCGTCATGAAGTGGTTTGTGTGAGAAGTTTTATTAGTTTACTCCAATTGGGGGAGTGGTGGTAGGGTTTGCAGGGAATAATAAAGGAAGGTGTATTAAAAAAAGTGTGTGAATTTATATATTTACCCCAGAAATATATTGGGGATTGGAAATGATGCAGACAATTACATTGGAAGCAACAACCTATCTGCAATATTAAAACTGATGCACCCCCTAAATAGAATCAGAATAGAGGTGAAACGCCACACGGGATAGCCTGTATAATAACACATAGGCTTCTACTTCCAGCTTATACATACTATACACATTTTACACTAAATCTATTTTACAATAGTTATATTTTGTTTGTTTTTAGTCCTGGCCTTGCTCTGTTTCTGATGTCCATCCAGTTTGATTTCTATTTGTAACGGTGTTATTTCAAAAGTTCTGAACCTATATACATTCTACAGACCCTATATGCTTTACATTTGTTAACTTGTTATTAGTCAGCTCCATTCAACCCCTAGCATATATCTCTTAACACCATCCATTTTGGATTTCTATTTGCCAGATATTTTTCAGCGGTTTCACCCCAAGTTACCCTATAGGTACATTATATTCACTGTGTTAATGCACGTTTTTGGGGACATGCTTACTAAATACAGATACTGTGCTTCAGACTATGTATTTATAGCCACCAGCAGACAATACGATTTGATGGGCTACATGTGATAATGCTTATTGCTAATAGCATATCTAATAATATGGACCATACTTTGGCTATATGCATGGTCCAATATGTTAAAGTTGCACTATGCAGAAATCTGCCATTTCCTGGTTGCTAAAACTATCATTGTTTTCCTAATTTCAGTTTAAGTGACAAAATAAGCTAGTATAGTGTAGAGAATCATCGTACCATCGTTACCAAACATATAGCTGTTTCAGCTGTTTGAAGCTGGTTTGTCAAAATCGAAAGTAAAAGACGCAAAAACAAAACTTATCAGGAAGCATAGAAATAGGAAGCATAGAAATAGCAACATAGAACAGATCTAGCGCTTCGTAGACTTGCTTAAAAGTAGAATGATAGATCTTTTTATGTGAATTTGGTGAGGTCGACCAAAAAAGTTACATATTGCCACTTTATTGGGATAATTTCTGGAGGTGGAAATTATATTTTAGATGGTGTCAGCATCCTTTTAAAAGTCACCAGAACTGAGCTTCTCAAAATTGCTCCGGGGGAGACCCCAGACCCCCAAAACAAGGGGAGAGGGACCCCTCTTTGAACCACACCTAGGTTACCTTTCCTCCCCACTGCTACACATTTTTCAAGAGGAAACACTGGTACGTTCTCAAAGGCCATCCACACTAAGATGAGCTATTGGAAGAGAATTAGTTTAAGCAAGGCGAGACATAGAATCGCTCATCATCATTACATTATGAGTAGTTATTTCGAATGCAAGGTAATTTGCAGATTAGTGATCTGTGTAGGCCGACTGCAATTTAGCCGATCTCAAACATGTACTGCTAGCCTGTCCTTGGATGGTGTCAGCATGTGTATGCTGTGTATGGGTCATTGTATGTGCACAAACGTGTGTGCAGTGTGTGTGAGAACATGAGAATTATCTAATTTACATAAGTTCACACACCCGAGTTAATACTTTGTAGAAGCACTTTTGGAGGCGATTACAGCTTTGATTCTTCTTTGGTATGTCTGTATCACCTTTGCACATCTGTCTTTCTCCAGACATAGCACTTTGCATTCAGGACTTAGAGTTACATTTTAGTCTCACCAGGCCACAGAATCTTATGCCTTATGATCACAGTCTTTCACATGGCTTTTTGCAAACTCCAGGTGTACTGTCTTGTGCCTTTTTCTCAGGAGTGGCTTCAGTCTGGCCAAGTCCAGATTGGTGATGGGCTGTAGAGACTTGTCTTTCTGGCAGGTTCTCCAATCTCAGCCAATCTCAGCCAGAACTCTGTACTTCTGTCAGAGTGGTCATTGGGTTCTTGGTCACCTCCCTGAACAAGGTCCTTCTTGCCCGGTTGGTCAGTTTGGTCCGATGGCCAGCTCTAGGCAGAGTCTGGGTAGTTTCTTCCATTTCCCAATGATGGAGACCACTATGCTCTTGGAAATTATTTTAAACCCTTCCCCAGATACAGTATATGCCTCATCACAATTCTCTCTCTCTCTCGAGATCTATGGACAGTTCTTTGGACTTCATGGTCTTGTTTCTGCTCTGACATGCACTGTCAACAGTGGAACCTTATATAGACCGGTGTGTCTTTCTAAATCATGTCAAAACAATTGAATTGGCCACAGGTGGACTCCAAATCGAGTTGTAGAGACATCTCATGGATAATCAAAGGAAATTGTATGCACCTGAGCGCAATTTGGAGTGTCATAGCAAAGGGTCTGAAAACATATGTACTGTAAATGCAATATTTCATTTTCACTAAATTTGCAAACATTTCTAAAAACATGTTTTCACGTTGTCATTATGGGTTACTGTGTGTAGATGGGTGAGGGTAAAATAATATTGAATCCAATTTGAATTTAGGATGTAACACGGCGACGTGCAACTAGGCTCTCGGATCTATATTTTAAAAAAAAATATATAACTTAGGAACTCAGTCGGGGTCTCAATTTACTGTTTCCAGTTAGTACACAAGGTGCAACTTCAAAATTAGATTTTGCATCAGCAGTCAGTCACTGATAGTAAATTGTTTTAAAATGTTTTGTTTACCTTTATTTAACTAGGCAAGTCAGTTAAGAACTAATTCTTATTTACAATGACGGCCTAGGAACAGTGGGTTAACTGCCTTTTCAGCTTGGGGATTCAATCCAGCAACCTTTCAGTTACTGGCCAAATGCTCTAACCACTAGGCTACCTGCCGCCCCCAATTAGCCCATGTCAACTAAAAATGTTTAGATTGCCAAGTTAGTCAGTCTCACTCAGATATTAAAACTGGCAAAGATTTCTCCCTGCCCCGTTGCAAAATGAGCAGAATTACATGAAATTAGTTCAAAATTGCTAAATATTCTCTCCGCCACATGTCAAAATGTGTAGAATTGCAGCAAACTTGCTTTAAAACTGCAACACTTTCTCTACACCCCACGGCAAAATGTATATAATTGCATGAAAATGTACTTGCTGCGTGTGTGTGTTCTCACTGGCACTAATCCTAGGTGTGTGGTGTGTCTGTCCATGCGCCAATGTATCGGTCTGTATGCGTGCGCCCTCAGTTTGCGACTACCCCTGGGTCGGTCAGAGAGCGGTTCTCTGTCTCTCTGACTGTGTGCGTGTGTGCGTGCGTGCGTGCGTGCGCGTCTGCTCAGTGGCAGTGTGTTGATTGTGGCCACCCACCCTGCCTCACCAGGCCAGAGACACAAAGACAACAGTCTGCAGGACATCATTATACTGCATACTACAGACCCTGTGCTGGGCTACTAGGATACACACGTTGCTTTCACAAAGACTTGGGTTGAAAACGCAACAGCAACCAGCAGCTTTTTCATCTCAATAAAGAGGGTATACATAGTTTCCCGACTGGGTGATTCTCAAGACATTTGGAATTTCGGATTCTCATGAAATTTGGAATTTCCCTTCCACCACTTTTCCTCTTGGATTCAATGAGATTATGATCTGATTAAGTCTCATTCTGTCTTATTACAGGACAAATAGATCTCTCTATTAAGGGATCTCCATCCCTGTTTCTGGAGAGCTACCCCCCTCTGTAGATTTTCACTGCAACACCAGTTGCAACTAACCTGATTCAGCTTATCAACAAGCTAATTATTAGAATTAGGTGCGCTAGATTAAAGTTGGAGCTAGAACCTACAGAACGGTAGCTCTCCAGGAACAGGGTTGGACGTTATACCTACAGAACCGTAGCTCTCTAGGAACAGGGTTGGAGATTATACCTACAGAACGGTAGCTCTCCAGGAACAGGGTTGGAGGTTAAACCTATAGAACGGTAGCTCTCTAGGAACAGGGCTGGAGGTTATACCTACAGAACGGTAGCTCTCTAGGAACAGGGTTGGAGGTTAAACCTACAGAACGGTAGCTCTCTAGGAACAGGGTTGGAGGTTAAACCTACAGAACGGTTGTTCTCTAGGAACAGGGTTGGAGGTTAAACCTACAGAACGGTAGCTCTCTAGGAACAGGGTTGGAGGTTATACCTACAGAACGGTAGCGCTCTAGGAACAGGGTTGGAGGGAAAACCTACAGAACAGTACAGTGGTTCATCCTTTAAAAGTTGCAAAGTACTGCAACACAGCTTGCCTGGTGCCGCAGAATTCTATGGCACGTTATTAATGATACCTGTGCCAACCACTGGTACCATTAATGCTAGTTATTGCTAGTTAGACCACCAGAGGGCATCTTTGAGAAGCATTTGATAGCCTTCAATAGTGGCTGTACTAGAGAATTGAAAACCTTTTTTTGTAAGAACATAGTATTTGAGACTGATTTTAAGAAATGTTGCTTCATTAATTTGATTAATATTATGGTGTTTCTATTCCAATAAAAAAATATGATTCTGTACAATGTGACGGTCGGAAGTAGGCTACAGCACTGGGCTATTCCCCGACGGGGAGGAAGGAGTAGTCTGTCTTTGTAAATAAGAATTTGTTCTTAACTGACTTGCCTTGTTAAATAAAGGTTACACTAAGAGCATAACATTTCTACACCCTAACTGTAGTCTAACCAATACCCAAACGGAGATTCAGTCAAAATAAAAATCCAGTCCCCAGTCCCCATGCTTGTCTCAGAGCAGCGCGAAACGGTGCTAAAATAGTTGTAGGCTATTGCTTCAAATCCTATTTTGGAGATGATTTTGTTTTAAAATAACGTAAAATGAGAAATAAATAGGCAATTCTTGAACATGGAGTGAGACATTGTTACTAATTTGTAAATACAGCCAGTTTGTTAGAATTTTTTACTGTTTTTAGTGGGAGAGAAACCAGAAACCTAGTCATCTCATGGGTCTCCCAGTCGAGGCCGCCACTCAGGCGCTGTACAACGTGACCGGTCGGGAGTGGCCTACAGTACTACAGTAAGAGCAAAATAATCCTAACAAAATAAAATTATAAAAACCTTAGTGTAACAACAGTTTTAGTAAGTAAACCTGAAGTTGTGCACAATTATCAGTTTATATTTAGGTTTATGTTGCCCATTCATCGTCAGAGACACAGTAGGAACCAAAAGCATAATCAGTGCTCTAACTTCCCCTTGCGCTGGTCTGGAGCAATGAAGTGGTGATGCAGGGTATCGTACTAAACCCCAAATGATCTTCAAGTCCCGCAGCATAATCACAAAACTTTTAGTAGAGCAACCACTGTACCCCTCTAGGAACAGGGTTGGAGAGGCATACCCTAGTATATAACGCACTACTTCTGATTGGGGCTCATTTGAAATGGCATGCTATTCTCTAGTGCAACACTTGGGACTCCTTTTGAGCAGACCCGGATCCCTGGGTTTTCCCACTCACCTAGTCTCCTTATTGAACTGGAGCTTCCAGCTGATCCCAGGCTGTTGGGTGCCTGGAACGAGAGGTTTCAGACCAGGTCAATACAAGGATATCGACACCGCCTGGGTATCAGTCTGTTTAGCCATCATTCCACTCCTTATCATGCTAAACATTGTTTGGCAATGACACAGTAGGAGTGGAATGTTATCAAAACAGGTTATAGATTTCAGGCTACGCACAAACTACATAGTGAACAAGAGTACTGTACCTCACAATACAACAAACTATCATTGTGCCGCTTTGATTTGCTCATTTCTATTTAGGCAGTTCATCATGTTCTTATTTGTGGATAGAAACCATTTTCCTGCCTAGCTGGGTTGTATCTCAATAGTCTATCCTCATGACTCACCACGTAAGAGGCGGTCGCTCTGTGTAGTGGGGACATCCGTCGGATCAGGTCCTCCTGGAGCAGCTGGATGTTGGCTTGTAAAGAGGGGGCCGTAGAGCCTAGCATGCCCAGCCTGGAGGCCCCAACAGTGGGCAGCTCCAACCCGAATCCCAGGCTCTGTCCCAGGCCTTCCTTGCTGCTGCTGACTGGGGTCCTGGAGGAAGAGGACAGGGAGGCCAGGAGCTCTGTGTTGCTGAGGGGCCCGAGAGGGTTCTTGCAGACCTGGTTGTCTAGCTTGGTGATGCCCCGTACCTCACATTTACTCATCATCTCCGGGCGCTTGCCTGGGGAGTCCACCTTGATGCCTCGCAGATGAGAGCCACGTGGAAGAGAGGAGGGGAGAGGTGGAGCAGGGGAGAAGAGAGTGGTGGGGCGGGAGAAGGAGGGGGGATTGGATCGTAGGGTTGACGTTGCTGAGCCTGTGAACTCAAAGGGTTGTGGTAGTTTCCATATACTAGAGAGGGAAGATGAAGAGGGGGAAGGAGAGTTGGGTACATGATCAAGGGTGTTGCCTAGTAACTGTGTCCTCTTACCTTTGCAGGCTAACCTATCAGAACCACCCATAGCCCAGTTGTTTAAAGAGTTCATCCCCTCAGCTTGGGAGAGCAGAGAGGGGGTGGAGGAGAGCTGGTGCTCTGCTCCAACCCCCAGGGCTCCTAGCCCATCCAACCCGCCCAAACCCTCCTCTGGCTGGGTAGAGATGTCCAGGATGAGGGGGTCTGTGAGCAGGTTTCCGTACAGAGCTCCAGGCGGCGTGGGCTCCAGCAGGCTTGCAACCTCCTCCAGCAACTCCAGCCCCAGTGCCTCTCCTCTGGAGTCGGGCAGCTCCACTGTCCCCTCAGCCTGCCCCCTGCAGGGGAGTGCGGGGAGCTGTGGGTACACACAGTCCCTCATGAGCCTGGTGCTGCCGATGTCCAACCGGGACACTTTAGGAGGGGGCCGGATCAACTTGGGGCTGGTCTCCCATGGCTCCTCTTCCTGAAGCATGTAACAGGATGAGGAAGAGAAATAGGGTGGCGCCTGGCCACTGATTGACAGGTGGGTGGCGGAGGTAGTAGCAAAGGGAGGAGAGAGAGTTGCGGATCCCTGGTCCCTGATTGGAGGTAAGTGTGAGGCGGAATGGTGGGATTGGTAGATCTGGGGCAGGACACGGAAGAGGCGGTGGTGTCCGGGGAGCCCCAGAAAGTTGCCGCAGGGCCTGGCACCGACAGGTGACAGAGGTTTCAACTTGGCAGACTTCTTAGGCTGGGGGGAGACAGAGAAAGTCATACAGCGTGTTTGAGGGGATCAGTTCGAGCAAGAGGAGGCAGAGAATTACTCATTTTGATTAGAAAATTAGTAATTATTTGAGATGCAAGTTGATTCGTAAATCATTGAGTCGTCACCTGGACTTTAGGTTTAGGTTGCCGTTAAGCACTTTGCCAATAAAATTCTTTGGATAATAAAGATGTCCATTCTATTCTATCCTAACCATGTTACTGGATAGAGAATAATGACATCCTAAGAAAAGATCTAGGAAGTAAAATCCATCTACCTTCCTGTTGATGTTCATGTCCTCCATCTTGGCTTTGAGCAGCTTCATCTTGTTCATGGTGATAGAGTTCTCCAGGGACGGCTGTCCCAAAGCCAAGTCCCCCGTCTCGTCGTCGTCGTCGTCGTCGTCGTCGTCCTCCTCCTCGTGCATGTTGTACACTGAGCCACCACTGGAACACACACGGACACCAAGACACACACATTAACTACTTGGACAGAAAATGCGAATATCACACATGGACAGGCCTTTTACTGGGGAAGAGACCAACAGCTAACAGATCGAAATATTTCCTGTTCTGAACTGTCCTAAACTGCTTTAATCCACAATGTCGTCACACATTCGCCCATCCTGACATTGACCAGACGTCTGAGGAAGAATATAAATCAGGTCTATTTTTAGACGGTCTCTGTATAGAACTGTCAATGTAATGACATTGTTGACATGCTGGCCCTAACCCTAAACAATTTCATTCCCTATGCTTAACCTTTGGACCTGCCACCTACTCCTCCTAATAAAGCACATGGATCAAAGATCTGTATATTGTCTCAGAGTGGAAAATGATGTAGTTGAATTGGGACTGGGAAATTGGTATTGCACTATTCTGAAGTGGACTGTGCTCACCTGAGTGATTCTGAGACAGGGGTCAGAGTTCTGTCCCCTCGGTCGATGACCCGGAAGAAGTTGAGCTGGTCTCCCTCTCGGCACACCAGGAATGTGACCTGCTTGCTGCTAGGCAGACTCTTATCCCAGCCCTCCTCCCTGTCTCCCTCCATTACCTCCACCATATCCTTCACTGGGTCCTCAACAGGCACTGAAGGAGAGAGAAACATGCTTCTACATCTGCATTGCTTGCTGTTAGGGGTTTTAGGCTGGGTTTCTGTACAGCACTTGTGACATCAGCTGATGTAAAAAGGGCTTAATAAATACATTTGATTGATTGATTGATTGAACAGGCCAGCCAGCCACTCACTCACGCCAGCCACTCAGCCACTCAGTCAGCCGGCCACTCGGTCAGCCAGCCGGTCAGTCCGCCAGCCAGCCACTCAGTCCGCCAGCCAGCCACTCGGCCAGCCACTCAGCCCGCCACTCGGCCAGCCACTCAGCCCGCCACTCGGCCAGCCACTCGGCCAGCCACTCAGCCCGCCAGCCAGCCACTCAGCCCGCCACTCGGCCAGCCACTCGGCCCGCCAGCCAGCCACTCGGCCAGCCACTCAGCCCGCCAGCCAGCCACTCGGCCAGCCACTCGGCCAGCCACTCAGCCCGCCAGCCAGCCACTCGGCCAGCCACTCAGCCCGCCACTCGGCCAGCCACTCAGCCCGCCAGCCCGCCAGCCGGCCAGCCGGCCAGCCCGCCAGCCGGCCAGCCACTCAGCCCGCCAGCCCGCCAGCCACTCAGCCCGCCAGCCGGCCAGCCACTCAGCCCGCCCGCCCGCCCGCCAGCCGGCCAGCCACTCAGCCCGCCGCCCGCCAGCCGGCCAGCCACTCAGCCCGCCGCCCGCCGGCCAGCCACTCAGCCCGCCGGCCAGCCACTCAGCCCGCCGGCCAGCCACTCAGCCCGCCGGCCAGCCACCAGCCCGCCGGCCAGCCACTCAGCCCGCCGGCCAGCCACTCAGCCGGCCGGCCCACCACTCAGCCGGCCGGCCCGCCAGCCACTCGGCCCGCCAGCCACTCGGCCCGCCAGCCACTCGGCCCGCCAGCCACTCGGCCCGCCAGCCACTCAGCCCGCCAGCCACTCAGCCCGCCAGCCACTCAGCCCGCCAGCCACTCAGCCCGCCAGCCACTCAGCCCGCCAGCCACTCAGCCCGCCAGCCACTCAGCCCGCCAGCCACTCAGCCGCCAGCCACTCAGCCCGCCAGCCACTCAGCCCGCCAGCCACTCAGCCCGCCAGCCACTCAGCCCGCCAGCCAGCCACTCAGCCCGCCAGCCAGCCACTCAGCCCGCCAGCCAGCCACTCAGCCCCCGCCAGCCAGCCACTCAGCCCGCCAGCCAGCCACTCAGCCCGCCAGCCAGCCACTCAGCCCGCCAGCCAGCCACTCAGCCCGCCAGCCAGCCACTCAGCCCGCCAGCCAGCCACTCAGCCCGCCAGCCAGCCACTCAGCCCGCCAGCCAGCCACTCAGCCCGCCAGCCAGCCACTCAGCCCGCCAGCCAGCCACTCAGCCCGCCAGCCAGCCACTCAGCCCGCCAGCCAGCCACTCAGCCCGCCAGCCAGCCACTCAGCCCGCCAGCCAGCCACTCAGCCCGCCAGCCAGCCACTCAGCCCGCCAGCCAGCCACTCAGCCCGCCAGCCAGCCACTCAGCCCGCCAGCCAGCCAGCCAGCCACTCAGCCCGCCCGCCAGCCAGCCACTCAGCCCGCCAGCCAGCCAGCCAACCACTCAGTCAGCAAGTCTTTCATGGACACTGCCCAGGAGAGAGAACCAAACAATCACTTCATGGACATTAGGGTGAGAGTCAAGACTGTTAGGGCAGTGTTCATCAAATCAACATGATACTACAGAGGCTTACAGGACTAGAATAGGTGAATTTACTGTGAGTGAATACTTATGGGTGTACAGCAGTGAAGGCCGAGAAATTCCAACCCAACTCCCCCTAGCTACCTACCTCTCCTGGTGTTGATTGGTCCTCCTCTCATGGCTAGCACCAGCTTCAGAGTACAGCCCTCAGCAATACTGCAGACACACAAATAGACAGAGAACAAGATAAATGTCAGCAATTATGTTGAAGCTGTCCCAAGTCCCTTGGACGGATTGGTTAAGCTATCAATGTATTTCTTTGCCTTACAGCTAGTTTGATTGTTCAGGCACAGGTGGTGTTCATTAGGGCACGCAGCGGGAAACGTATCATCATTATCAAAAAACAACAAAAATGGGCATTTCCAGATAGTCTTTCCCTGTTTCAGTTGATTTTCTTACGTTTGGTGCCCAATATACACAACCCTGGAAACATCGACTGGGAAAAACGATAATTATTCCGGAACAAACATTGTTCCTCAGTCAGTCTGTGCTCCAGATGAACTTATGCACACATCTGGGAATTCCATTGGAATTCAAACGGAACGTCCGTTTTATACAAATCCACCCGCTCCATTTTTTTAGACTTCAAAAGGATGTTTTGTTGATACTCAGACCTAACTAAATCTCACCGGGGACCGATCATGTGGAAAATTAAGTGGCAAGCATTCATGACGCAACCACCATCTGCAATCTGTAGAGTGGGCCTGTATCTAACAAAACTGACAACTCACAAACACATTCAACATGTGAGCCAATTCGGCATCTTTGGTTCATTGATATCAGGGTTTGGGGAGAAAATGTATTCACTACAAGGGGAATTTATTTCAAAGCATATAGTCAAGTCCTCCACTTCACTAATTTCAATGAATCACTAATTACAAGATCAAAGTTGATGGTTCGTTTACAGGGCATTGCTGTATTTGAAAATAGGTTCCCAGTTAACTGGCCAGAGTTTTTAAAAAAAGGATTGTGAATAGGGTTGTATTAATTAGGGCACGTAACATGAAACATTTTAAAATGCTTTGCAACAGAAAGGTAAAATGAACAACTCTTACTTAGTCCAGGTAGCCCCTCCCAGTTTCATTCAGTTTGGTGCCAAATGAACACAACCTAGTTAAACTCACCTGTAATCATGCAGACAGTACTCATCCTCCAGCTCCAAGTTGTTCCAGATCAGGTGTTGCTGGGCAACAGGGATACCTGGGGGGGTCACGAGAGAGTGAACATGGCGACAGAAGACAGAGGTGAGTTTACACAAGATCTCCCTCTCCCCCCAACCAAGTAAGGAATTACCGTACAGAACACCCCTCTCATTTCCACCAACCTTTTAGGCTAACCACACAGGAAGAAATCCTGTACAGAACATTCATGAACAAAAGTACTACAAGACACTGAGAAATCAACTAATTTATGTGGTTAGAAAGTAAACCAGAGGAAGAAGGTAGTCCCCTCATACAAGTACTTGGGAATATGGCTAGACGGTACCCTGTCCTTCTCTCAGCACAAAGATGCAGGCTTAAAAATCTAGACTTGGTTTCTCTATCGTAATCTCTCCTCTTTCACCCCAGCTGCCAAACTAACCCTGATTCAGATAATCATCCAACCCATTCTAGATTACGGAGACATCATTTATAGATCGGCAGGTAAGGGTGCACTTGAGCGGCTAGATGTTCTTTGTTGTCTCTACCTTCTTGCCCTTTGTGCTGTTGTCTGTGCCCAATAATGTTAAACCATGTTTTGTGTTGCTGCCATGCTGTGTTGTCATGTGTTGCTGCCATGCTGTGTAGTCTTGGGTCTCTTTTTATGTAGTTTTGTCTCTTGTCGTGATGTGGGTTTTGTCCTATATTTTCATTTTATTTTTAATCCCAGCCCCCAGCCCCGCATTGTAAATAAGAATTTGTTCCGTAACTGACTTGCATAGTTAAGGTTAAATTAAAAACAATTTAAAAAAGAAGAACCATAACATGACGACAATTTGTCCGCTGCTCTGTCAATCTAACCAATCAAGGGTATCAAAGCCAATGACATTTTAAAACCGCCGCAATACCCACACGTGTTCTAGCTCTGGCCCAAGCCATCAGTTTGTGGAACAATCAGACGGTCCCGAATGTGTTCGCATTTGGTGAAATTGGGGAGGTACTCGGCTCCAGACTCATTGCGGAGAAGAAACTAACATCCATAGGCGTGGCATAGTTTTTGACCTTAGCAAGGAGTGTGGGTAGCCAGGCAAGAAGAAACATACTTCCATCAAAAGTGACGACACTACAAAGGCCATATTCACAAAGTGTCTCAGAGTAGGAGTGCTGAACTTGGATCAGGTACCCTGTCAATATAATCTTATTAAGTATCCTCATAAGATTACATTGCCCGATTTCAGGCACTATATTTCCTGATAATATGTTCACATTACTTGTTTTATGAATTTCCAACCGTTTTATAAGTCAGAACACAAAAAAGACAGTTCTAGGACACTCAGATACTTCTCTGTTGAATAAACATGTCTCTGGCTCCATCCAGTGGGAGGCTGAGTCATTACAATCCATTTTGTCAGGACCCCATAGAAAAGCAGTTCTAACTACACTCAACAAAAATATAAACGCAACATGTTGGTCCCATGTTTCATGAGCTGAAATGTTCCATATGCACAAAATGCTTATTTCTCTGAAATGTGTTTACATCTCTGTTAGTGAGCATTTCTCCTTTGCCAAGATTATCCATTCACCTGACAGGTGTGGCATATCAAGAAGCTGATTAAAGAGCATGATCATTGCACCTTGTGCTGGGGACAATAAAAGGCCACTCTAAAATGTGCAGTTTTGTCACACAACACAACGCCACAAATGCCATTCCCCCCAGAATTAGGGCCTAATACATTTATTTCAATTGACTGATTTCCTTCTATGAACAGTAACTCAGTAAAATCTTTGAAATTGTTGTGTTTATATTTTTGTTCAATATATATATATATATATATATATATATAATTACATTTGCTGTACGACAAATAATGCAACCTACAGAGTTCCTTACACCTAAAATAAGTAAAGAAGTAATTGTGTGAAAGAAAAAAACTTTTTTTTGTCGAGAGACAGACAAAGGACATCAGAAGAACAGAGAAAAAGCACCCTTTTCACAGCATGTGAAATCCAAAGGCCATAGCTTTCTGGGAGTGTGGGGGAGGGAAGAATAACCTAAAAGGCTAAACTGATATTAGATCAGCACCCATACTCTGCCACTTTATGAATATGGGTCCAGATGTATTATTTGGAGGGAAAACATTTTGTTGTTATTTGTTGAGAGGTCAGTTTCACAGACAGTCAACATGTTCCGCTCTAGCAGACAGCTAGGCTAGGATAAAGTCTTTCCAGCAGCACTATCACCACAGACCAGAAAGACGACTCGCTCATGCCTCCTACAGGACATAGCATGCTACAGACAGACTCAGGGGACAATGCAAACTTTACTCTGAAGACCATTAGATACGAGCACTTGACTTGAGCGTGAAAACACACACACATTGACATCTCACAACAGATAAGCTGGGCATAACTGAGAGCATGACACCTGCAGTGCATAGACAGGCAACAGTACTCTATTCCCTCACTCTACAACCATACTAAGGTACTTGAGTTGTGACTTCTCTTCCTTCTCTCTACAGCAGAGATTAAAACCTTTGATGTGGTGGTGGCCACTAAAAATCCAAACTCATCATGATGTGCCGTAGAAAATGTTGCTGTTTAAAACCTAGTTTGCTACAATTCCACACATTTTGCGATGGGGACGGAGAGAAGATTTTTTATTTTATAAACTAATTTCATGCACATTTTTTATTTTAGTGTACATTTTCTGCAATTCTACATGTTTTGCCATAGGGTGGAGAGAAATGTTTGCAGTTTTTAATATGATACCTGATTGAGACTGACTAACAAAATCAATGGGGGCCCTGTCTCTATTTCGACCTTGATTAATACAAGTTTAGATAGCTGGCCGTTGGACTAATGTTTGCTGACATGGGCTAATTGAGTGGCTTATCAGTGACTAACATACTGTTAGAGAAAAACAGTTGGTGCACAACCAAATTCCTGAATTGCACCTTGTGTATTCTACCTCGCAACATTAAGTTTAGAACCACCAAAAAGACCCCCACCCCCCAAACAAAAAAATGCAATCCAAGGGCCTTCAAAAAAGGGGCCGCATGCACCAGCTGCCCATCCCTGCTCTACAACCATGCTGGTGTACTTCAGGACAGAGGACTCTCTCTCCCCGACAGAATCCCAAATGGCACCATACTCCCTGTACAGTATAGGGGCTGTGATCACAAGTAGTGCACTAAATAGGATGTAATTTGGGACACAGCCTCCCTCCCTCTTTCCAGCTCCTCTCCCCACGCTGAATGCACTCGTTGGCCCAGTGAGTGCTGGAGGGAACCCAGTGTTTGTGAGTGGGCCAGAGCAGTGCCATACTACTCTATTGTGAAGAGGCATGCCCAGTCACGCAACCCTGACTAACACCCCCCCACTGACTGACTGCAAGAGAGCACAAGACAGACCGACAGAGAGAGAGATAGATAGAAATAAAACAAGTAGAACCGCAAACATCCTCAGATAGGGAGCAAGACAAAGAAATTCAAGAAATAGAACACCTTAGCCCAGGGAATCTAGGCATGGTTGTATCGCTATGGAAATGATAGGCATCTACTTTCTAATGATAGTCTACTTTCAACCTATTTTCAGATCAGTAAGAGTAGGATGAGGAGACAAGCAGGAGGCCACTGTGGACTACTGAGATGCATCCAGAGTAGTTCTCAAAGAGTCTGTCTCCTGACGGAATTGTTTGTCAATCTCATCTGGAGACTTTCACCACTCTGTTGTCAGCACTAGTGCCTGTTAGCTATCTCAAACCTGAGCTTCCTGTAAATCACACCGCAGTTGAAAGGAGCTAAATGGCTGTAATTAAAGGATGAAAAATTAAGCAAGGCTTGGGAGGTTAGCCTACCACTAAAGCAAGTGGTAAGAAAGAGCTGCAAGGGATTTACACTTTTACCAAGCTGAGTCATCTTGAACTGTACAAAGCCAATTTGTGGTGATCAATATTGTAAGATATTGGCCGATCCTGTCAATTATCTTAGAGCATTTGTCAAATAATGGCTATTGTAGATAACTAAATGAAAGAATGAACATACGTGGACAGAAACTACAAAGATTCTTAAAGAGCATTGTGTATAAATAGAGATAGCAATAGTATTAAATAGGAACATGTTTGTGAGGTGAATCAGTGTCCACAGATTCAGTTACTGGTACCATTTACCACACCACTGACAACCGTAGAGAACAGATTGACTCCCCTCTGCCTCTTCCGATAGGCTGTCGTACAATATTAAAACCTAAGAGCATGCATAGCTGCATCATAAACGCCTATTTATTTTTTTACAACCGCCATTACTCTACACACAATCTGCATCCCAAATGGCACCCTAGTCCCCTATAGGCCCTGGTAAAAAGTAGTGTACTATATAGGGAATAGGATGCCACTTGGGACGCACGCAATGTTCCTCTCCCCAGTTGTACTTCATCACTACTAAACACACTGGCTCCCAGAGCCTCCCACCTCACCAGACCCAGCTCAGCCGTGGATGGATTGATGAGGCCGTTTGGGGCCTTTAATATCCCAAACGTGCAGTGCTCTATCGAGCTCTCATGGACAACGGGCGGAGGATGAGGCCGAATAAACGATTAAAGTAAAGTGGTTGGATTAAATAAGGTTTAACGTGTGTGTGGAAAGCCAACTAGCCAGAGCCTTTGTCTGCTTGGCCAGAAGAGCAGGGTGATATACTAAGTCTGATGCTGTGAGGATATAAATGTTTCTACTAAAACAGAAAGCCATTCTTTGCAATAGAATACATTTGTATCCATCCCTCTTCTTGGCTTAGAAATGTATTTTGTATTGCTTGGCTCATCTTCTGTGCAAGAAGGTGAACATAAACATATCTCTTTATAGTTTCTTATTACAGGACAGCCAGGATTAGTATTGTATTGAGTCTGAGCTTGTTAATATTCATAGATCATTTTTCAATTGGCCATTTTTCAGGTTGCATTTCACCAGACAGTGTTAGACAGGGAGGGAGCCTATCCTGCTTAAGTAAAGGAAGGGGAAACAGTATAGGCTTGTAGCCTACATGCTGGGTCAGTAAGTCACTACTGTACTGTTATATACCGTACCTTCCAGCCTCTGGATCTTGGCCTTGACAGAGATGACTGTCTCGATGGGCGAGACACGCAGCTCGAAGCAGGTCCCCGTCAAAGCTTCGATGAACAGTTCCATGGTCTCATAGAATGGCAACTTGTACTGGAAGGTCCCCACACTGTCGTCGTTATAGATAGGCGGCTCCTTTCTGTCCGGCATCTTGGTGAGGTCAGGACTGCTTTAGGGGGAGGGGAGTGTGGGAGGGGCAGCGGCCCAGGGGAAGGGAGAGGGGGATGGGTGTTCTCTGTTGTCACCACAGTAACACATCATGCAGGAAGCCCCAAGCTGTGGAGAGAGAGAGAGGTCTCAGTACCTTGACCTTTCTTCTAAGTCGAAGGTCATCCGTGTCTTTTCCTCATACACAGACACCATGAGGCAAAAGAGTTGACAAAAAAACGGATTCTGAGTGGCATAGCAGTCTAAGGCACTGCATCTCAGTGCTATAGGCGTCACTACAGACCCTGGTTCGATTCCAGGCTGTATCACAACTGGCCGTGATTGGGAGTCCCATAGGGTGGCGCACAATTGGCCCAGCGTCGTCCGAGTTAGGGTTTGGCCGGGGTAGGCCGTCATTGTAAATAAGAACTGTCTTGCCTAGTTAAATAAAGGTTAAATAAAAAATAAAGTTGGGAAGGAGATGTGGAGTTGACATGCCTGTAAGCACCTGGTAGGTAAAGGAGACCCATACTTCCCTGACAACAAAATCAACATGAAACATCTAGGTCCTACATTATGCAAGGAGGCCTAACCCCCTGTTAATACTAGTGAGCAGAATGAAAAGCATTCCATTATGTCATTCGGAAGAAATGCGTATTAAAATATTCGAACACCAAGACACACACTGAAATGTCACCAACTCTGTCACCTTAAATAGGCCGAGGTCTATATGAGAGACCAATAGTTTAGATCAAGAAATTACAGTACATTTGAAATGACAAGTGTAAATCTTTATAAGCACTTACATGAAACATTCAGCAGAGAGCAAGGCCCAGGCGACAGCTCCTGGCTGCAATATAGTCAGCTGTTATAACGCCATTGGGAGGAGTATGTGGTGTCAAACACACAGACAGCTCTCTGCAGGCATTGTGGCAGGAGGCCTCTTGACAATTAACCCGTACTTTGTGACTGCAGTAACATTTCATTTTAAAAGCATGCAAATGTAAAATTGTATATATAGGCAAACAACTAGAAATCCCTTTCACACCAACACTGTTAAGACCACGTTAACTGTATCCCCAATGTTTAAGGCTATATTATACCATTTGAACAGTTCGTTGCCCTAAATGTGTGTCAATCGTGAAAACAAAGGGTCTTCATCTTGCCTTTATCAGTGACTTGCTTGTTACACATGGCAAATACTTGACAAAGGATGTTAACTTCAAAGCTTGCTAGTTAATACATTACCAGACTGCAAGCTTTTCTCTGTGTCTCACCAGAAACCCTAGCGTTTTGAACTCACCTTAACAGCATCCCAAGACTAGCTGGCAAGAGTAAACCGGCGATGAACATCTGGCTGTCGTCCCAAGACTACAAACACTCCGTATGTTAGCTAGCTGGACACAATAAAATAGCAAAAAGGAAAGACAGTAGTAGCAAACTAAATACATTCAATATTTAGCTAGCTAGCAAGTTCGTTAACCTAACTAAATATGTTGTGTTCAGCAACCCAAACAATGGCTACCTTGCTTGGGTCGATGGATGGCTGGCCAGGCAAACTGCTACGCCTACTCTCCTCTTCAGATTCGACATTGTAGATTAGAATCAAAAGGGTCTGCTTATCTTCATGTTTAACTATAAAAAGGAAATACGTCCTTATTGCCCATGAACTGTGATAGATAGGTAACCCTTTCGGTTTTCGTGAACTCTACTCATCTCACCTGTCAAAAAAACAGGAGGCTCATGAACCAGCCCATTGTGACTCTCTTGATTGACAACAAAGGCATCCTATGACGCAACGTGGAAGTCTAGGTGAACCAATGAGGAGTACACAGAGACGGGACCAATGTTGTTTGGTCAGAGACTGACCCTTTCTGCTAGAACAAGAACGCTGGCTTCAGAGTGACAAAGATACTGATAGCCCAACAAACTAACCTTTCATGGAATAATCCTAACGGTGGTCTCTCTATATTTGAATAACTGGAAGTGTACAAGTTCTCTTTAAGCAATCATAAACTCTAAGGCTTCATGCCACAATGATTAACACCACAATGACTATTGCCTTGTAGCACTCACATCTGTAATCATGAAGTGCTTTGAAAGGCTAGACACACACCAATTTGCATACTGCCCCAACAGATCAATAGACAACAATGTCAATTGCACTCCACACTGCCCTCACCTAAATAGATAAGACAAATATCTATGTGAGAATGCTGTTCATTGACTACAGCCCAGCGTTCAGCACCATTGTCCCCTCCAAGCTCATCACCAAGCTTAGGACCCTGGGACTGAAAACCTCCCTCTGCAGCTGGATCCTGGACTTCCTGACGGCCGACCCCAGGTGGTGAGGGTAGGCAACATCCCCTCTGCCACGCTGACCATCGCACAGGGGCCCCTCAGAGGTGTGTGCTTAGTCCCCTCCTGTCATGCACGACTCCAACACCATCATCAAGTTTGCAGACGACATGACGCTGGTAGGCCTGATCACCAGCGACGAGGAATACAAGAAACGTTTATAGTGCTGCAGTGGAGCGGGTAGAGAGCGGGTAGAGAGCTTCAAGTTATTCAGTGTCCAAATCACTAAGACCTTAAAATGGTCCACACACTCGCACAGTTGTGAAGAAGGTGCGACAGCACCTCTTCCCCCTGAGGGGGCTGAAAAGGTTTATCATGGGCCCTCAAATCCTCAAAAAGTTATATAGCTGTACCATTGAGAGCATCTTGACTGGCTGCATCACTGCTTGGTATGACAATAGCACCTACGTCAATCGCATGATGCTACAGAGGGTGGTGTTGACAGCCCAGTACATCACTGGGACGGAGCTCCCTGCCATCCAATACTTCTATACAGTGGCGATTTAGCATGTACTTCTTGGTGAAGCAAAAAAAAATATTGTGGAATGCATGCCAGCAAAGCCACTAAACAATACATTAATTGCACTATAACGGTGACAAACGGTGCCCACAAACTGTTAGGGCCTACATAAAGCTGTCCCAACAGCAGAGTCCCAACAGCAGTCCCAACACCTTACCACTGCTACACCTGGCTATCACTTTTGAAATGTACAGCAACAGAATTCAGAACATGGTACATTCTTACAGTGTTCTCCCTGTACACCAAGTCAGAACCGCAGGATAAATAAAGGGGGCATATAAGCAGACAATGAAAGCTCTTACAGTATTTTATGATAACATTTCTCAAAAACAGGTTATATGCTACATGTGTCCCACCAAGTCAGAACAGTAGGCAAAATTAAGAGGTGAAAATAGACCAAATTATTAGGGTGAGGAACATGGGCTACTAACAGCTTACTACACAACATACACATAATATTACTTTCTTAGCTACAGTACACATATCTCCCTGGCATATTACATCATTTATGCAGCAGCATACAGCACAGTTTTGGACTCACCTTGTGGTGCTGTGCTCACTTGAACCGGAGGTGGAGCGGCGGTCCTTCGTGGGCAAATTTTGTCATCAAACTTTTTCATCAAAGTCTGGCATTCTCTGGATTTATGGTGCTTTCAAGTCAACTGGGAACTCAGGGGAAAAAAAGTTATAATCATGATGACGTCAGTCATCTTCAGGTCGTAGCACAAGAAACAGGCCCGTGTTCCGAATTTACAATTCCGAGTTGGATGAAACTTCAAAACGTATTTTCCCAGTCGTAGCTCGTTTTTCCAGAGTTCCCAGTTGTCTTGAACTCACTAAAGTCAGATTTTGCAGTTCCGAGTTAAAACTGTTATTTTGAGCTCAGCACAAATCATGCTTAATTGACAGCATGGCCAATGTTGAATGTTTATAATTGTCAACTAGGAAAAGAGACCACACAGCCACTCCACTGAATAGCAGGATAATGATTGCTTTGCAATGCTTGCAATTAGCCACACCGATTCCTTCCAAACCCCTCATTGTTGAATTTGCGATTTCCAACTTGTTGTGTAATGTTTATGTCCAATGGCCGATGAGCACAGATACGTTTTATCTATCATTTCTCTTCATTATTTCTCTTCATATGACAATGATTAAAAAGGATTTGCCATTAGATTGTCGACTTGATTCATGATGATGACAGCTAGCTAAGATTTTGAAAGTATGATGTTGACATGATCAGTCCAAACAAAGCTACTGTATATATAATGTGATTTGACCTCATTTTATCTGTGGTCAATGACCTTGAACCTTCTTGGATGGGCACTTCTAATGTAACTCTATGGCAGCACCTGTCAAGTCCAGGCCTGAGTTTACAGGCTGGCGTGTTTAGTTTCGTTTTTGGTGTAGGGTTTTTGGTTCTAGGTGTGCTATTTCTATGTTGGGTTAATGGTTCCCAATTAGAGGCAGCTGAGTGTCATTACCTCTAATTGGGAACCATATATATGTTTGTGGGTTTCACTAGGGTTTTGTGGGTTATTGTTTGATGTTAGGTTCATAGCTTAAGTGTTTATGTTATGTTCCGTTGTTACGATCGTTCGTTTTCGTTTATTTATTATTTTTACCAGTTGCGTCATTAAATAAACATGTATACTGGAAGCATCGCTGCGTCTTGGTCCGTCTATGAAGAAGATCGTAACAGAATAACCCACCAATACAGGACCAAGCAGCGAGAGAGCCAGGATTTCTGGACGTGGGAAGAGATATTGGCTGGAAAAGGACCCTGGACTCAGCCTGGGGAGTATCGCCGTCCCAAAGAGGAGCTGGAAGCAGCGGCGGCGGAGCGGCGCTATTATGAGGAGAAATACGGAGCATGGACACCTGATAAAGAGAGATATGCTGGGACACGCCTGGCGAGGAAGTCCGAGAGGCAGCCCCCCCATTTTTTTTGGGGGGGGGGGGCACACGGGGAGGTTGGCCGGTTCAGGGTGGACTCCTGAGCCAACTCCTCGTGCTTTATGGAGGGAGCGTCGCACTGGTAAGACACCGTGCTATGGTGTGATGTGCACAGTGTCTCCAGTGCGCGTTCATAGGCCGGTGCGCGAAATTCCAGCTCCCCTCATCTGTCGGGCTAGGTTGAGCGTGCAGCCTGGAAGAGAGGTGCCGGCTCAGCGCTCCTGGTCTCCGGTGCGCCTCTTCGGACCAGGATATCCTGCACCTGTTCTGCGTGCAGTGTCTCCGGTGCGTGTCCACAGCCCGGATCGCGACATTCCAGCTCCACTCATCTGTCAGGCTAGGGTGAGTGTGCTGCCTGGAGGAGTGGTGCCGGCTGTGCGCGCTAAGTCTTCAGTGCACCTTCTTGGACCGAGCGGCTCTGCGTGCGGTGTCTCCGGTTCGCGCCCACAGCACGGTGCGCACATTCCAGCTCCCATCATCTGTGAGGCGAGGGTGAGTGAGCAGCCGGGTAGAAGGGTGCCGGCTCCGCACACCAGGCTCCCTGTACGCTTAGAGAGCCCTGTACGTCCAGCTCCTACTCCCCGCACCAGTTCTCCTGCACCAGTTCTCCTGTGCGCATAGAAAGCCCAGCACGTCCTGTCTCTGTTTCACGCTCCAGGATACCTGTGCACGTCGTGGGTCCAGCACGTCCTGTCCCTGTTTCACGCTCCAGGATCCCTGTGCGCGTCGTGGGTCCAGCACGGCCCGTTCCTGCTCCCCGCACCAGAGTCCCAGTGCGCATCGTGAGTCCAACACGGCCCGTTCCTGCTCCCCGCACCAGAGTACCAGTGCGCATCATGAGTCCAGCACGGCCCGTTCCTGCTCCCCACACCAGAGTTCCTGTGCGCATCGTGAGTCCAACACGGCCCATTCCTGCAGCTGAGTGTCGTTACCTCTAATTGGGAACCATATATATGTTTGTGGTTTTGCACTAGGGTTTTGTGGGTTATTGTTTGTTTGTGTGATTATGTACACCAGAGTTACGATCTTCATTTGTTCGCTTGTTTATTATTTTTCCCAGTTGCGTCATTAAATAAACATGTATACTGGGAAGCATCGCTGCGTCTTGGTCCGTCTATAAAGAAGATCGTGACAGCACCCAAGGGGCTAGAATTTTATAGCTCTACCCTTACTTGGAGGTGACATAGTGTCCCCATGAGTGACAGAACACTGAGCTAATCACGGCGCAATGCTCCGTATTTTCATGAACATAAGATTCAACAACTGAGACATAAACTGAACAAGTTGCACAGACATGTGACTAACAGAAATGGAATAATGTGTCCCTGAACAAAGGGGGGGTCAAAATCCAAAGTAACAGTCAGTATCTGGTGTGGCCACCAGCTGCATTAAGTACTGCAGTGCATCTCCTCCTAATGGACTGCACCAGATTTGCCAGCTCTTGCTGTGAGATGTTACCTCACCCTTCCACCAAGGCAACTGCAAGTTCCCGGGCATTTCTGGGGGGGAATGGCCCTAGCCCTCACCCTCCGATCCAACAGGTCCCAGACGTGCTTAATGGGATTGAGATCCGGGCTCTTCGCTGGCCATGGCAGAACACTGACATTCTTGTCTTGCAGGAAATCACGCACAGAACAAGCAGTATGGCTGGTGGCATTGTCATGCTGGAGGGTCATGTCAGGATGAGCCTGCAGGAAGGGTACCACATGAGGGAGGAGGATGTCTTCCCTGTAACACACAGCGTTGAGATTGCCTGCAATGACAACAAGCTCAGTCTGATGATGCTGTGACACACTGCCCCAGACCATGACGGACCCCTCCACCTCCAAATCGATCCCGCTCCAGAGTACAGGCCTCGGTGTAACGCTCATTCCTTTGACGATAAACTCGAATCCGACCATCACCCCTGGTGCAACAAAACCGCGACTCGTCAGTGAAGAGCACTTTTTGCCAGTCCTGTCTGGTCCAGCGACAGTGGGTTTGTGCCCATAGGCGACGTTGTTGCCCGGTGATGTCTAGTGAGGACCTGCCTTACAACAGGCCTACAAGCCCTCAGTCCAGTCTCTCTCAGCCTATTGCGGACAGTTTGAGCACTGATGGAGGGATTGTGCGTTCCTGGTGTAACTCGGACAGTTGTTGTTGCCATCCTGTACCTGTCCTGCAGGTGTGATGTTCGGATGTACCGATCCTGTGCAGGTGTTGTTACACATGGTCTGCCACTGTGAGGACGATCAGCTGTCCGTCCTGTCTCCTTTTAGCTCTGTCTTAGGCGTTGCACAGTACGGTCATTGCAATTTATTGCTCTGGCCACATCATGCCTCCTTGCAGCATGCCTACGGCATGTTCACACAGATGAGCAGGGACCCTGGGCATCTTTCTTTTGGGGGTTTTCAGAGTAATTAGAAAGGCCTCTTTAGTGTCCTAAGTTCTCATAACTGTGACCTTAATTGCCTACCGTCTGTAAGCTGTTAGTGTCTTAATGACCGTTCCACAGGTGCATGTTCATTAATTGTTTATGGTTCATTGAACAAGCATGGGAAACCGTGTTTAAACCCTTTACAATGAAGATCTGTGAAGTTATTTGGATTTTTACAAATTATCTTTGAAAGACAGGGTCCTGAAAAAGGGGACGTATCTTTTTTTGCTGAGTTTATATATTTTTTACATTGTTTGCAAACTGATATGTGACACGTATGAATGTCAAAATAACATGCAAAACAGGAAAGCCCCCCCAAAGATTTGTTTTGTTGCTAAAAATGTGGGGCTCAAAACATGTGGGACAGAGCCCTGAATGACGGGTCACCACTGGTTCTCTATTAGGCGTTGTGAACGGAAGGTCCGGAAAATCGTTAAAGACTCCAATCACCAGAGACATGGACTGTCCTCTCTGCTTCCGCACGGCAAGCGGTACTGGTGCATCAATTCTGACACCAACAGACTGCTGAATAGCTTCTATCCCCATGCCATAAGACTGTTAAATAGCTAACTAAATGGCCACACAGACTGAGTTGACCCCTGTATTTTATTCTTATTTTGCACTGTCTCTATACACACTCACAGGGCCATACACAGTTAAGCACAATGATACTCCAACACACATACAAACACTCACTCCATCATTTGCTCACACACGCTGCTGCTACTCTGTTTATCATATATCCTGATGCCTAGTCACCTTACCCATATATATATATATTTTGACCTTTAAATATGCAAGTCAGTTAACTACGCAAGTCAGTTAAGAACAAATTCTTATTTTCAATGACAGCCTAGGAACAGTGGCAGTGGCAGAACTGTCAGCTCGGGGATTCGATCTTGCAACCTTTCGGTTACTAGTCCAACACTCTAACCACTAGGCTACCTGCCTACATACAGTATCTACCTCTAGCGATCCAGCATCCCTGCACATTGTAAATATGGTACTGGAACTGACCCTGTATATAGTATGCTGACATACTTAATCTTGTTTTTCTTATACGAGATATAAAAATACATGTTTTTGTTTCACCTAATTTTTAGTATTACATTGTTATTATTGCATTGATGGGTTTTGAGTTTGCAATAAAGACATGTCACTGTACTTGAGCATGAGATTAAAACTTGGAAATATGTAAACTTAAATACCATCAGTGATAGAATTGAATGGATCAAAATATAGATGTTCCTTTTCTAATGTAGCAGAATCCTGTAAATGCACCAATGCAGCTAGTCAACATGTAAACGTTGACTAGACGGCAGTGAATCTTATTCCTAGAGCACATTAGTAGAATTGTTATAAAAGGGAAAGAACCGTGTAAATGGAGTCACACAGGGGATCCGAGAAACAGCTGTTCCTCTTTTAGCTGCATTAGTAATTCCACGATTCATTATCTTAAAAGGCTTTAAAGTAGTGCTGCAGAACTTAGAAACAAACTTACCACACACATTTTTAATTTAGCAAAATATTATTTTAATTCTTTAAAGAAATAATCTATTGTCATTCATCACAAGCAAAGTTAACTGTAAATGTTTTATATTAATTGAAAAACAAAAACAATGATTTAATAACAGTGATATGGCACAGCCCGATGGCGACATGTAATCTCAGGATGGCAATGCTAAACAACATACCCAGAACTCAACTACATGTATAAATCATTTACTATGTCTTTATTAGCAGCTTACCTAATGATGGCTAAGTGCTGCTACCATGGACATTAAATAAAGACAAATAGTTACTTGTTATCAATCAGAGATGAGTATCAGAATCATCCCCTTTTTCCCGGGTTTAAATTTCCATCCGAGGTTATATCGATCAATGGATTATATTTATAGATATAGTCTCTATAAGAACAGTTAATATTTCCAACCCCTTTTTCAGTCCTCCAAAACAACAAGGTTTTCTGCACAATTGTACAGTTAGGGACTGCATCCCAAATGGCACCCTATTCTTCACATAGTGCACACCCTATGGGCCTTGGTCAAAGTAATGAACTATCTAGGGAATACGGTGCCATTTGGGACGCAAACAAAGTTTTGGTTCATCAGGAACAGTCCACGGTTCAATTCCCACCCAGAGCATTGAGAGGGTGGTCGAAGATTTTGCCCAAGTCGTCCGCTGCACTGGTGTCCTGGGAGGGAGGGCTTTTCTTGGACTTGGATGGAGGCTGCTTGGCCATTGGCTTCACAGTGCTGGGAGAGAAGACGTCATCTGTGGAGAGAGAGCATGTCCAGTAGATGTTTCAGTTCAACCTGGTGGCAATGGCATTGTTAGAATGTGTGTGTACGTATACCTACATTTGTCTGTGGTAAATGTTAACGTGCATGTTGAAAGTTAGAGGAACAACAAACAATGGAAGATATTCTGAAATATGTTCTCTGCAAACACCCACCCATATCATCATGAAATATGGATTTAGTCTCCGCCTTCTTGGACTTCGTCTCTTTTGGTTTTGAAGTGGCCGTCAAATCAGCAAAGATGTCAACGTTGTCGTCAAACAGGCTGGCATCCAGGGATTTATCTTTGTGAGCTTTGGGTGCTGTCTCCGCTTCATCCTGGGACAACAGAAACAGACACATTCAGAAAAGAAGCAGACACACACTTTCCAAGGAATATATGGATTTCCCTCCATCTCCTGCTGCAGAGATTGTGACTCTTGGATAAGCAGATATGCGGAGGCAGCATGACCGACTGCATGTAGACTACTACAACGTACTGTAGGGCTGAGAATTGCCAGGGACCTCAAGATATGATATTATCACGATACTTAGGTGCCCATATGATAAGTATTGCGATTCTCACGATCCTATATGTATTGCGATTTGATATTGCGGTTTAACGTTTGAAACATATTTCTCACTGAGTATATAAAACATTAAGAACACCTGCTCTTTTCATTACAGACTGACCACATGAAAACTATGATCCCTTATTGATGTCACTTGTTCAGTCCACTTAAAACAGTGTAGATGAAGGGGAGCAGACTGGTTAAAGAATGATTTTTAAGCCTTGAAACAATTGAGACATAGATTGTGTGTGTGTGCCATTCAGAGGGTGAATGGGCAAGACAAAATATTTAAGTGCATTAAAACGGGGTATGGGAGTAGGTACCAGGAGTTTGTCAAGAACTGCAACGCTGCTGGGTTTTTCACGCTCAACAGTTTCCCCATGTGTATCAAGAATGGTCCACTACCCAAAGGACATCCAGCCAACTTGACACAACCGTGGGAAGCGTTGTTGGGCCAGCATCCCTGTGCTTTCGACACCTTGTAGAGCCCATGTCCTGACAAATTGAGGCTGTTCTGAGGGGAAGGGGGTGTTCCTAATGTTTGGTATACTCAGTGTATAGACAAAAGAGAGCATGAGAAAATTTGTTTTAAATCAGTCATGGAAAGAAAAGTGCTGAAAACATGTCGACTCACTATTTAAAAAGAAGATGGAGAACTTGCTACAGGATGAAAAATACTTGAGTTTTGGCACAGATACCACCGATTAGTGCTGGTTAACGTTACCTAACGCTACCCAGCAACAAAACAATACTTGAAGTCAAAGTATCAATATAATATCGTCCAAAATAATATTGGGATATGTAACTATATAAACTAACATTTCAATGATTGTAAGACATTGTAAATTCCTGGCTGCACAATAAATAAAAAAACGGACAGACTGATTGTTCAATTGACTGACAATATTGATCCATCATGACCAATACCTGGAAGAGGTCCTGTTTGGGAGTAGAGTTGCTCCCTGCCTTAGTGACTTTCCCCCCAGCAGTAATTTTAGTAGTGGGAGTGGAGCTCTTTCCCAGCACAAAAATATCCTCTTCATCCTCCAGGAAGGAAGAGGCTTTTGCCTTCTTCGCCGACCTCGGCTTGACCTTCTGGAACAGGTCACCCATGGGGTCGTCAAAGAGGGACGGAGGGGTCGCTTCCTTCTCCTTCGGTGTCAACTCACCCTCTGTAGTCTTTGTGGTGAGTTTGGGTGAGGGGGTGGTGAGTTTGGGGACTGGGGCTAGGGCAGGGACAGACCCAAACAGGTCAGCCTCGTCGGGAGAGGGCAGCACCTTCACCTTGCTACCCTTAGAAAAGTCTCTCTTTAGAGGGGTGTTGGATACTGGTAGTGTTAGCACTGACGGTCTGACAGAGACATCAGTGAGTGGGGATTGGGAGGGTAAGGTTGCAGGTAAGAAGGAGGGTAAGGCAGTGGTTGGGGCTTGGTTGGGTAGATTAGGCCTGGGCAGGGTTAGGTTAGGTAGTGCCAGGCTAGGATGCATTGGGTTAGGTAGTGCCAAACTAGGCTGGGTTGGATGAGGTAGGGTTGGGCTGGGTCTGGCACGGTCCTCTCCCTGGTTTTTCTTTTCCACAGAGCTCTGAGCTGGCATCTGCCGTGCTGCCCTGGTCTGGGGCCTGCGGCGGATGGAGCCTTTAGCTCGACCCTACAGGAAGAGAAGACACATGCAGTCATAACAGGGGCTTATTTAGGAAGGTACAAGGTTATAGCTTTAGGTGTGTTTTGTTTCCCCCACACCCTAGTGCCTGACCTCTGACCCTTAACCCACCTTGTTGGCACACTGTAGCACAGACACCTGGACAGGGTGGTCTAAGCTAACCCCTCCGTCGCTGGGGGACTGGGTCCCTGCCGGACTGGGGCTGAGGCCTGAGGAGCTGGGGCTCAGGCCTGGTAGTACACTGACCTCCCCTAGGATCCAAGGGGACGCACCAGACAGGAGGGCAGCAGGGTTGATCACCAGGTTGGTCTGAGAGTAGGGAGGAACAACACATTTGTTCATCAACTAAAGTCCTTTATAAGAGAGTGTTTGTAGCACAGTGAGGACACAGGCAAATGGTTATCACATTATAGAATTGGATTTACAAGTCATTTTGTTCATGCAGTTCCTCATGATCATCAGAACAAAGCGGTAGACATACAGAGGAAAGAGAGCCGAAGAATAAAGCCAAAGTCAAAATGTAGACGTGGGAATGACATCTATTCATGCAGTTTCAGGAAGCAGAAAGGCTGAGCAATAACTTTCAGTTTGATGGTAAAAAACAAAACATTATGCGAATCAATCTGACAGTCACGCTGTCTCAGTTTAGCTTTTAAGCCAGCAGTGGAAAAGATTACATGTTTCATGTCAAAGGCAGATGTTCAAAGATGTCTGGCAGAGAACACATGTTGGAAGAATAAACTCTCATTCAGAAAGAGTAAAGATATAGTAAAACGTTGACTGATTTAAAAGAAGAAGTTGTTTACTTGGAGTTTTCCAATCCGTGACAAAGGCTCTTTAGATTTTACAGGGCTTGGTGCCAGCTTCTGTGCAGTTGAACAACATAGATCAGGTTAAAAGGTCCAATGCAGCTGTTTATCTCAATATTAAATAATTTCTTGGTAACAATTAATTAACTAACTGTGATTTTTGACAAGTTTAATTGAAAAATAAGAAACAAAAATAGCGTCTTAGCGAAGAGTAATTTTTCAACCAAGAACTTTACCAGGACTGTCTGTGAATGGTCTGAAGGTGGAGTGGAAAACTAGCTGTTATTGGCAGAGATGTGTGGAACTTTCTCATTGGTCTATTAACTTATTTACTGCCTGGTGAAGTCATCCCACCAAAACAGGCAGAAATTTCAGGCAGTCTTTTCAAACAGCTCTTACACTAAAAGGGCATTATCATTTCCACAATGTAATTCCAAACTCAGTGTGGAAATATATCTAAAACATAGGAAAATCACGTTTTTGGCCTTTAAGTAATCTTGACACAGACAGGAGTACCTCCAAAAGCAATGTAACAGGCTGGATAACATTCCCTTAAAATATATCACAGTATAACAAGTCTCAACTGAGAGGAGAGAGCATTACGGTCTATAGATATCCTTCAAATTCTGAAACCCTTCAATCATAAGCACATGGGCAATCACAGACTGCAGAGCACTAAGGCTGCATTTACACAGGCAGCGCAATTCTGATCTTTTTTTTAAAAACTAATTAGTCTTTTGACCAATCAGATCAGCTCTGAAAAAAAAAATATTGTGAAAAGATATGATGCGATTGATCAAAAGACCAATAAGTGGAAAAAAATATCAGAATTGGGCTGCCTGTGTAAACCAGCCTAGGTAAGCCTCTTCGTTTCATCAGCCTTACCTCACTCCCTGTGACTGGTGCTGTGACAGAAGGTTTTGGGGATGGCTCGTCTTTACCGGGTGTACTGGGCTTCTTCGATACTTTCTGAAGTCAAATGAAAGACAAGGACTGAGGATGTGTAGTCATCAGTAAATGAATCAAATTGTTATTGTATTGATTGAATAGGGTACCGGCTGAAGAGCTTTGGGCTTGACAGAGCTGAAGAGGTCATCTTCATCATCACTAAAAAGTGTCGTGGCTGCCGACCTCACTGAGCTGGGCCTGGACTTCACTGAGCTACTAGCATTACTGGGCCTGGACCTCTGACACAGGAACACAGCACTTTATCACCAGGAATATAATAAGTACAATTCATTTATCACTAAAAGGAATAGCAGGTAGTACGCGTCAATGTGCTGATGCAATACAAGACATCCACCCTGGTCCTGATGAGTGCAGGCTTTTGCTCTCGCCCAACACCTTTCCCATCTCACTGAGTCTACTGTCCCTAGAACTCACCACAGACTTGTCAGGCGTGGCAAAGATGTCAAAGTCGGGGTGGTTGTCTCTCTGCTGAGTGTGACTGAAGAGCAGTTCCTCATCCTGGAACACCCCGGTACTGCTCTTGGCACGAGGACGCTGCTCTGCAGGCTAACGCACAGACACAGGATTTACACACATATACAGACAGACAGACGCATGCACGTACACAGGAATTGTCAGTAGTATGAATAAACAAACCCAGACAAACCTTTAGTGTGTTTTTGGCAGCTGGTTTGCTAGGTATGGAGATAGGGACAGTCCAGTCAGCACCCGCCGCCTCCTCGTCATCAAACAGACTGACGGTGGTGTTCTTCATTTTGGACTCCTTTTCCATGGGGGGCGGGCCCTCCTTAAACAGGAAGTCATCACCATCCGTCTCGTCCAATGGGCTCTTAGTCTGCTTGTTTAGTGACAGGAAGATATAAAGAGAGTCATAGTACAGCACCTTACACTCATGAGCAGGGCTCTATCTCAATTCACCTTTCCTCTCTCCTTACCACACTCTCAACCGTACTGGAAGAGAACGTCCAAGGCCTTCTTCTCCAATGCGTTTTGAGAAGGAGAGAGGATGTGAGGCATCAAGGAAAGATGAATTGAGAAAGGGCCTAAATAACTATAACTAGGTTAAGATTTGGGTTTGATGAGTTCAGCTGATCCTAGATTTGAGCTTAGGGGGAACTTCTACGCTGAGCCTTATGTAGTGTCTCACCTTGACTGCTCCCAGTCGGTCTCCCAGCACGTTGATCCCTCCAAACAGACTGAAGCCCCCTACTGGCTTCTTCTTACTCTCACTGCCTTCTAGTGGAGAGGACAGGGGCGGTACCTCAGGACCCTTTGCTACCCTCTCCTCTGCATGCCTCTTCTCCACTGGGGGAGGAGGTGCCGTCACCTCCTCAGGTTTGTCTGTGTGGACCAGCGAGGGTGCTGGGGAGGCCACAGCAGCAGCCTATAGAACAGGACAAGGGCACATGAGACAAGGGTATGAACTAGGTGGTAAATTACTAGTTGTTTAAAATTCAACAATACATACATATCACTGCAGGGATGTTACCACACATATATTTCCATGAAGATACAATACAAACAGTAAAAAAAATAGTACTTTCACAAAAAACTATCATGAATAAAAACACATTTTCATTGTTTTAAAATAATAGATAAGAGCCTACATCAGGTGCATTCGGAAAGTATTCAGACCCCTTGACTTTTTCCACATTTTGGTACGTTACAGCCTTATTTTAAAATGGATTTAAAAAAATAAATAACAATAATCTTCATCAATCTACACACAATATCCCATAATGAAAAAGCAAACACAGGTTAAGAAATAAAAAGAAAAAAAGAAATCACATGTACAGAAGTATTCAGCCCCTCAGTTCTTGTTGAAGCAGGGATTACAGCCTCGAGTCTTCTGGGGTATGACGCTACAAACTTGGCACACCTGTATTTGGGGAGTTTCTCCCATTCTGCTCTGCAGATCCTCTCAAGCTCTGTCAGGTTTAAATAATAGGAATTGGATGTAACAAATGTATCACTAGCCACTTTAAACAATTTTGTATATAATGTTTATATATCCGACATTACTCATATCAAATATACACTGTACTCTAAACCATCTACCTGAATCTTGCCTATGCCGTTCGGCCATCGACTCAAATCTCTAGCCACTTTAATAATTATAATTGGATGAAATAAATGTATCACTAGCCACTTTAAACGATGCCATTTATATAATGTTTACATATCCTACATTACTCATCTCATATGTATATACTGTACTCCATACCATCTACTGCATCTTGCCTATGCCAGTCAGCCATCGCTCATCCATATATTTATATGTACATACTCGTATTCATTCCTTTACTCTTGTGTGTATAAGGTAGTTGTTGTGAATTTGTTAGATTAGTTGTTAGATACTACTGCATGGTCGGAACTAGAAGCACAAGCATTTCGCTACACTCGCATTAACATCTGCTAACCATGTGTACAGTGGGGCAAAAAAGTATTTAGTCAGCGACCAATTGTGCAAGTTCTCCAACTTAAAAAGATGAGAGAGGCCTGTAATTTTCATCATAGGTACACTTCAACTATGACAGACGAAATGAGAAAAAGAAATCCAGAAAATCACATTGTAGGATTTTTAATTAATTTATTTGCAAACTATGGTGGAAAATAAGTATTTGGTCAATAACAAAAGTTTCTCAATACTTTGTTATATACCCTTTGTTGGCAATGACAGAGGTCCAACGTTTTCTGTAAGTCTTCAGAAGGTTTTCACACACTGTTGCTGGTATTTTGGCCCATTCCTCCATGCAGATCTCCTCTAGAGCAGTGATGTTTTGGGGCTGTCGCTGGGCAACACACGGACTTTCAACTCCCTCCAAAGATTTTCTATGGGGTTGAGATCTGGAGACTGGCTAGGCCACTCCAGGACCTTGAAATGCTTCTTACTGAAGCCACTCCTTAGATTGCCGGGCGGTGTGTTTGGGATCATTGTCATGCTGAAAGACCCAGCCACGTTTCATCTTCAATGCCCTTGCTGATGGAAGGTTTTCACTCAAAATCTCACGATACATGGCCCCATTCATTCTTTCCTTTACACGGATCAGTCGTCCTGGTCCCTTTGCAGAAAAACAGCCCCAAAGCATGATGTTTCCACCCCCATGCTTCACAGTAGGTATGGTGTTCTTTGGATGCAACTCAGCATTCTTTGTCCTCCAAACACGACGAGTTGAGTTTTTACCAAAAAGTTCTATTTTGGTTTCATCTGACATTCTCCCAATCCTCATCTGGATCATCCAAATGCTCTCTAGCAAACTTCAGACGGGCCTGAACATGTACTGGCTTAAGCAGGGGACACGTCTGGCACTGCAGGATTTGAGTCCCTGGCGGCGTAGTGTGTTACTGATGGTAGGCTTTGTTACTTTGGTCCCAGCTCTCTGCAGGTCATTCACTAGGTCCCCGTGTGGTTCTGGGATTTTTGCTCACCGTTCTTGTGATAATTTTGACCCCACGGGTGAGATCTTGCGTGGAGCCCCAGATCGAGGAAGATTATCAGTGGTCTTGTATGTCTTCCATTTCCTAATAATTGCTCCCACAGTTGATTTATTCAAACCAAGCTGCTTACCTATTGCAGATTCAGTCTTCCCAACCTGGTGCAGGTCTACAATTTTGTTTCTGGTGTCCTTTGACAGCTCTTTGGTCTTGGCCATAGTGGAGTTTGGAGTGTGACTGTTTGAGGTTGTGGACAGGTGTCTTTTATACTGATAACAAGTTCAAACAGGTGCCATTAATACAGGTAATGAGTGGAGGACAGAGGAGCCTCTTAAAGAAGAAGTTACAGGTCTGTGAGAGCCAGAAATCTTGCTTGTTTGTATGTGACCAAATACTTATTTTCCACCATAATTTGCAAATAAATTCATAAAAAATCCTACAATGTGATTTTCTGGATTTTTGTTCCTCATTTTGTCTGTCATAGTTGAAGTGTACCTATGATGAAAATTACAGGCCTCTCTCATCTTTTTAAGTGAGAGAACTGACTAAATACTTTTTTGCCCCACTGTATGTGACAAATAACATTTGATTTGATTTGGATGGGGAGCGTCACTGCGCACAGCTATTTTCAGGTCTCTCCAGAGATGTTCGATCGGGTTCAAGTCGATGCTCGTCAACGATGCTCAGAGACTTGTCCCGAAGCAACTCCTGCGTTGACTTGGCTGTGTGCTTAGGGTGGTTGTCCTGTTGGAAGGTGAACCTTTGCCCCAGTCTGAGGTCCTGAGCGCTCTGGAGCAAGTTTTCATCAAGGATCTCTCTGTGCTTTGTTCTCTCTGTGCATCTTTCCCTCGATCCTGACTAGTCTCCCAGTCCCTGCCGCTGGACAACATCCCCACAGCATGATGCTGCCACCATCATGCTTCACTGTAGGGATGGTGCCAGGTTTTCTCCAGACTTGACGCTTGGCATTCAGGCCAAATAGTTCAATCTAGGTTTCATCAGACCAGAGAATCTTGTTTCTCATGGTCTGAGAGGCTTTAGGTGCCTTTTGTCAAACTCCAAGTAGGCTGTCATGTGCCTTTTACTGAGGTGTGGCTTCCGTCTGGCCACTCTACCATAAAAGCTTGATTGGTGGCGTGCTCCCATCTCCACAGAGGTACTTTGGAGCTCTGTCATAGTGACCATCGGCTTCTTGGCCACTTCCCTGACCAAGGCCCTTCTCCCCCGATTGCTCAGTTTGGCCGCGTGGTCAGCTCTAGGAAGAGTCTTGGTGGTTCCAAACTTCATCCATTTAAGAATGATGGAGGCCACTGTGTTCTTGAAGACCTTCAATGCTGCAGAATTTGACACAATCCTGTCTCGGAGCTCTACGGACAATTCCTTCTACCACATGGCTTGGTTTTTGCTCTGACATGCACTGTCAACTGTGGGACCTTATATAGACAAGTGTGCTTTTCCAAATCATGTCCAATCAATTGAATTTACCACAGGTGGAGTCAAATCAAGTTGTAGAAACATCTCAAGGATGATCCAATTTTTTTTAATTTTTTTGCAAACATTTCTAAAAACCTGTTTTCACTTTGTCATTATGGGGTATTGTGTGTAGATTAATGAGGATTTTTATTGATTTAATCCATTTAATAATAAGGCTGTAACATAACAAAATGTGGAAAAGGGAAGGGGTCTGAATACTTTCCGAATGCACGGTATCACTGAATTCCATTGTTGCCTTGAAGGCTTTTCATCTTTAGGTTATTATTCATGTCAGTCGCTGCTTCCCAAAATGGCACCCTATTCCCTATATAGTGCACTATATAGGGAACAGGGTGCCATTTGTGACACAGACAGAATCTGTAACCCAGGCTTACTTTAGGGTCAGCTAGAGTAGAGCTGTTGTTGATGGCTGGCTTGAAGCCGAAGAGGGATCCCTTATCTTCACCATCCTCAGTCTCATCTTCAAACAGGAGAGACACTCTCTGTGGCTTCTTCTGACTGCATCAACACAGACATTTACAACCATCAAAACAAGACAAAGACCCTAACTATAGATAGTTATTTTACACTAGTCAAACATTTTAGCACAGTGTCTATTGTTGCGGATATAAAGTTTACCTCGACTCCTTGGTAGCAGCAAAGAGATCGTCATCATCCTCATCGAACAGGCTGTCTATAGGATCTGCTTTGACACTGGGTAGACTATAGGGGGCGCTATCACTGGACTTCATCCCTCCAGTCTTTCCTGCACTATGCTTGGAGCTCATCCAATGGTCCTGATACAGACAGCATACAAAGGGTTAAATAAATAGCATCTGTTGATGTATTAGAGACAACCTTCACTATGAAGCCCGGTTCAAAATCTACCCCTTGCCCCCTACCCTTCTGGTGTTTGCAGATTTGTAGGAATAGGATGGTTGTAAGCTATATCTGAAGCTGTGCTAAGCCCATTGGATGGAGTTGCCATCAACATATCGGCTATGGGCAATTACACGGATACAGAGTGATGCAGAAACTCATATCTTTAAAATATATGTCAAACCAATGATTGAAAAGTTATACAAACCACACAACTCTATGCACAAGGACAACTAACAATTTCCACAGAAATTGTTACAACAACTAAATTTACTTGAACAGTGCAGATGCAAAGTTTGGTAACAGAATGACGGTTTGTGCTGTGAAATAACATATGGAATCATGTAGTAACCAAAAAAAAGTGTGAAACAAATCCAAAATATATTTTATATTTGAGATTCTTCAAATAGTCACCCTTTGCCTTGATGACAGCTTTGCACACGCTTGGCATTCTCTCAACCAGCTATTCTCTCAACCTTCTATTCTCTCAACCTTTCGCTCTGCGGTCCGATTCATCCCAAACCATCTCAATTTGGTTGAGGTCGGGTTTACATAAATTATCACTCTGTTACCGTGGAATTGCCCACGCACCTGTCCATTTATTTCAGATCTGTGAATATGAAAGGAGTAGTGGCTACAGAAGGAGCCATTTTCTGAAAGGCTGATGTTGAACTGAAGTTTATGTAGCAAGGTTCTGTTCCCTCCCATTACCTCGTCATCACTGAAGAGGGCGCAAGAGACAGGTTTCTTGACTTGTGGTGTGGCATCTTTAGTTTGGCTTTGTTTAGACTTTTTTGCAGACGCAAACAGATCATGCATAATGAAAGAACGTGGTTAGATATGAAGATGCAGGTACCAATTCTTAATATTTTATGGACTGATCAGTCATAGCTCATTTTCTCACCTCTTCCTCAACAAATATGGACAGAGGAGCTTTGCTGGCTTTGCTCTGAAGTGTCGGTTTAGGGTTGGACTGACTCTTAGGGATGGTTGGAAATATCTGTAGAAAGACAGGGACAAAAAGTTGTGGTTAAATCTGTAAAACAATCAAGTGTGCTTCATGATCACCCCCAAAATTTTACAGGGTTCGTACAGACAGTAGCAAGTCAAATTTTCAATCACTAATACTTATTTTCAAGGACCATCAATTTGTAAAAGTTCATATTATGTAATTGTTTCTAGTCGCCACCAGATGGCAGTATATCGCTACAACCTCATGGAGAAAAAAAGATTACCTTACAAGCTCTACTCAATAATACGTTGTTTCACTACTTATTTACTACATACATGAGTGGTATGTCAGTACTGATGAGGTTCTAATTTGAGTAGTGATGAGCCGAGTTTTGGGACATGCCTACTGGTGAACACACATTTCCTATTCACATTACTATACAACTCCAGCTTAATGACTGTGCTTTTATTCAGCATTTTGGAATCTATTACTTAATAGCTACGAAAAGCGTCTTGCTTCCGACTGGCAGCTTTAGTGTCACCGGTCGGGAAAAGGGTGGGTGGACTGTGTGAGGAACACGCCACCTTAACGGCCACCAGAATGGCAGGAGCACGGCCGTCACTTGATAAAGCGGAATATCGTGGGCACCCCGTGAATGAGGCGATGGGCAAAAAAGCTCTGGAGGTTGTTGCAGAGAAAAAGTCACAAATGTAGAACTGACGCCAGCGCAGGATGCAGCGTTGTCATTCCCCCTTCATGTGGCTCGTCAGGACCGATTCACGCATGCTCGCAATGTCAAAGTCTGACGCATGATTTTGCACTTTACATGGTGTGGGTTGGTTGGGTCCAGTGATGTAGTGGTAAAAAGGTGGGTAAACTATACTGAACAAAAATGTACATGTAAAGTGTTGGTCCCATGTTTCATGAGTTGAAAAAAAATATCCCAGAAATGTTCTATTTGGACAAAAGGCAGGATTGAATCTACATTTTACAACTCAGTAGTCTGCCTGGAAAATAATTTGCAAGACCAATGAAAATGTTAACATATTTTATCATTATCTGTTTTCCTTTCATTTAATTCAACGACATTCAAGTAATGGACACATACTTGAGAATAAGTGTTGAAAACAAGAAGCACACCTGTGAGTGAGTGAGTTAGAGAGAGAGAAAGAGAGATATTGCATAAAGAGACGATGGATGGATGGATAAAAGAGGATTCCCACCTCCTCTGACTCTTCACTGGTGGAGGGCCGTTGTTTCTTTAGTGCCTCAGTCAGCAGGCTCTTGGTACCAGGACCAAACATGGAGACATCTCCTGCTGGCATCTAAACACAACCAACAACCTCAGCACAACCAACAAACATCATCCTCATCACTGAAACCAACAACCTCAGCACAACCAACAACCATCATCCTCATCACTAAAACCAACAACCATCATCCTCATCACTGAAACCAACAACCTCAGCACAACCATCATCCTCATCACTAAAACCAACAACCATCATCCTCATCACCGAAACCAACAACCTCAGCACAACCAACAACCATCATCCTCATCACCGAAACCAACAACCTCAGCACAACCAACAACCATCATCCTCATCACTAAAACCAACAACCATCATCCTCATCACTGAAACCAACAACCTCAGCACAACCATCATCCTCATCACTGAAACCAACAACCTCAGCACAACCAACAACCATCATCCTCATCACTGAAACCAACAACCATCATCCTCATCACTGAAACCAACAACTATCATCAGTGCAACATGTAATCATGATACCCAAGTTCCCTAAATCAATAACCATGATCACGCTAATGTTAGTCAATCAACAAGTATCCCACTTAATATGTAGGGTGTTCACCCATAAAAGTATTAATTCATTCAAGGTTTATACAAATATGTCCATTCAATAGAGAATTGCGTCAGAAAAACAGTAGTCTAAACCCCATGTTGCTACCAGATGGTTTAAAAGTTAGACAATTTACTCTGAGAATTTAGCATGTTTAGGGTGAATGGAATGTCATCACAGGCATGATCAAATTGGTCCCTGCTCCATAGAACTCTGCTCCGTGGCATAACAGCACTAACAGGCCTCCCAAATAGTGCAGCGGTCTAAGGCACTGCTTTGCAGTGCTAGAGGCGTCATACAGATCCGGGTTGATCCCGGGCTGTGTCACAGCCGGCTGCGACCAGGAGACCCATGAAGCCTCCGGCGTCGTCCTGGTTAGGGGAGGGTTTGGTCAGCCGGGATGTTTGTGTCTCATCGCGCTCTAGTGACTCCTAGTGGCGGGGCGGGCATATGCACGCTGACATCAGTCGCCAGCTGTACGGTGTTTCCTCCGACACATTGGTGCGGTTGGCTTCCGGGTTAAGCGAGCAGTGTGTCAAGAAGCAGTGCAGCTTGGCAAGGTCGTGTTTCGGAAGACACATGGCTCTTGACCTTGGCCTCTCCCGAGTCCGTACGGGAGTTGCAGGGATAGGACAATTGGATACCACAAAACTGGGGAGAAAACGGGGTAAACAGTAAAAAATAAATACAAAAAGAAAAGCACCAACTTCGAACGTCACCTAGTGGCTGCAGGTCAAATGAGTGAAAACATGGTCTTTTTCTAAATTAAATTTATTTACAAAGCTAACAGACAATTTCAATAACCACCCTCCATGAGGACAAGATTTTCATGTTTTCCTTGTATATTTCTGAGTCTTTCCCTTTAAATCGCCATAGAAATGGCCCCTCTCAATGTAGATTGGTATCAAGTTGATTTTGATTGGTCTAACACGCAGAAACACTTCCAAATGGTACCACCTCCCGATGCCAAATATGGAAGAGCAGCGCAGTCTAAACTAGCAACGGTCACAACAAACTAACATTCTTATTTCATCAACACTGTCAAGTATAAGTATACTAATATTGCAGAGAACAATCTAATGATTCATTATGTGTGATTTATAATGACAAAGGGCAAAGAAAACAACGTTTTGACATAACTTTCGTAGCATCCTCTTGAATTGCCCTGTTTTTCGCTCAATTCTAAGGTAGTGAGCAGAGGCTATGATACAGTATAGGTAAAAACAATGCTCTGCACACGTTTGTATATTCACCTTTTTCTGAGGAGCCTGTTTCACCTCTTCTTCCTCCTCCTCCACTACCTCCCTTGTGCTCTGTAGAGGGGGCAGAGCACCGGAGCTCTCACTGAAGATGTCACCATCCTCATCACCTCCAAACAGATCCACTGTCTTCTTCTGCTTGGGTTTCTCCTGTCCAGCTGAACACAGGTGACAACACATTATCAGTGCTTGTGCTGAAGACAGTTCTAGTGTGGCAAGATCTAAGATGTGAAACTTACTACATGAACGAAAATAAGATGAAAACTTGATTCATGTACCTAAGCGTAAATGATGTATTGGCGTGATGTCAATGTAAGACTTTCACTGATATTTTACGATCATTGATCTCAAGTTGGGATCTCGCCCACCATGCTATAGCGAGAGAGAGGTTACGGTTTGATTTACTTACCTGAGCTGGATATATTAAGGCTTTTTCCAGTAAAGAAGTCCTCCTCCTCATCGTCAAACAGCCCCCCAAAAGCGGTCTTTCTAGGGGCTGATGTCTGGGTCTTGTTGGGTTTGGCTGGACTGCCGTTCTCTCTACCCTCCACTGAGTCAGAGTCATTAGGAGTGCCAAACAGGCTGTTTTCTATGGGGAAAGAAGAGGACAGGATAGCCTCATCAGATAAAATATGTAGAGGATAATATTGTCAATACCATCACAGAATTCTCAACATAGTACAGTAGACTGTCTGTGGTCATGTACGGTAACAGTATTTTGTTTTAATTGATTGAATAAATCCAATTCCGTTTCATAAAGGCAGGACGGTATCTACAGAGGCATTATGTTCTCAAGCCCCAGAAAAAACTGTCTTCTTCATTCCTGAGAAACACTTATTACTATTTAATCTTTGAAAGGCCTTTGCTGTCCTTAGGGCATGTTTCTATGCTCCCCAGTGGCGCAGCGGTCTAAGACACTGCATCTCAGTGCAAGAGGCAGAAACAAAAGAGAGACTTACAGGTTCTGTTAACAGATCAAAGTCTCTATACTGTTCAGAAAAAAGCATTACACAATATGAATAAGGTAACCCACGACAAATAAATTAGAAACAGTGACCACAGCCACTACACAACATTCTCAATTCACTTACAAGAAAGCATAATGAAAAGGAAAGTAACTATCTAAACTTGCAGAACAAAAATAAAAATGTTGTTGCAAAACATCTTGTGTGCCCTAATGAAAACAGCCTTGGTGTTTCAACAGATATATGGCTATCATTACCTGTGATCTTCTCCTCTGCTACAGGCTGTTTAGGTGGATCAGAGAAAAGATCCCCCTGGATAACAAACAGCATATTATCAGGGTCGCTATGGTTTCAGACAAAACTCATTTAATGTACTCTTTGGGAGATTTTAACAGGCCGTAGATTGATTTTGTTTTCTTTGAACAGTTCGCTTATTGATTTCTATCAATCATATTATGTGAAATTACAATGGGTAGTAACATGTAAAAAGTAAGACATGGAAGCTACAAAATGGCGTTCATGTGAGCCTACCTCATCATCAAACAGTCCTCTCCCTCCGCTGAAGAGGCCTCCTTTCCCTCCAAACGGAGAGAAGTCTTCGTCCTCCATCTTGGGCAACCCGAACAACTCCTCACTGTCATCTTCAATAGCTACAACAACACAAACAGGTGTCAACAACAACAAGTCAACAAAATTACTGGTAAATACTGCAATGTCATGACTGCTTGTCAAATGACATCTAATTCAGTCACTTTGGAGCGAGACCAACTCCACTAATGCTCTTCTGACTGAAGTATTATGAAGTAACAGTTAGCTTAGCAGGTACAATAGAATTGGATACATCGTGTGAGAGATTAGGTGCTTGTACACAATAGGTAGCAAAGAAAACTCTTTTAGATGAGTGAATTGCTGTCCTACCCGGTGGCCTCTCAGCCTTGGGCTCTTTCTTTGCTTTACAGTTCTTCTTAGAGGCAGACAACAACGCTTCAGAGAAGTGGCACAGGGAAGAAAACATGAGCATGCAGAACAATGATATGTAGTGAAACATGTGCTGTTGTAATCTGCCAACATTATCTGCATAATGACATCACATTTGTTGTATGGCCTATATTATGTACAGATGTACCAACTGAAAACACATCTTGGAACTTGTTGTATGGCCTATATTATGTACAGATGTACCAACTGAAAACACATCTTGGAACTTGTTGTATGGCCTATATTATGTACAGATGTACCAACTGAAAACACATCTTGGAACTTATATGGAGCAAAAAGTAGCCATAATAATCAAAACAGAGAGGACAGATACATGAATTTAGGTAGATTGTTATTGAGTGAAGTGTAGTATCATTAGTCTGGGTGCCAGACTGTGTGTTCTGCGCAGTCATACGACATATCAAGATGTTATCCTGTATTTTAAGCCTGAATTGAAAATTAGTGGCACGAAAAAGTATGTGAACCCTTTGGAATTACCTGGATTTCCGCATAAATTGGTCATCAAATTTGATCTGATCTAGTAGATCAAAAATTCAAGCAATTGTCTGAGGATGGTACTGGACCATCTGACATAAAAAGAAAAAAGAGAACATTTTGATGAAAAAGCTTTAAATAAAAGGGTAAAAATCCAGGCATGTCACATATTGCACAAAACACAGGGCCATACGGCAATAAGTTGGCTAAAGCAGAAACACACTGGTACCCAGGCTAGCATATGAGCTCATATAGATACCCTTCCCAGAAACCATGATATGTTTAAGATAAACCAAAAACTAGTGGAGGTGATAATGGACGTGCTGAATAGTTTGCAATTCAGGTCATATCAACCCAACATACATGTGCAATCTCCCTCTGGCTTGCTGATAGGTTCCCCTTTGATTCTGGCGGCCAGCTCATCAGTAAAGGATGATGGTCTTGGGTTCTGAATGTGACATAAAGACTTCCGTAAAAGAGAGGTGGAATAGAACATCAATATTCATGCAAGGGGACATGCAATTAACTCCAAAGATATTTCACATTTACGTCTACATTCAATAGCTGAGACATTAGACATTAATTATGCTCCTTCAAGTCATAAAACGAATGTATTAGCAATGTTGACTTAGCTGGATAAAGGCTAGTTATATTTAATAAATGATCTGTCCGTCATATTGTTAGTATCAGTCTCCACCAGCAAACTATAATCAAACATACCTTACTGTCATCATCATCATCTTCGTCCGACTCTCCGAATATGTCTGAATCTCCCTGCTCGTCCTCATCATCACTCAACATAGACGACATCTGAAGGGAAAATCATTCAATGTTATCCATGAGGTTGCAAATAAAATCACAATCCTCACTAAGGTGTAATCATTACCATCATCGCCATAAACAACAGCATGCTTATGGCCAGTGTCCAGAGTGTAGGTACGATTCAATCAATCACATACTTTTCTGTTGTGTTTCATCAATTGATTAAATTGGGAAATATGTTAATCATCCCTTGTCAGAATTGTGCACACAGAAATGTACCTTCACCTTCTTAATGCTGCCTGGCCCCTCCTCATCCTGGTCAAAGTCATTGTTTGACTGCTGTTCATAAACACCACAGTGATAATACAGTTATCTAAATCAAATTGTCAGTATTTTCTACTTATTTTGACGATGTACAATAATGCCAACTTCACACTTAAAAAAAACATTTGACTCTTTCTGGATGAAAAGATGAAAAAAGACTTACGTCAGCATCTTTGCCATCTGCCCTCACAATGACGCTGTCTCGATCGCTGTCGACTGACATTTCTGTGAAGTAAAGAAGGACATCAGTTTCACTTTCTCTCTGAGAAACACGACTAATGTTAGACGAGAAACACTATGCTTGGAAGAGTATTTAACACTAACAATATAAACACATGCCAAGAATACACACACTTTCCTTCAGTAGAAATAGAACATGAAGAACAGAGGTGATCTACCTTCACTGGAGAGGTCTCCCAGTCCAACATCTTCTTGCTCCATAAAGAGCTGAGAACCAATCAGATATGGTAAAGGCCTGTCCACATACAGATCCTACAAACACAGAGAGGTGGGTTGGAGAAAGAAAGACGAGGGAGGAAGCGGTCAGAGATAACGTCATTGGTCAATATGGGCAGAATCATTCAAATCAAATGTTAGTTCAACATTTTTTTTATTAACGTGTACATCAGTTGTCAAAGTGCTTAACCCGACCTAGACCCCAAAGAGAGATCAAAAACACAGTGTCATGGAACAATTGGCCATCCTCCCTAGACTAGACTGGGCAGGTATTAATCCTAACGTGACATCTGGAGGCGTGAATAACTTGAATTTTATCTCTAATCCAGTATGTTTCCAGATGATTCCACCCTCACCTTGGGCTCCAGTATGGGCTCCACTCTGTCTGTGGCCTCCTCGTCCTCTGAGTCAGAGTTTCCTGCCTTGATGTCTAGCTGCTCAAAGGCAGAGTCCAGCACCATCAGACCGTAGTTCACTGCTTCCTGGACCTTAGGAATCAGCTGGGCTTCCTTCTGCTCACGAGTCTTCTAATGCGGGGAACTGTAAATTTAACTATCCCCGGGGAGGAACTTGCGATGTCACACTGCTATACATGTCACAACACATCAAGGAAGGAGTAGGTAGAGGATTTACCTGCTCAGACGGTCTCTCCAAGGCCTCAGGCTTTGGCACCGCCTCCTCCACCTCCTCATCATACACTCTCTGATGAGGTCAACAAACACAAAGATCAATAACACATCACACAAATAATACAAGAAGAATAAGTTAAAATCTGTCAATGTAACACAGCACCTTGTGAGAGTGAACAAAAAGAGGCGGCACCATGAGCAAGCAGATCATTAAACACAAGAGTGATCAGTTCCTCATAGTTCCGTACCATGTAGCACGATTCATCTTTTCTTCATTTTGTTAAAAGCTTGTGAAGTTTCTAAATATCTGGAAAATGTAAAACACGGCACAATCATCCTCTAAAGAAGAGGGGCACCAAGCTCAACAGAGTAACAAGACATGGGACGGGTTCATTAAAACAAATTTGAAGTAAAAAAAATTACATCTGTGTTACTTATTAGACAAGTCAAGGACAGGTAGTCATTTCCCTGTTCCAGTCTGTTTTCATCCATTAAAATGCTCTAATGAAGACGGCCATGGTATTTCCGGTCCACACCACAACGTACGTTTTCAATGAATTGTGTGTTGGAGAGCATGAGGAAGTCGTTGAAGACGGTGTGCATGCAACAGTCTGTGGCCTTGGTGTCTCTGATCAGTCCATCCAGCTGCTTCTCTATCTCATGAGTCTTTGACAGCATCCTCTGGGAGAAGTCTTGCAGGAACAAGAAGAGCTGTGGAGGAGGGGATACAAACTGCTGTTTAATCTTCATCTATTCAACAGTGTATCTGATTGTCCAGTAGCGTATGTTGTCTTTGCCACAGAGATAAGGGTAGTTCATCTGTTGCATTGCTGTTTATAATGCTATGTGATTGCTCTACCCATAAAATATAGATTTAGAAACTGAGAGCCTGCCTGCCAGTCTGTTTCTGATTCAGCCGATACACTGTTAAATGCATTGGAAACAGTTGGGCATTCAGAAACGGAATAATAACTTGGAGATAATAACCAAAGCCTACCCCTGAGTCTGCAGCCAGGGACCAGTTGGCACTGGTCTGTCGCATCTCTTCCAAGGTCCAGAGTCTCTCCCACACCTGGCCATCCTTCCCGGTGTGATTGCTCTTGCTGGGGACATTCGCCACGCCAACCGGCAACCCGCTCATCTGAAACAATATGAATGATTTATTCAGTGGGATTAGAACGGGGGAAAACGTTTCGAACGGGCGTTCGGCGTGGACAATAACAATTTAAAAGTTCTTTGCTGTTCGTGCAAACTGAACGCGATCCATTACCTGATTTGTCAAAAAGAATCACAAATGATATAACTTAGGTCGCGATCAACACAGGCGTGGATTGGCAAAAGCGACCTAAATTAGCTGGCACCAGTGGCTGCTGTATTGCAATGCAAACAAGCCTGATTAACTAGCTAGTTTGATAAACTAGTTAGCAAGCAAACTAGTTTACGAACATTGTAAGTGCAATGTTTCATTGGGAAGTTTCAAGCTTTCGCAAAATGTCATTTGGAATGTTAGCTAGGTATAGGAGGTTAGTTAGTTGAATAAATGTGTATGCACTGCCGGAGACTGGCTGGCTAGCTAGGCAATGATTCATTGAGAGCATACTCGCACTTTCAGGGATATTTTTTATTAAACTCACCTTAGTAACTGTTGGCAAACTGTTATCCACGATAGTGAAATATTAGCCCCAAAAGTCGTAAAAAGAGAATCGATTATTGAGCTTCTGACAGGTCGGCCATATTCTGTGTGTCTGGAGGCACTCAGCTGACGGCAGTCACCTGACTCAATGCAGCGTTACCACATCAAATTGGCAATAGTAATCAATACATACAGGTCTATGTTTGTATGGTATGTATTGTGTATGTTGAATGCATTGTCATGTTATTGAATTGCATGCAGTTTTCCTTAGCGAGAATTGTTCATTTATTTACTCTAGGCCTAGTCTAATCTTTTGAGAAACACTGCAGTTCAATCATTTTTTCCAGCTAGGGGAAAGTGGGATAAGCTTTGCTTGGGACGTCCTAACTCTGACGTCACCCCATTGAAGTTGACGATTCAAACGGTTAAAGGTTAAGGTTAGGTAAGGGTAGGGGTTATAGTTAGGGTTAGCGTAGGGACGTCCCAAGGTTAAATAAAGGTAAAATAAAATAAATAACCGTTAGTTGAGTCACCCCTTGGGTTGTCACTAGTTATCACAGCCACAATGTTGAAATTGGCTATATCGTAAAAATGTATGAATACAAAAATTAGTTTTTTGGTCTTTAAGGTTAGGGTTAGGCATAGGGTCAGCAGTGTGGTTAAGGTTAGGGTTAAGTTAGGGTTAAGTTTAAGAACATAAATTGTAGAAATAGGCTGTGTTTATGACTTGGTAGCTAGTGACGACCCACCCCTTGTTTCTTGGAAATATATACAGTCATTGCAAACCATACACAAAATGAATCATGTGACCAAATATTTAGAAACAGGTCATATTTCATGGAGTCTGTGAAGGAAGAAATCACATGGAAAAAGTGGTAAACAAGTTAGGTCCAAAAAAATGAATTTTCACAAAGTCAAATTAATTTGTGTTAAATTTATAAGTTAAATTATGCTTATATCTAAACCAACGTAGATCATTTTAAGACTGTTTTATATATAATTTGGGGTCTCTATAAGGTACATAATGAGGTTGTGAACCTAGCATTAAAGTGCATCCTTGTAGCTGTGTGGATTAATATAGTAAAAATGTTTGCTTTGGGGTACATTTATACCATTGTATACTGTAATGACCTGACTAGATCATAAAGGAACAATTGTCCAGACAGAGGATGGAGTTTAAGAATTGAGGGTTTATTAATCTAACTTCACACAGGCTACTGTTTGGCCATAGCCCACGCCAAATAAATGAAGGATACCCCACAAACCAACCGGGCAGAGCAGGGCACTGTAGCATTCATAGAACATAATGACTACATCAAGCTTGTGACTCTACACATTTGTTGGATGCATTTGCTGTTTGTTTTGGTTGTGATGGCAATTATTTTGTGCCGAATAGAAATGAATGGTAAATATTGGAGTCACTTTTATTGTAAGTAAGAATAGAATATGTTTCTAAACACTTCTACATGAATGTGGATTCTACCATGATTACTGATAATCCTGAAATATTAGTGAATAATTATCAGTGATAAAGTTACAGACACACAAATATCATACCCCCCCCACACCCCCCCACAAAAAATGCTATCCTCCCCTGTTATTGTAATGGTGAGAGATTAGCATGTCTTGGGGGTATGAAGATCTATGGCAAGACATGGCAAGCACCTCAGACTCTACAAATTCAGAATGCTCATAAGCCCCTGGCTAGTACAGACGATTGGCTGGTGGCGGTGGAGTCGAGGGGGCAAGCAGTGTTACACAAATCCATGCTACTGCCTCGTATTCAGTCTCTAGGCTTCATAAGTAACCAGAAAAATAGCTGTCTGAATCCATCTCAGCGCATTCCATTACTGGGTGTCAAACTAGACTCACTCGCTTTTCTATCGCCATGGAGGGTGTCCGAGTTCCGGCTCTGTTTAGCCAATTTTCGTCTTGGTCACAGTGCCTTTTCACCAGTGCCTACAGATGTAGGATCTTAGTTTGATCACTCCTTTGTTGCTGAGAATGTTCCTGCACAGCAAGAAATGCAAACTTGTAGTCTATTCAAGGTTTAAAAAGACTGCTAAAGTTTGTAATTTCTTTTTCTAAATGCCAGACTTGATTTGCCATAACAAAAAATGTATCAACCCTTACAAAAGATGGCCATTAATTATAATCCACATACTGTAATAATTCACACTTTCTGATGCTGCAGGACTATTTTCCAGCTGCAGCAAACTGGCTCAAATGTATCCTATATCTGTTCGCCTAATGGTGTTGATGGCTTCTGTGATGGAAATCGTTCCCCTGGGGCTATTGTTGGTGCGGCCAGTCAAGCGCTGAGTGCTAGCCACTCACCTGGACACATCTCGCAGCCTAAGCCGGTCGCTTCGGGTGTCCCTGTCAGGCCTACGGGCCGTGGGCCAGTATTGGGACCCTCTGCTATGGGCTGAGTTGTATCCCGCAGGGTGATCACGACAGATGCATCCCTTCGAGGGTGGGGTGTGCTGTACAAAGGCAACTCGATTCGGGGGTATGGACACTGGTGCGAAGCCCACTGCATATCAATTACCCAGAGCTCCTAACCATGTATTTGGCACTCAGGTGCTTCCCCCTGCTTTAGTCGGGCGGCTTGTTCTGGTCAGAAACGACTGGGGGAAGATCCTCTCCTATAAAATATCCCTGCTCATGGCTTTGGCCTCGGCTAAACAGGTCCAAATGCGGCCTTCGCCCTGAACGTCAGAGCTATGACCAGCTTTTTGCATGTTTTGCTAATTCAGCTCGGGCAGAGCGCTCTTTAAGCACCGTCTCTCCCACTGGATTGTGGAGTTTATTATGACTCATACTGTGGTACTCTACACAGTGCCTTCAGACAGTATTCGCACCCCTTGACTTTTTCCACATTTTGTTGTGTTACAAGGTGTGATTAAAATGGATTTAATTGTGATTTTTTTGGTCAACGATCTACACAAAATACGTTGTAATGTGGAAGTTTAAGAAACATTTTAACATTTGTGCAAATACATTTTTTTAAATTTAATTTCACCTTTATTTAACCAGGTGGGCTAGTTGAGAACAAGTTCTCATTTACAACTGCGACCTGGCCAAGACAAAGCAAAGCAGTGCGACACAAACAACAACACAGAGTTACACATGGAATAAACAAGCGTACAGTCAATAACACAATAGAAGAAAAAAAAAGTCTATATACAGTATGTGCAAATGGTGTGAGGAGGTAAGGCAATAAATTGCCCATAGTAGCGAAGTAATTACAATTTAGCAAATGAACACTGGAGTGATAGATGTGCAGATGATGTGCAAGTAGAAATACTGGTGTGCAAAAGAGAATAAAAGTAAATAAAAACAATATAGGGATGAGGTGGGCTATTGGATGGGCTATTTACAGATGGGCTATGTACAGCTGCAGCGATCGGTTAGCTGCTCAGATAGCTGATGTTTAAAGTTAGTGAGGGAAATATAAGTCTCCAGCTTCCAAATACATGTTACAATCACCTTTGGTGAGTCTTTCTGGGTAAGTCTCTAAGAGCTTTCCACACCTGGACTGTGCAACATTTGCCTATTATTCTTTTTAAAATTCTTCAATCTCTGTCAAGTTGGTTGTTGATCATTGCTAAACAGCCATTTTCAAGTCTTGTCATAGATTTTCAAGACGATTTCAGTCAAAACTGTAACTAGGCCACTCATTAAATGTGGTCTTGGTAAGCTACTCCAGTGTATATTTGGCATTGTGTGTTAGGTTATTGTCCTACTGAAAGGTGAATTTGTCTCCCAGTGTCTGTTGGAAAGCAGACTGAACCAGTTTTTCCTCTAGGATTTTTTCTGTCATTAGCGCTATTCCGTTTATTTTTATCATCAAAAACCCATAACATGATGCAGCCTCCACCATGTTTGAAAAAAATATGAAGTGGTACTCAGTGATGTGTTAGCCCCAAACATAATGCTTTATATTCAGAACATAAAGTGAATTTCTTTGCCAAATTTTTAGCATTTTACTTTAGTGCCTTATTTTATTTAACCTTTATTTAACCAGGAAGGGCTCATTGAGATTTGAAATCAATTTTTCAAGAGCGTCCTGGCCAAGATAGGCAGCACAAAGTCATTACACAATTAGACAGACAACATGCAACACTACAAGTAATCTAGTAAAAAACATAGAAATCCCAGGAGTATTACAAAATCATAAAACAGCAAATTAAAAACATTGACAGGTCAGGGAATCAGTCTCAAAATCCTCCATCAGTGATTTAAAAGCACCAAACGGGACAAGTTCTTCCAGTTTAAAAGTATTTTGTAAGGCGTTCCAAGGTGATGGCGCAGAGTACATAAAAGCCCTTTTACCAAATTCAGTTCGGACATTTGGAACAGTTAGCAGGATAAAGTCCTGCGAACGAAGAGAGTACCCACCACATTTCTGAACAATAAGAATGCCCAAATAAGATGGTAGTAAACCAAAAAGGGCTTTGTAAAAAAAATTATACCAGTGACTGAGCCTACGAGTGACTAGAGAAGGCCAGCCAACCCTGGTATACAAAGTGCAGTGGTGCGTAATGGTTTTGCAGTTTAAAATAAATCTCAAAGCGCCATGGTAAAGGGTGTCAATTAATCTCAAACACTGAGCGGAAGCATTCATATATAAAATATCCCCATCTAAGGAAGGAGTGGACCAAGGCGCAGCGAGTGTAGGGTTCCACATATTTTAATGAACTGGACCCAAATACAAAAACAACAAATGAATGTACAAAATGAACAAACTAAATATGGTCCCAAATTAGAGACAACGACAATCAGCTGCCTCTAATTGGGAACCATCCAAAACCAAACATAGAAATAATAACATAGCAGGAGGGGGGTTGTTCTATCTATGGCCAGGACGTGACAATAGTCTAGTAAAGGCATAAATGTAGCTGATACTAGCCTCCTTCTTCCTAAAATAAAATCCCAACTTCAGCTTCAATTTTTTTGTAAGTTGTTGAATATGCAATTATTTCCAAGAGATTTATATGAGGTTACAGTCTCAATCTCATTTCCCTGACAGGTAGTAATAGGTGAAAGGTTCCGATATCTATTTCTTGCTTTAGAAAACACCATTAGTTTAGTTTTGTCAGTATTGAGGATAAGCTTCAATTGACACAAGGTATGTTGATGTATGTTAAAAAGCAGTTTGCAAGTTCTGGAAAGCTTTTGTGAGAGATGAGGCACAACAATAAATAACAGTATCATCAGTATAAAAGTGAAGTTCCGCATTTTGCAAATGTTTGTCTAAATTATTTATGTAAATAGTGAATAAGAGGGGACCAAGTACAGAGCCCTGGGGCACACCATTACAGACAGACAATTTAACAGACATCAAATTGAGTGCACTGAGTTGTATCAGACCGATAGTTAGCATACCATGTAACTGCATGCTCCGAAAGACCTACACTCAACAATCTCTGCCTCAGTATAGCATGATTAACTGTATCAAAAGCCTTAGAGAGATCAATAAAAAGTGAGACACAGTGCTGTTTTTTGTCAAGGACTTCAGTGATATAATTTAAAACCTTCATGGCTGCTGTAATTGTGCTATGCTTCTTCCTGAAGCCCGATTGGTACATTTATAAAATAGAGTTAGAACATAAAAACTGGGACATTTTGGCCTAAAATGACATACCCAAATCTAACAGCCTGTAGCTCAGGACCTGAAGCAAGGATATGCACATTCTTGATGATATTTGAAAGGAAACCCCTTTGAAGTTTGTGGAAATGTGAAATTATGTAGGAGAATATAACACATTTGATCTGGTAAAAGACAAAACAAAGAAAAAACATGCATGTTTTTTTTGTACCATAATCTTTGATAATGCCATAATGTATTATTCCAGCCCAGGCGCAATTTAGATTTTGGCCACTAGATGGCAGCAGTGTATGTGCAAAGGTTTAGACTGATCCAATGAACCATTGCATATCTGTTAAAAATGTTGTATCAAATGTGCCCAAATGTGCCTAATTTGTTTATTAATACATTTTCAAGTTCATAATTGTGAACTCTCCTCAAACAATAGCATGGTATTCTTTCACTGTAATAGCTACTGTAAATTGGACAGTGCAGTTAGATTAACACAAATTTTTTTTGTTGTTGCCCATATCAGATATGTCTATGTCCTGGGATTTTTTGTTGTTGTTACTTACAACCTCATTCTAATCACATTAGCCTACATTAGCTCAACCGTCCTGTTGGGGGGACACCGATCCCGTAGAGGTTAATTAAACTCTGTAACTGTTTTAAAGTCACCAGTTTTCTCCTATCACAACCATTAAACTCTGTAACTGTTTTAAAGTCCCCATTGGCCTCATGGTAAAGTCCATGATAATTGTATGTGTGGGGTACAGAGATAAGGTAGTCATTCACGAATCATGTTAAACACTATTATTGCACACAGAGTGAGTCCATGTAACTTATTATGTGACTTGTAAGCACATTTTTACTCCTGAACTTATTTAGGCATGCCATAGAAAAGGGGTTGAATACTTATTGACTCAAGAGATTTCAGCTTTTCAATTTTCATTAATTAGTAAACATTTCTAAAAACATAATTCCACTTTGACATTATTGTCACGCGACTCCCGCTCCCCGCTCCAGCGCTCGACGTCGCCGGTCTACTAACCACCGGTCCTGACAATCATCATTACGCACACTTGCGCCCCATCGTTATGCACACCTGGACCTCATTATCACCCTGATTACTCTACCTTTATTTAGCCCTCAGTAGCCTCAGTCATCAGGCAGTATTGGTTTTGTTCAAGTTCTGTACACTTCTCCTGTTTTGTTGATCTTCATGATTCTCATTATTAAACTCACCTTCTGCACCTGCTTCCTGACTCCCAGCATATACGTCACAATTATGGGGTTTTGTGTCTAGACTAGAGACATAAAATCTCAATTTAATGTGGAAAAAGTCAAGGAGTGGGAATATATATATTTTTTGGGTATTCAAGGTCTTGTCTCATCACTGCAACTCCCGTATGGACTCGGGAGAGGCGAAGGTGGATAGCCATGAGTCCTCTGAAACACAACCCAACCAAGCCAGACTGCTTCTTGACACAATGCCCACTTAACCTGGAAGCCAGCTGCACCAATGTGTCAAAGGAAACACCATACACCTGGCAACCGAGTCAGCGTGCACTCAGCCTGCCTGCCACAGGAGTCGCTAGTGCGCAATGGACATCCCTGCCGGCCAAACTCCCCTAACCCAGACGACACTGGGACAGAGCCTGAACTCGAACCCAGAATCTCTAGTGGCACAGCTAGCGCAGCTAGCACTGCAATGCAGAGCCTTAGACCACTGCACCACTCGGGAGGCCTTAGTGTGAATACTTTCTGAAGGCACTGTAGCAGCAAGAGGCAAGGGTTACCTAGCGGTGTACGCACCCACTCCACCAGGTGCGTGGCAGCGTCTTGGGCGTTGTTTAAAGGGTTGACTATAGGAGATATTTGTGCTGCGCCGAGTTGGGCATCATTTTTGTGAGGTTTTATCGCTCGGATGTCACTGCTCCAAGTGTGCATACAGCTGGTACCTGGGAAGGTCACTAGGCAGTGTGCCGCAATACCCAGACTGACGCATCTGACGGGGTCAGGTATGGGTGGTCTGCCATGCCATATTTCCCCTTAGTATGTTGTACCGAAGTCGACTGACTGAAAGGAAACATAACGTTATGACTATAACTACTGTTCCCTGAAGAAGGGAAACGAGGTACAACACCTGTTTGGCCCCGAGCCGCCTCTTCCTGGGCTCGGTGAAGAGCGGTATTAAATTGAAGGAATGAATCCGAACCTGACGTTTATCACCTGTGCAAGGCAGGGCTTCCAGCGAGACACGGATTTCATTGGCTGCTTCCACTATTCCAGCACCTTTTCTACTTCAACATAATCTAATCACCTATGCTTAGTCTAATACAGTGACACCTAAAATATACCAAAAACGATCTAGTCCAATCAACCTAAGCTAAATATGAGGTGGCTGTCCATGGTACTGATTTATGTGTGTGTATGTGTGTGGGCGCATGCATGCAAGAAGAAAAAACATCACTCTACATGTAGAGAAATGCCAATGTTATCCTCCTCTTTCATGTTGCCTAAATGGTCTATGAGTCTGTCACTACAGTACACGCTTTTTACTTGCTCCCTAGCCTAACTTCCTTTCATGGACAACGATACGCCAGGCCAGCTAGTTAACATTAGCATAGTACATCTAGCTACATGTTGAAATCCATCCTCTCAGGCCAGGGGCACAATGAATGTATGATTTTATGGTTGGATCAGAAATGTCGTTATAATAATTGGCCAGTACGGAGAATTAAATAAAACCAGAAGTCCAAATCCCTATCTCCATCGATGGCTAATTTAGGAAAGGGACAACTTTTGCTAGCTAGCTACCGGAGGACAATAAAACTAGATGCAACAATTCAAGTTTTTTTCTGTCAATATTGGCATTTGGCTTGTGATCTGATTTGCCTGAGGCCAAATCCAAACTAACTTCCATTGACACTTTTTGTTGGTACACCAGGACCATTCACAGATAGCCTAGTGGTTAGAGCGTTGGACTAGTAACTGAAAGACTGCAAGATCGAATAATACTCTGTCGTTCTGCCCCTGAACAAGGCAGTTAACCCACTGTTCCTAAGCCGTCATTGAAAATAAGAATCTGACTTGCCTCGTTAAATAAAGGTAAAATAAACAGCTGCTCTCACTCTGTTTAGCTGATTATTTTATTTAAAAAATTATCAAGGGAGGCCAAATGCTAGCTCGCTTCCCTTTTTTCTTGGTAATTTTTTTGGGGGAGGCTTCCCTTGGCATCCATGAATACATGCCACTGCTCTCTACCATGACAACCCAGCTAACAATTCTAGGGAGAGAGAACGGTTTTGTAATGTTACCCATAATGTTCCCCTGATGTTTGAGTGTTCAGTTTTCCTTTAGTTAAGGGAACATTCCATCTATATTAGAAAAAACCTTCTGAGAACATTTCTTGCCTGTTTTAAAGTTTAAATGTCACGTGCACAAGTACAGTGAAATGCCTTTCTTGCAAGAACTAAACCCAACAATGCAGTAATCAATATCAATGTAGTTCTAAAAATAACATAAGGTAGAACAATACACATGCAAAATAATAATATGAAATATGAAGAACATGACAAAGTAAGTAAGTTATATACAGGGTCAGTTCCAATACCATATTTACAATGTGCAGAGATGCTGGATTGATACAGGGAGATACTGTATGTATAGGGGTAAGGTAACTAGGCATCAGGATATAAACAGAGTAGCAGCAGTGTATATGATGATTGTATGTGAGTGTGTGTGCGTGTGTGTATAAACATGTCTGCATGTTTTGCGTGTGAGCAAATTAAGTGTGTGTGTGAGTGTGTGTTGGAGTGTGAGTGTGCGTGAGGGTGAAGACTCCTGTGAGTGTGTGTTGGAGTGTGAGTGTGCGTGAGGGTGAAGACTCCTGTGAGTGTGTGTTGGAGTGTGAGTGTGCGTGAGGGTGAAGACTCCTGTGAGTGTGTGTTGGAGTGTGAGTGTGCGTGAGGGTGAAGACTCCTGTGAGTGTGTGTTGGAGTGTGAGTGTGCATAGTCCGTGTAGCCGTTTTGTTAGCTATTTAGCAGTTTTATGGCTTGGGGATGTTGGTGTCAGACTTGATGCACCGGAAAGCCCGATTTTCTGGACCTTTCTTTCACACCGCACTGACATAGAGGTGTAGTCAATGAACAACTTTCTCACATAGGTATTCCTCTTATCTTAAATAATTAATGGTGTCTGGTTTGCTTAATATAAGGTATTTGAAATTATTTAAACTTTTACTTTTGATACTTAAGTATTTTTGATCAATTACCTTTACTTTTGTTACTTAAGTATATTTCAAACCAAATACTTTTAGATTTTTACTCAAGTAGTATTTTACTGGGTGACCTTCACTTTAACTTGAGTCATTTTCTATTAAGTTATCTTTACTTTTACTCAAGTATGACAATTAGGTCATTTTTCCACCAATGCTTGCGCATGGCACAGTGTTGTTGTTGTAGAAGCGTGCATAAAATGCATTGAGTTCATCTGGTAGAGGAATCGTTAGGCAGATTAAAACTGGGTCTTCCTTGGTAATCTGTAATGGACTGTACCCCCTGCCACATGTTGCGGGCTTCGGAGCCTGTATAATATGATTCCACCTTATTCCTATATTGTCCTTTTGCTCGTTTGATGACCCTGCTGTGGTCGTAGTGGGACTTCTTGTACTTATTCCTGTCTTTGGCTGTAGCCTCAGGGTTGTCTGTGAAAGCTCTGTGTGCCGTAGCACTGTCCTTTAGTTTAGCGCCAGCCTCTGTGTTAATCCATGGCTTTTGATTGGGGAAGCAGCAAATCTTTACTGTGGGGCCAACTTCGCCGATACATTTCCTAATGAAGCCATCGACAGCGGTGGTTAGCTCGTCAATATTATCGGCGGAGTCTCGGAACATATTCGAATTAGCACTAGCAAAGCAGTCCTGTAGGGTATTTTCTGATTCTGATGACCATTTCTCAATGGAGCGAGTCACGGGTACTTCCTGTTTGAGCTTCTGCTTGTAAACAGGAAGCAGGAGTACGGAGTCATGATCTCGTTTGCCGAATGGGGGACGAGAGAGGGCCCTGTTTGCTTGATTGTGGGTAGAGTCTCAGTGGTGTAGGACTTTATCGTCCCTAGTGGCAAAGGAGACGTGTTGATGGGTTGGGCATCACTTGACACAGAATTAAAATCGCCAGCAACAAGAAAAGCATCCTCGGGGTGCAAGTTTTCCTGCTTGTTTAACTTCTTCGGGAGCGGCAGCAGAGGTGACGGTTTTGGAGAATCTGGCGTGCCCAAAGTAAACTGCCTGCCACTCAGGCCCAGAAAATAGGATATGCACATAATTAGTACTATTGGATAGGAAACACTCTGAAGTTTCTAAAACCGTTAAGATAATGTCTGTGAGTATAACAGAACTGATATAGCTGGCGAAACCCGAGGAAAATCCATGCGGATTTGCAGTTTCTTTTGTAATGACCTTTTTCTCCAAGCTGCCTATTGCATTCAATGTTATGTAGGACTGAGACTGCAGTACCTATGGCTTCCACTAGATGTAAACAGTCTTATACAGAGTCTGGAAGGTCTAGTACTAAGCAGAACGGATAGGAAGAGGAAGTAGTCAGGGGACCACTTTTGTTTACAACGTTTGACAGGCGCGAGATTGTGAGCGCGCCCCACTTTATTTTCCTTTCCTATTGTTCACGTTATCGTCCGGTTGAAATATTACAGTAAATATACATAAAAGGATACCTAAGGATACATTAAAAATGATGTTTGATTTGTTTGTAGAAAGTTTATAGGTATAATTTAAACGTGTTCTCTTCATGGTTCAATGGGCGACTCAACGGTGGATTTTCTTATCATAACGTGACAACCAAACTGAGATTTATGGATATAGTAAATTACGTTTTGTTAAATGACAGTTTGTTAAGTGCCAGCTTGTCCTGAGGTGGAATGTATACAACAGTCACGATAACAGCTGAAACTTCCTCGAGAGGTAGAAGGGTTGGCATTTGACTATCAGGTATTCCAAGATGGGTGAACAATGGGTCGACTGCGCTCGAGTCAGCACACCATTTGTTGTTGATGAAGAGGCAAACCTCTTCCTGTCTTGATTTCACTGACTCCACTGTCCTGTCTGCTCGGCGAATGGAGAATCCATCCAGTTGGATAGCCATGGGGGGTATCTTGTCCAAAATCCATGTTTCAGAGAAGCAGAGAATATATTTTGACGTTATAGTTAGGAGAATATTCCCTTAATGTCAAACAGAACATTATAAAATATTAATGTTCTAGACACATTTCATGCAACGTTTCAAGAACACCTGGTCACAGCTATGATTCTGACTCAGATGAGGAGACATGCTCTTGGAATCAATCCCTCTCATCCGAAGACATCAGCACTGCCCGCAGGGTTTTCAGTGACATAGAGACAGCCATGACCAAGGACGAAAGTCAGCCCTTGTCTCCATTGCTTCCTGCCAGAGAAGTGGTGGTCAACCTGGTCGCCAACCTTCTGATGGACATCGGACCTGACCATGGGGTCGTGACCTCTGAAAGGTCAGCTAGGGCGACCCTGAGTGACATGGCTTTCGGGATAGTGACATCTACACTGCAGGACCTGGCAAGCGACCAGCTGCTGAAAATAACCATAGATACTGTGGAGACCATGAAGGACCTGCTACTGCACTACTCCAGATCAGTGAGGCCTAGGACTGTGAAGTCACTCCACAGGGATGGTGGGGCAAATGGGACCCTACTTTGCACTGCGAAGAGCCCTCAGCACCGGGAACATGAAGCTGACCACTGCCATTACTACAGAGGTCACAAGAGAGATTAATCAACTTGGGGTTTGTTTTCAACACTCCTCAGCCTCAAGATCTTAGTCTCAGCCATTCATACAGACACATGACAACTCTACACCATCAAGCCAAACGTACTGTATATACAACAAAAGGTATACAGAGAACCAGCAGTGTTTGTGATGTTGAAACATATAGTCCCCCTGCTGTTTTGAGACTGGACCAGAATCTGCTGAGAGCAATCCCCAGAATAGGTTGAGAACTGACCTTTGCAAGGTATATGCATTTTCCTGTGTGAAACCCAAACTACAGCTGAACAAAATGCAGTCCTAGCAGTTGAACTTCACCCCTGGGGATCTTTTGAACTCTTACAGTATTCTTAGACCAGATCTGTGGTATAGCACTCCTAATGAACACAGAGCTGCTTTCTACACGTGAAGCTCTGGCACACCACCTGCGAGTCCTAGTCCAGAAACATCTGTCAAGAAGATCTCAAAGATGCAACGATATCAAAATCAAACTGAGACAACTGGCCAAATCCAGACAGGACAGGATCACTGCCAGCATATTGGCAGAGGCCATCTACCTCCACTTTGTCCACATAGTTCCTTCAAATAAGAAGCAGAGAGCTGACGTCCTTCTGGCAGACCAGGAGATGTACAGTTGAAGTTGGAAGTTTACATACAGTTAGGTTGTAGTCATTAAAACTAGTGTTTTCAACCACTCCACAAATGTCTTGTTAATTAAACAAACTATAGTTTTGGCAAGTTGGTTAGGACATCTACTTTGTACATGACACAAGTAATTTTTCCAACAATTGTTTACAGACAGATTATTTCACTTATAATTCACTGTATCACAATTCCAGTGGGTCAGAAGTTTACATACACTAAGTTTACTGTGCCTTTAAACAGCTTGGGAAAAATTCCAGAAAATGATGTCATGGCTTTAGAAGCTTCTGATAGGCTAATTGACATCATTTGAGTCAATTGGAGATGTACCTGTGGATGTATTTCAAGGCTTACCTTCAAACTCAGTGCCAACTGAAAAAGTGTGTGCAAGCCTGAAGGCCTACAAACCTGACTCGGTTACACCAGCTCTGTCAGGAGGAATGGGCCAAAAGTCACCCAACTTATTGTGGGAAGCTTGTGGAAGGATACCCAAAACGTTTGACCCAAGTTAAACAATTTAAAGGCAATGCTACCAAATACTAATTGAGTGTTTGTAAAACTTCTGACCCACTGGGAATGTGATGAAATAAATAAAAGCTGAAATAAATTATTCTCTCTACTATTATTCTGACATTTCACATTCTTAAAATAAAGTGGTGATCCTAACTGACCTAAGACAAGGATTCTTTACTAGAATTAAATGTCAGGAATTGTGAAAAGTGGAGTTTAAATGTATTTGGCTAAGGTATATGTGTCAGGCTGGTTTGTAACTGGTGGCAGCGAAGTCAGGCGCAGGAGAGCAAACTGGGTGACAATCGAAGTTGTTTAATAACAATACCAAAAACAACACGAGACACTAAATTGGCTACAAAATAACGTGTCAAGCAACCACTCACAAAAAGCACTAACAATAAACAATCCCACACAAAGACATGGGGGGAACAGAGGGTTTAAATACAACACATGTAATGACGGAATTGAAACCAGGTGTGGAAACACAGACAAAACAAATGGAAAATGAAAAGAGGATCGATGATGGCTAGAAGATCGGTGATGTCGACCGCCGAACACCACCCAAACAAGGAGAGGCACCAACTTCGGCGGAAGTCCTGACAGTATGTAAACTTCTGACTTCAACTGTATGTGACTGTTTCAGAGATGCTAACCCAAAAGCAGCTGGATCATTGGAGCCAGTCTGAGAACTCCTCTGGTGTGTCTGACACTTTGGGAAGAACTATGAGCAACACCCATTATCCCTTCACACCAGCCCTAGCTCTTGTCCCCGTGGAAACGCAATAATAAGTCTGAGCCGTCTAGACAAAATCCACCTGCTCAAAAGAAGGAAAAATCAAGGATATGGAAATCACGTTTCATTGAGGTTTGTTTCCACACACTTATTATCAATGCAAGATTATTTATTGTAAGCCATTCTTCCCACTGGGCACAAATGTAATTTGAATGTCTAGTTTTGATTTACATTTGGTTGAGTTGTCAACTAACATGGATTCAACATGAAAATAAACAAAGAAATTCACAGTGTCATTGAATTTAGGTCAAAAGTTGGGTTAAAAAAATACAAATTCCCTTACGTTGATTACTTTTTGCAAATCCAATCAGTTTTACACGTTGATTCAACATCACCACATTGAATTGTTTGGTTATGATATGGATTTTCTTTTTATTCAACCAATGTTTGCCCAGTGTCTTACCTTTGTTTTACAGGCCAGGAAAAGCAGCAATGCTGAGGATAAACAGGCTGCAGACATCTGCTGCTCTTTCTGTTACAACCAGACAGGTCAGATGGTGTAACATCCAGGCTGGAGTGTTTAGTTTTGCTTTGGTGTAGGGTTTATTTTGTTCTATGGTGTGTATTTCTATGTAGGGGTAATGGTTCCCAATTAGAGGCAGCTGAGTCTCGTTACCTCTAATTGGGAACCATATATATGTTTGGGGTTTGCACTTGAGTTTGGTGGGTTATTGTTGTATGTTACGATTATCGTGTCTAGTCAGGTTCATGCCATCGTGTCTAGTCAGGTTCATGCCATAGTGTTTATGTCAGTGTCTAGTTTAGGATTTAGCGTTTGTGTTCGTCATGTTCCTTGTTTATTGTTTTGTTCCGTCTCGTCCCGTCGTTAAATAAAGTATGTATTCTGGTTACTTCGCTGCGCATTGGTCTGTCCAAAGAGGAGATAATCATGACAGATGGTTATACCTTTTTAGGGATCTTTATGGAACTGTTGAGTTCCTGTTGTCAAATAAATGCAAAGTAACAGATTGGGTTCATGTCTCTCTAAGGTTGTGTCCCAAATAGCACCCTATTCCATATATAGTGCATTACTTTTGACCAGAGCCCTTGGACCATTTGAGGCGCAGCCTAAGATTAGCCTACGTCTAGACGGCTCCTTCTGGAAACCCCTTGACTCTTGAACACTCCTTTCTAATCGACCTGGTCCGGCTATCCTGGAAGGATATTGACCTCATTCCGTCAGTAGAGGATGCCTGGTTATTCTTTAAAAGTGCTTTCCTCACCATCTTAAATAAGCATGCCTGATTCAAAAAATGTAGAACCAGGAACAGATATAGCCCTTGGTTCACTCCAGACCTGACTGCCCTTGACCAGCACAAAAACATCTTGTGGCGTACTGCATTAGCATCGAATAGCCCCCGCAAAATGCAACTTTTCAGGGAAGTTAGGAACCAATATACACAGGCAGTTAGGAAAGCAAAGGCTAGCTTTTTCAAACAGAAATATGCATCCTGTAGCAAACTCAAAAGTTCTGGGACACTGTAAAGTCCATGGAGAATAAGAGCACCTCCTCCCAGCTGCCCACTGCACTGAGGCTTGGAAACACTGTCACCGATAAATCCACAATAATTGAGAATTTCAAAAACCATTTTTCTACGGCTGGCCATGCTTTTCACCTGGCTACCCCTACCCCGGGCTGCACCCCTCACTGCAACTTGCCCAAGCCTCCCCCATTTCTCCTTCACCCAAATCCAGATAGCTGATGTTCTGAAAGAGCTGCAAAATCTGGACCCCTACAAATCAGCAGGGCTAGACAATCTGGACCCTCTCTTCCTAAAACTATCCGCCGAAATTGTTGCAACCCTTATTACTAGCTTGTTCAACCTCTCGTATCGTCTGAGATCCCCAAAGATTGGAAAGCTGCCGCGGTCATCCCCCTCTTCAAAGGGGGAGACACTCTAGACCCAAATTGCTACAGACCTATATCTATCCTACCCTGCCTCTCTAAGGTCTTCGAAAGTTAACAAACAGATCACCGACCATTTTGAATCCCACCGTACCTTCTCCGCTATGCAATCTGGTTTCAGAGCTGGTCACGGGTGCACCTCAGCCATGCTCAAGGTCCTAAACGATATCATAACCGCCATCGATAAGAGACATTACTGTGCAGCCGTATTCATTGACCTGGCCAAGGCTTTCGACTCTGTCAATCACCACATCCTTATCGGCAGACTCAACAGCCTTGGTTTCTCAAATGATTGCCTCGCCTGGTTCACCAACTACTTCTCAGAGTCCACTCATTAGCTAGGTAACTAACTAGAAGAACGAGGAGATGGTAGCTAACCGGCGAACAAAGTTTTATTGCCCTCGGAGTACAGGCTAACAGAGCGGTAGGAGGGATGCGCCCCCAAAAAAATAAAAAAATAAACCATCTGGCTCACTCTATTAACTTGGTAGAACTCAGAGGAATGGTTATCGTTGTCAATTCAATCCACCCACAAAACTAGTGTATCAGAGGTAACTGAACCAGGCAGCACCCCCCCATACTTTCCCAATAAGCCCCCTTCCCCACATGATAGACCTAGAGGGTTGTTATGATATCCTTCTCTGTGTAAATTATAGCATTTATTTTTCAGGTGGGGTTGGAGATTGAGAGACCAAAGAAGCTGGGTGTCTGCTGGGATGTGGCAGAATGGTGTGGCAGTCAATACCGAATACCCACTTGCAGTGTGCTATTGATGAGGACGATTAAAGTGATATCAAAACGAACTGCACCGAATGACCAGAATTTACAGACATTGAATTGAACTCATAATCAAAATAAAGCATGTATCTGATGTGATCCCCTCTAGGTATAATTTCAGATCGTTTTATTTCATTTTATGTATAGCTCAGTGGTTAACATGTCATAGAATACATCTACCTGATACCTGCAGCCTTGTGGTACAGCAGCTTCCTCAGCTAACTTCAACACTTTCGCTTGGAGGACATCTGTGGTTTTGAGCTGCGTCTATGACCAGGGTTGGTTTCCTGAATGGATACAGATAACAATTGTTGTTTCGCTTTCTATCGTCTCGAGATCTGTGTGCTTTATTTTGAGGAAGAAAGAGTTCATATCTTTATGTTGGAAAACGTCTAATAAAAATGTCAGGACCGACGCCGGACAGGAGAAGCAGGTACGGGGATTCAAACATTTATTCAGGAACGGCCATGGAACACAACAGGACCAGTGTCAGCACACGGGAAACCAGGGACATAAAACAAACAATCCCGAAGCAGGGAACAGAGCTACGAAACAGACAGATATAGGGAAGGAATTGAATTCACGTGAGTCCAATGAGCGCTAATGCGCGTGACGGGGAAAGGCAGGTGTGTGTATTGAAGGTGGCTTGAGTGCGTAATGTAGGGGAGGAGGAGCGGGAGCAGGCGTGACAACAAAAACATACTGGGCTGTGGTAGGCCTAATCGTGGGCCAGAACCTGGATTTGTTTTGGTCTGTGCCTGTGGAGATCTTGGTCTAAATCAAAATAAATCACTCTACATAAGTTTTCGTCTACAAATAATTAAAATGCATTAAATAAAACCGATTTGTATTTGTAAATCAATTGTATTGGCTAAGAGCCTTGGGTTAAACTCATAAAATGTAGGCTTATTGCTATCTGCATCTGAGGGGGGCAGGCCCTCCCTCTCATAAAGTAAACACAACTTTGAATATTGGGTTGCTAGAGATAACGATTAATGAATGTTGCTGAGTGGTCTGATTCAGAGTATGCTTATTTACAGTATTGATTAGCATTGAATGCATCAGTATTGTATTGATTTGCATTGTGGTTGAAGACTCACTGAACACAGTAAATCATCCCCCTACAGACAAACAACTTAACCCTGAGTTCTGGCCTGTGTACAGCCATATTACATAAAAAAACAGAAGCAGGAAGAGAGTTACAAACATTGATATCTATAAACATCAGAATGTAGAGTCAGAGTCTTTTGTGCCTTGATCCTTAATCCTTAATACATTTGTGCATGCATAGCCTACCCACATGAAAAAAGAATATAGTATACTATGGTATGAATAGTATTTATTGTAGTATTTACTGTATAAGTAAGCATTTCACAGTAAGGTCTACACCTGTTATATTCGGCGCAAGTGACAAATATGTTATTTGATTTGTAGTATAATGTAGTATACTGCAGGGGTTTGAACCGGTTCAGGGAACAGAATCAGAAAATATTTTTTGGGATCAAGGAACAGTCAGAACCAGGGACGAAAGTGATCTACAGTATACTGTTCCAGAACAGAACCGTTATTTTAAAAGCATGGGAATCGGTTCATAATGTCTTTATGTTCCAGTCCCCCAAAAAAGCATACACCTAGCCAACACCTATCTCCGATATCCCTCATTAAACTCCTCAATCGTCTCTCATTCGGGCTCTGGCTCTCCCCTCGGCTCGGCCGACCTCCCCTTGTGCCTCCCTCCCCCAAAAATCTTGGGCTTTCCCTTGGGCTCCTTTTGGCAGCGGACCCTGGCGTCGTCACTGTCCTCCTATCTTCCTCGGCAACTCCCGCCAAGGAAGGGTCTCGCATCCACCCAGTATTCCTCCCAAGACCATCTCTCCTTTACCTTCTGGGCACGCTGCTTGGTCCTGCACGGGTGGGATATTCTGTCACGATCGTTGTTATAATAAATGGACCAAGGCGCAGACCAAGGCGAGTTCCACATATTTATTAAATGTGAAACATACAGAAATAACTGCTCGGCCAATACTCCGCGCTCAAACTGCAATAACACAAAACAATATCCCACAAACACAGGTGGGAAAGGAACACACTAAGTATGATCCCCAATTAGAGGTGACGAATAACAGCTGCCTCTAATTGGGAATCATACACAAAACCAACATAGAAACAAAACAACTAGAAAACCTCACTTAGTCAAGTCCTGACCTAAAACACCATAGAGAACCCCGAGGGCTGTCTATGGCCAGGACAAGACATCGCTACTGTATATAGCCTGTCTTTTTACTGTTGTTTTATTTCTTTACTTACCTACCTTTTTTTGCACAATTGGTTAGAGCCTGTAAGTAAGCATTTAAAAACTGTCTGTCCGACAATTATAACTGCACACATTAATTTCACAGATGTGATGTGTATTTGATGTGACATGGTCATGCTGCTGCCACTTGATCCTTGCTGCCTGCCTCAATGTTATGTCCTGTATGTGCTTCAATGTGGTCTCTGTGTGATTATTCTTTATGTCGATTTGTACTGTTTTATTGCATGAACTGTTTTTATGTCTTTGCAATCTGTGCTTGCTTGTTTCTTGCTTGCCTCAATTGTGTGCCACACGTTTAGTATGTCTACTCCCTCTTGTTTAGTCCTACTGTAAATATAATTGTAATGTATGTAATGTAATGTATTTTATTTGATGTATGCCTATTGACAACTGGCCGGGGGACTACAGCTGGAAATTAGCCGTAGAGGCTAAAGCTGCTCTTTTTATCAAAAGGGACTGTCCACGTCATTATAAACTAATAAACTAAACTAAACTAAATTTCACTGTAAGGTCTACACCCTGTTGTATTTGGCGCACGTGACAAATAAACTTTGATTTTAATATTTCAGAGGTTTAAAAAGGAACGATATGAACTTTATTTAAATGTTTTACTATAGTTAGAAAAGTGTAGTTTTTTTGAGTACTGTTGTGTTTTTGAGGACATTACTGTAGTATTTAATAAAGTATTATTATTTTTACAGATAATACTGTAGTATTTACTCTAGTATTCTATAGTATCCTACAACATTCTATAGTAAGTGCTACACATAATCGAGGGGATACTACAGTGTGTAGTATAGTATTCTACAGCATACTACATTTGATTATAGAACTATATAGTAAGTACTGTAGTATTCAATAGTAAACTGTAGTATTTTTTCATTTAGGTAGTTACCATGTCACATACAGACTCAAACCCACACAAATGACTTTTCCTCTTTCCCTCCTCATCCTCCTCCTCACCTTCTCCAGACTCTCAACAGGTAAGGGCAGCATGTTTTATGGTAGTTTATGGTAGGTATTGGGAAGTTCAAAAGATCTTTATACAATAATTGTGTATTATCTTCTGTGTAGAAAAGAAAATCCATGTACGTGTTCCTGAGAGTCCTAGCTTTCAAGAATGGTGTTAGCGTTGATTGCATTCGATTTTTAAGACGGGTGCTGTGCGGTACGAGCCGGATGCCCCGCTTTCAGGTAATGGCGAAGACTGCAAAAAAAAGCAGGGGAGTTTGAAATTACTTGGGTAGTTTTATACTCAGAATAAAATGCACAGGCCTACATGTTGTGTCGTTATGAAGATGTTAGAAGACAATTCAAACATTGATTTCTGAAAATGTATATTATTCTACATAGCCATAGGTTACTTATAAAGAATAATTCCTTAAGTGTATTTATTATAATGATGTTTCATAAGTATACATTCTTGTAGCCTAGTGGTTCGAGCGTTGGTCAAATCCCCGAGCTGACAAGGTACAAATCTGTCGTTCTGCCCACTGTTCCTAGGCCATCATTGAAAATAAGAATGTGTTCTTAACTGACTTGCTTAGTTAAATAAAGGTTAAATAAAATAGGCCTACTACTTGTGGAATGTGTAGGTCTACCTTTAAACTACTTTAAAAGGACCTGAACAAATAAAAGTTTATTGGTTATGTGCACAGGATACATGGTGTAAACGGAACAGTGAAATACTTACTTGCAAGCTCTCCTCAACAGTGCAATACACATTTATAAAAAAATATACAGTCATAAAAAGTAGTAAAAATACATATTGTTTGGAAATACAGTGAATATATACACAATAAGAATATACAGTATAGAACTCGCCTTTCAAAGTGTGTTGCACTATGGGGATAAAAATGGTAAGACTTGCACCTACATGTCGACTGCATGAACTTTACAAAAACCATGTGATCAAGTCTCCTTCAAGTCGGCTTCTCACCAACTATGCCGCCATCTCCTGGCTAGTGGGAGCATTATTTTTGTCAACCAATCATTCCATCTTAAACCCCAAAATATATACACTGTATAGTACTTGACAAAATTGTGTTTGGTATGCAGTGGCAACCTATAAAACTGTTCAGTCTCAATATGCTGTAGCCTGGGTGTCTGCTTGTGTGTATGTGTGTGTGTGTTTGTGTGTCAGAGAGAGAATGAGTGAGATTGTCAACTAAATTAAATGCAAATAACTTTTATAACAATTCAAATAAACCCCAAACTATATCCAGTAACAGTCTTTGAACCTTCATAACAATGTAAACGTTATCTTTATTTACAGTGAAGATCAGCCCAAGGTATCTGAATATTGGGAAAAGATGGTTCCCAATTTTACAGATACACTGTTCCATCTCCGATAATACTTCAGTTGGCTGTCATAGTATAGCTCCAGACAAAAAAACACATCCTGTTCTGAAAGTTCCTTGGTTCCAAAGACACTGTAGTAGAGACTAGACCAAAGATGGTGGATAAACAAAGATGTACCACTCAGGGCGTTTACCATTGGAAAATAATGTTCACTGTTCCAGTCTGCTTAAAACCTCTTAAGGGATCGGACCCTTTTTTTCAATTTCCGCCTAAAATGACATACCCAAATCTAACTGCCTGTAGCTCAGGACCTGAAGCAAGGATATGCATTTCTTGATACCATTTGAAGGGAAACACTTTGAAGTTTGTGGAATTGTGAAATTAATGTAGGAGAATATTTCGTCTTTGAAATGCAAGAGAAAGGCCACAATGTATTATTCCAGTTTAGGCACAATTTAGATTTTGGCAACTAGATAGCAGCAGTGTATGTGCAACTGGTTAATTGGTTTATTGATACATTTTCAAGTTCATAACTGTGCGCTCTCCTCAAACAATAGCATGGTATTATTTCACTGTAATAGCTACTGTAAATTGGACAGTGCAGTTAGATTAAACAAGAATTTAAGCTTTCTGCCCATATCAGATATGTCTATGTCCTGGGAAATGTTCTTGTTATTTACAACATCATGCTAATCACATTAGCGCACATTAGCTCAACAGTCCCGCAGGGGGGGACACCGATCCTGTTGGGGGTGGCTCTCCCATAGGAACCAATGCATTAGCAGCTTGGTCTGGTCTGGTCTGCTTAGTTTATTATCTGCATTCATTCATCCATCTTTGTGTAATCAGTACTATGTTCCAGCAGAGGGCAGCAGCTCAGCAGTCTTTGGTTAAACTAGTCCATAATTTGTTAGTCACTGTCTGCCACTGAGAGAGGCATGTTTACATAAACAGCAGTAGGAAGTCAGTTAAAGACAGTCTTATTTAGATTTGATTGGAAAGAAAGCAGATAAAGGGAAGAATGTTTATCCAGCGAGAGAGAGACTACCCCTGACCTAGTCTATAGAGACTACCCCTAATCTAGTCTACAGAGACTACCCCTGACCTAGTCTACAGAGACTACCCCTGACCTAGTCTACAGATACTAACCCCTGATCTAGTCTACAGACTAACCCTGCCCTAGTCTATAGAGACTACCCCTGACCTAGTCTACAGTCTAACCCTGACCTAGTCTACAGACACTAACCCTGAACTAGTCTACAGACACTAACCCTGACCTAGTCTACAGAGACTACCACTGACCTAGTCTACAGAGACTACCCTGACCTAGTCTACAGACACTAACCCTGACCTAGTCTACAGAGACTACCCCTGACCTAGTCTACAGACACTAACCCTGACCTAGTCTACAGACACTAACCTTGAACTAGTCTACAGACTAACCCTGACCTAGTCTACAGACTAACCCTGACCTAGTCTACAGATACTAACCCCTGATCTAGTCTACAGACTAACCCTGCCCTAGTCTATAGAGACTACCCCTGACCTAGTCTACAGTCTAACCCTGACCTAGTCTACAGACACTAACCCTGAACTAGTCTACAGACACTAACCCTGACCTAGTCTACAGAGACTACCACTGACCTAGTCTACAGACACTAACCCTGACCTAGTCTACAGAGACTACCCCTGACCTAGTCTACAGACACTAACCCTGACCTAGTCTACAGACACTAACCTTGAACTAGTCTACAGACTAACCCTGACCTAGTCTACAGACTAACCCTGACCTAGTCTACAGACACTAACCCTGAACTAGTCTACAGACACTAACCCCGACCTAGTCTACAGACACTAACCCTTCTTACCCTGACCTAGTCTACACACACTAACCCTGACCTAGTCTACAGACACTAACCCTGACCTAGTCTACAGACACTAACCCTGACCTAATCTACAGACACTAACCCTGAACTAGTCTACAGACACTAACCCCGACCTAGTCTACAGACACTAACCCTTCTTACCCTGACCTAGTCTACAGACACTAACCCTGACCTAGTCTACAGACACTAACCCTTCTTACCCTGACCTAGTCTACAGACACTAACTCTGACCTAGTCTACAGACACTAACTCTTCTAACCATGACCTAGTCTAAAGACATTAACCCTGACCTAGTCTACAGAGACTAACCCTGGCCTAGTCTACAGAGACTAACCCTGATCTAGTCTACAGAGACTAACCCTGATCTAGTCTACAGAGACTAACCCTGAGCTAGTCTACAGAGACTACCCCTGACCTAGTCTACAGACACTAACCCTGACCTAGTCTACAGACACTAACCTTGAACTAGTCTACAGACTAACCCTGACCTAGTCTACAGACTAACCCTGACCTAGTCTACAGACACTAACCCTGAACTAGTCTACAGACACTAACCCCGACCTAGTCTACAGACACTAACCCTTCTTACCCTGACCTAGTCTACAGACACTAACCCTGACCTAGTCTACAGACACTAACCCTGACCTAGTCTACAGACACTAACCCTGACCTAGTCTACAGACACTAACCCTGAACTAGTCTACAGACACTAACCCCGACCTAGTCTACAGACACTAACCCTTCTTACCCTGACCTAGTCTACAGACACTAACCCTTCTTACCCTGACCTAGTCTACAGACACTAACCCTGAACTAGTCTACAGACACTAACCCCGACCTAGTCTACAGACACTAACCCTTCTTACCCTGACCTAGTCTACAGACACTAACCCTTCTTACCCTGACCTAGTCTACAGACACTAACCCTGACCTAGTCTACAGACACTAACTCTTCTAACCATGACCTAGTCTAAAGACATTAACCCTGACCTAGTCTACAGAGACTAACCCTGGCCTAGTCTACAGAGACTAACCCTGATCTAGTCTACAGAGACTAACCCTGATCTAGTCTACAGAGACTAACCCTGAGCTAGTCTACAGAGACTACCCCTAACCTAGTCTACAGACACTAACCCTGACCTAGTCTACAGACACTAACCCTGACCTAGTCTACAGACACTAACCCTGACCTAGTCTACAGACTAACCCTAAACTAGTCTACAGACACTAACCCCAACCTAGTCTACAGACACTAACCCTTCTTACCCTGACCTAGTCTACAGACACTAACCCTGACCTAGTCTACAGACACTAACTCTTCTAACCATGACCTAGTCTAAAGACATTAACCCTGACCTAGTCTACAGAGACTAACCCAAGCCTAGTCTACAGAGACTAACCCTGATCTAGTCTACAGAGACTAACCCTGATCTAGTCTACAGAGACTAACCCTGATCTAGTCTACAGAGACTAACCCTGAGCTAGTCTACAGAGACTAACCCTGACCTAGTCTACAGACACTAACCCTTCTTACCCTGACCTAGTCTACAGACACTAACCCTGACCTAGTCTACAGACACTAACCCTTCTTACCCTGACCTAGTCTACAGACACTAACTCTGACCTAGTCTACAGACACTAACTCTTCTAACCATGACCTAGTCTAAAGACATTAACCCTGACCTAGTCTACAGAGACTAACCCTGGCCTAGTCTACAGAGACTAACCCTGATCTAGTCTACAGAGACTAACCCTGATCTAGTCTACAGAGACTAACCCTGAGCTAGTCTACAGAGACTACCCCTGACCTAGTCTACAGACACTAACCCTGACCTAGTCTACAGACACTAACCTTGAACTAGTCTACAGACTAACCTGACCTAGTCTACAGACTAACCCTGACCTAGTCTACAGACACTAACCCTGAACTAGTCTACAGACACTAACCCCGACCTAGTCTACAGACACTAACCCTTCTTACCCTGACCTAGTCTACAGACACTAACTCTTCTAACCATGACCTAGTCTAAAGACATTAACCCTGACCTAGTCTACAGAGACTAACCATGACCTAGTCTACAGAGACTAACCCTGATCTAGTCTACAGAGACTAACCCTGATCTAGTCTACAGAGACTAACCCTGATCTAGTCTACAGAGACTAACCCTGATCTAGTCTACAGAGACTAACCCTGATCTAGTCTACAGAGACTAACCCTGAGCTAGTCTACAGAGACTAACCCTGACCTAGTCTACAGACACTAACCCTTCTTACCCTGACCTAGTCTACAGACACTAACCCTGACCTAGTCTACAGACACTAACCCTTCTTACCCTGACCTAGTCTACAGACACTAACTCTGACCTAGTCTACAGACACTAACTCTTCTAACCATGACCTAGTCTAAAGACATTAACCCTGACCTAGTCTACAGAGACTAACCCTGGCCTAGTCTGCAGAGACTAACCCTGATCTAGTCTACAGAGACTAGCCTGATCTAGTCTACAGAGACTAACCCTGAGCTAGTCTACAGAGACTACCCCTGACCTAGTCTACAGACACTAACCCTGACCTAGTCTACAGACACTAACCTTGAACTAGTCTACAGACTAACCCTGACCTAGTCTACAGACTAACCCTGACCTAGTCTACAGACACTAACCCTGAACTAGTCTACAGACACTAACCCCGACCTAGTCTACAGACACTAACCCTTCTTACCCTGACCTAGTCTACAGACACTAACTCTTCTAACCATGACCTAGTCTAAAGACATTAACCCTGACCTAGTCTACAGAGACTAACCCTGGCCTAGTCTACAGAGACTAACCCTGATCTAGTCTACAGAGACTAACCCTGATCTAGTCTACAGAGACTAACCCTGAGCTAGTCTACAGAGACTACCCCTAACCTAGTCTACAGACACTAACCCTGACCTAGTCTACAGACACTAACCCTGACCTAGTCTACAGACACTAACCCTGACCTAGTCTACAGACTAACCCTAAACTAGTCTACAGACACTAACCCCAACCTAGTCTACAGACACTAACCCTTCTTACCCTGACCTAGTCTACAGACACTAACCCTGACCTAGTCTACAGACACTAACTCTTCTAACCATGACCTAGTCTAAAGACATTAACCCTGACCTAGTCTACAGAGACTAACCCAAGCCTAGTCTACAGAGACTAACCCTGATCTAGTCTACAGAGACTAACCCTGATCTAGTCTACAGAGACTAACCCTGATCTAGTCTACAGAGACTAACCCTGAGCTAGTCTACAGAGACTAACCCTGACCTAGTCTACAGACACTAACCCTTCTTACCCTGACCTAGTCTACAGACACTAACCCTGACCTAGTCTACAGACACTAACCCTTCTTACCCTGACCTAGTCTACAGACACTAACTCTGACCTAGTCTACAGACACTAACTCTTCTAACCATGACCTAGTCTAAAGACATTAACCCTGACCTAGTCTACAGAGACTAACCCTGGCCTAGTCTACAGAGACTAACCCTGATCTAGTCTACAGAGACTAACCCTGATCTAGTCTACAGAGACTAACCCTGAGCTAGTCTACAGAGACTACCCCTGACCTAGTCTACAGACACTAACCCTGACCTAGTCTACAGACACTAACCTTGAACTAGTCTACAGACTAACCCTGACCTAGTCTACAGACTAACCCTGACCTAGTCTACAGACACTAACCCTGAACTAGTCTACAGACACTAACCCCGACCTAGTCTACAGACACTAACCCTTCTTACCCTGACCTAGTCTACAGACACTAACCCTGACCTAGTCTACAGACACTAACCCTGACCTAGTCTACAGACACTAACCCTGACCTAGTCTACAGACACTAACCCTGACCTAGTCTACAGACACTAACCCTGAACTAGTCTACAGACACTAACCCCAACCTAGTCTACAGACACTAACCCTTCTTACCCTGACCTAGTCTACAGACACTAACCCTTCTTACCTGACCTAGTCTACAGACACTAACCCTGAACTAGTCTACAGACACTAACCCCGACCTAGTCTACAGACACTAACCCTTCTTACCTGACCTAGTCTACAGACACTAACCCTTCTTACCCTGACCTAGTCTACAGACACTAACCCTGACCTAGTCTACAGACACTAACTCTTCTAACCATGACCTAGTCTAAAGACATTAACCCTGACCTAGTCTACAGAGACTAACCCTGGCCTAGTCTACAGAGACTAACCCTGATCTAGTCTACAGAGACTAACCCTGATCTAGTCTACAGAGACTAACCCTGAGCTAGTCTACAGAGACTACCCCTAACCTAGTCTACAGACACTAACCCTGACCTAGTCTACAGACACTAACCCTGACCTAGTCTACAGACACTAACCCTGACCTAGTCTACAGACTAACCCTAAACTAGTCTACAGACACTAACCCCAACCTAGTCTACAGACACTAACCCTTCTTACCCTGACCTAGTCTACAGACACTAACCCTGACCTAGTCTACAGACACTAACTCTTCTAACCATGACCTAGTCTAAAGACATTAACCCTGACCTAGTCTACAGAGACTAACCCAAGCCTAGTCTACAGAGACTAACCCTGATCTAGTCTACAGAGACTAACCCTGATCTAGTCTACAGAGACTAACCCTGATCTAGTCTACAGAGACTAACCCTGAGCTAGTCTACAGAGACTAACCCTGACCTAGTCTACAGACACTAACCCTTCTTACCCTGACCTAGTCTACAGACACTAACCCTGACCTAGTCTACAGACACTAACCCTTCTTACCCTGACCTAGTCTACAGACACTAACTCTGACCTAGTCTACAGACACTAACTCTTCTAACCATGACCTAGTCTAAAGACATTAACCCTGACCTAGTCTACAGAGACTAACCCTGGCCTAGTCTACAGAGACTAACCCTGATCTAGTCTACAGAGACTAACCCTGATCTAGTCTACAGAGACTAACCCTGAGCTAGTCTACAGAGACTACCCCTGACCTAGTCTACAGACACTAACCCTGACCTAGTCTACAGACACTAACCTTGAACTAGTCTACAGACTAACCTGACCTAGTCTACAGACTAACCCTGACCTAGTCTACAGACACTAACCCTGAACTAGTCTACAGACACTAACCCCGACCTAGTCTACAGACACTAACCCTTCTTACCCTGACCTAGTCTACAGACACTAACCCTGACCTAGTCTACAGACACTAACCCTGACCTAGTCTACAGACACTAACCCTGACCTAGTCTACAGACACTAACCCTGAACTAGTCTACAGACACTAACCCCGACCTAGTCTACAGACACTAACCCTTCTTACCCTGACCTAGTCTACAGACACTAACCCTTCTTACCCTGACCTAGTCTACAGACACTAAAACTGACCTAGTCTACAGACACTAACTCTTCTAACCATGACCTAGTCTAAAGACATTAACCCTGACCTAGTCTACAGAGACTAACCCTGGCCTAGTCTACAGAGACTAACCCTGATCTAGTCTACAGAGACTAACCCTGATCTAGTCTACAGAGACTAACCCTGAGCTAGTCTACAGAGACTACCCCTAACCTAGTCTACAGACACTAACCCTGACCTAGTCTACAGACACTAACCCTGACCTAGTCTACAGACACTAACCCTGACCTAGTCTACAGACTAACCCTAAACTAGTCTACAGACACTAACCCCAACCTAGTCTACAGACACTAACCCTTCTTACCCTGACCTAGTCTACAGACACTAACCCTGACCTAGTCTACAGACACTAACTCTTCTAACCATGACCTAGTCTAAAGACATTAACCCTGACCTAGTCTACAGAGACTAACCCAAGCCTAGTCTACAGAGACTAACCCTGATCTAGTCTACAGAGACTAACCCTGATCTAGTCTACAGAGACTAACCCTGATCTAGTCTACAGAGACTAACCCTGAGCTAGTCTACAGAGACTAACCCTGACCTAGTCTACAGACACTAACCCTTCTTACCCTGACCTAGTCTACAGACACTAACCCTGACCTAGTCTACAGACACTAACCCTTCTTACCCTGACCTAGTCTACAGACACTAACTCCTCTGACCTAGTCTACAGACACTAACTCTTCTAACCATGACCTAGTCTAAAGACATTAACCCTGACCTAGTCTACAGAGACTAACCCTGGCCTAGTCTACAGAGACTAACCCTGATCTAGTCTACAGAGACTAACCCTGATCTAGTCTACAGAGACTAACCCTGAGCTAGTCTACAGAGACTACCCCTGACCTAGTCTACAGACACTAACCCTGACCTAGTCTACAGACACTAACCTTGAACTAGTCTACAGACTAACCCTGACCTAGTCTACAGACTAACCCTGACCTAGTCTACAGACACTAACCCTGAACTAGTCTACAGACACTAACCCCGACCTAGTCTACAGACACTAACCCTTCTTACCCTGACCTAGTCTACAGACACTAACCCTGACCTAGTCTACAGACACTAACCCTGACCTAGTCTACAGACACTAACCCTGACCTAGTCTACAGACACTAACCCTGAACTAGTCTACAGACACTAACCCCGACCTAGTCTACAGACACTAACCCTTCTTACCCTGACCTAGTCTACAGACACTAACCCTTCTTACCCTGACCTAGTCTACAGACACTAACCCTGACCTAGTCTACAGACATTAACTCTTCTAACCATGACCTAGTCTAAAGAGACTAACCCTGGCCTAGTCTACAGAGACTAACCCTGATCTAGTCTACAGAGACTAACCCTGAGCTAGTCTACAGAGACTACCCCTAACCTAGTCTACAGACACTAACCCTGACCTAGTCTACAGACACTAACCCTGACCTAGTCTACAGACACTAACCCTGACCTAGTCTACAGACTAACCCTAAACTAGTCTACAGACACTAACCCCAACCTAGTCTACAGACACTAACCCTTCTTACCCTGACCTAGTCTACAGACACTAACCCTGACCTAGTCTACAGACACTAACTCTTCTAACCATGACCTAGTCTAAAGACATTAACCCTGATCTAGTCTACAGAGACTAACCCTGATCTAGTCTACAGAGACTAACCCTGAGCTAGTCTACAGAGACTAACCCTGACCTAGTCTACAGACACTAACCCTGACCTCCTCCTAACAAACAGCAGCACATTTTCACACTCCCTCTTGTGGCATCACAAGGGAATACGGTAATAGTTATAAGACATCGCTAAAGATGGTGGATAAATTAAGATAGTTCACTCAGGCCTTTTACCATTGGGGGAAAAATGTAATTTCCTTTCTGCTTAACGAGGTGGCTCTCCCTTAGACACCAATGTGATAGCAGCTGGGTCTGGTCTGCTTAGTTCACTGACTTCAATTGAACAAGAAAAAAACAGCGAGTGGTGTGTCACTTCTGTCTTTGGTATAGGCCTAGTCTCATTTCATGGTATGCCTTATTAATAACCTTTGTAATACTTGTGTAATAGATATATCTTTATTTTCATGAAAGAAAAGCTGACCAGGCCTATTCTAAATAACCAGCTGAGAATAACCTACATAACCGGAATTATATATATTTACACCTACAAATTTACTGAACAAATTCTTCATTGTTTTTTGTTTGTCATCACTAATTGGTCTCAAATTCCACTGTAAATGAAATATGACTATTCCAGAGTAATTAAAATAGTTCACAATGCTGTGAATGCTGTGATGAAATTTAGGCGGGTCATTATAGGCTAGTGTGGTCATTGGCTAAAGCACATAACTATGCAACTCTGCCTATCCAATTGTACTGTTTTGTGAAAAGAACCCAAACTGTCTCACCTTCCACAAGCTTCCAATAATAGATAGGCTAAATAAAATATAGAATATTCGTTACTGTCAAATATTTCTGTGGCTAGAAGCCACAGCAAATTCTACCCCATCTGGTCGTAGGCCGATTGAAGAACATGGGTCGTATATTCATTAGTGCACCTGGTAACAAAATGTTTTGCAACGAAAACGAAAACAAACATTTCTTATTGGACAAATTCAGGTAGATCCCTCCCCTTTTCGGCCCGTTTGCTTCAGTTTGTTTCCTAGTGAATACGCAGCTATCCCAGCGTGGCTGTAAAGTTATTATGGTCATAGACACACCCATTGATATGTTATTAGTCAGTGGAGTAAAGTACTTAAGTAAAAATACTTAAAAGTACTACTTAAGTCGTTTTCTGGGGTATCTGTACTTTACTTTACTATTTATATTTTAGACAAATGTTACTTTTACTTCACTACATTCCTGAAGAAAATATTGTACTTTTTACTCCTACAATATTTTCTGACAACCCAAAGTATTCATCACATTTTGAATACTTAGCAAAACATGAAAATTGTGAAATTCACGCACTTTTCAGTAGACTCACTAAACATAAATGCCTCTTTTGTAAAAAAATGTCTGAGTATTGGAGTGTGCCTCTGGCTATCCGTACATTTTTAAAACAAGAAAATGGTGCCGTCTGCTTTGCTTAATATAAGGAATTTGAAATGATGTATACTTTTACTTCTACTTTTGATACTTATTAAGTATATTTTAGCAATTTCGTGTACTTTTGATACTTAAGTATATTTAAAACCAAATACTTTTAGACTTTTACTCAAGTAGTATTTTACTGGGTGACTTTCACATTTACTTACTTGAGTAACTTTCTATTACGGTATCTGTCCTTTTATTCAAGTATGACAATTGGGTACATGTTCCACCACTGTTATTAGTAGGCCGGGTAAAATCTAAAAGTACACCCTGTGAACAAAAATCAACAGCAATTATTGAAGACAAATGAACAGTTGTCAGTTGAAGAGAAGAAACCGTAAGCCTGGGAGTGTATCATTATGCTAGCATAGGTAACCATAAACTATGCTCAATCGATTGCACCATATTCCCTATGACTAGGTGAATTCTGTCATCATTTGTCTCTTTTTCCCTAACTCGATGAGTCACCTAACATGTCACTGTCACACGTTGGTCCACTCAATAGTGCTCGAGTGTTACCACTGTGCTGACTGTGTGGTGTGTGTCCATGGGTGTTTCTAAATGGAAAATATGAGTCCCACCCACCTTCCTTATATACATACAGGGGCTGTAGCTTGAAAAAGAGCGCAGTGCAGCCAGGACAAGGCGTCTAGCGAACCAAAAGTAAGTGGCAAACGAAATGCACTTTTCGGTTAAATCAAATGTGACCTAGCTATGTAGATCAAACATTTCCAATAGCGATCGTGCGCAATTAAGTTTCTTGTAGGTGTGTTATTGACACGTCGCTTTCCTAAGAAATAATACATTTACTAGCGAGCCTGCCTCCTCGAAGGATACGATACGCAATAACAAAATGTCTCACAGAGAACATGATAAAAGTAGGCTAAGCGTCTATGCCAATCGTTATAGACCTATTTGAAACTATGTTTGCGTAATTTGCCTGACAGCGCGAAAGGCGGTCTTCCAGAGCTTCGGTAAATTGGCTTTTCTTCTTCCGATTAGTAGGCCTAGTGCAGAAAACCTTTACAACGCAAAGCTACAACTAGGAAATACCGAATTGAACGTTTAGCTGGCGCCTGAAAGTCGACCAAAAAGGTACTGATATATTAACATTTTTTACATTGGTTAGATGTTGACTGATGCACAGTTGCTGTGCTGTCATTTGGTATAGAGGCAGTCAGTGTAGGCTGTTCCGAAAACTTTATTATAAGCGGCGGCCTATGGGTATTCTCTTATTAATTCAATGTTGAAAATGACATTTAGAATAAGGATGTTTAACTGCCTACAATTATTTATTTATTCAAATATTGTCCAATAGGCCAATCATGTGGATGGAAATAAGATGTATTTCTCTTTGGGGTCTACTACATACAGCAAAAGAGTTGTCTGAACTTTTGGATAGGCCTGCCTATACACATTTGAGTCACTCGGAAGTTATTTTCAAACCATCTATTTTTGTATGAGTTCAAGGCCTCAACAGCCAACACCCATCATGTGTATTGTATTGAACACTCCCATCTCCCCCAGCAAACATGGATGGTGTACACAAGGAACCCAAATGGCTACTTACATTTATACACAGTCCTTTATAAATGTGTACCGTTCCTCACATTTTATCAATAGAAAATGTGCCACATTTCATTGTAATCTATCAAAGCGATTGTCAGTTGATAGCCTAGTTCTTCAGTTAGCCTTTATTTGCCACTGATTTGAGATGTGGTTATTATACAGTAATAGCCTTTATCGGCTTTAGTGATTAGGCTGAGCAGGGGTCTTAGTCAAGTGCTGTTTTGTGTTGATGAGATTTCGTCAGTCACAATTTCACTCCAGTATTACACTTACTTAACGTTAGTTGAAATCTGTAAGCCTCAGGACAATGATAGAAGGGGAAATACATTGTGTTCAAATTAGTATTTTGTAAATGGGTTAGATGATAATCATTCATACGTCTTACTCATTTCGACAGCGTGGTTGATTGCCGTTTGGACTTTGGCTTGCCGTCAAAACAGTACGATGTATTGTTTCGACATTTTGGGACGTTCGAGCACACACGTTTTTTTAGGCTTGTCTAATGCCGAGTTCACGTTGTAGTCGGAACTACGAAACTCGAACATTTCCGACTTGCTACCTGGTTGTAGTTAGTTATTCACGGGCCGTGTTCAACCAGTTAGCTATAATTATACAAATCTTTGCTTTTGACCCTTTGTCGGTGATTTGGCAACAGTAGGGATTCTTCAAGTGTTTGTCATTCAACGACAGACGACTAGTTTTCATGCATAGTTTTCCACTTCAGAAATACTGCACCAAACGTCTAAGATGTAATATTGCGTAACTAAGACCTCGTCTTGCGCGTCTACTGGCTACAGCGTCTCAAGAGGGACAAACAGTAAAATTGCCGCTTTTTTCTCGTTTTTCAAGTTAAGGTATTTTTAGGTAATATGCGAAAACAGACATTCACTTCGTCTAGTCGACGTGGTCTGAAACATAATTCATATTGCTCACATGTTCCCTATTCTATCTGAGAGAGAATCATATATGTTCTACACTATACATGTCTATCTGAACATTTTCTAGCCTAACCTTACATCCTTCTGAACAGGCCACTGATGTAGAACTGTGTTCCTATTCAAATACAGCAGCAGTCTGTCATTCTTTCCACTGTCCTTAAAATGCAAATTATGAGAAGGGATTGTGTACATGGAGCCATGGATGGAACAAGTTGGCATATGAAATGGGAGTATGGGTTTTTCACACACAGCAGCATAATCATTGTCAAATAACAAGCAGTTGTACTGCCAACACCAAAAGTAACAAAAGCAAAGGGGAGTCAAGGTTGGGTCATTTGAAATGTAGTATTTCAGTGTACAGTAAGGCTTTAAATAGGTATTCTCCCAATTTAATCAATTATTTCTCAATTACTATTCGAGATACACACTGTATAAATGTCTTCTTCCAGATGGCATTTCTTTGTGCTAGATTTCAGGAAAATACTAAATTTCATGAACATAGTAGTTCCATTTCACATAGTATGACCCAACCCATAAATTGTCCATGTTAACAATTAAGCCATCAGCTTAGGGAAGCCAGATTCCTTAAACCTTGGGTCATCCTGAGGAATTCAGCCTTATTTCTCCTCCACAGCTTAACTTCACTGAGGGTGGAGGGGCCCACTGTGTATATGGGCGTGTTTCTAGCTCTGTAGTTGCTATGGACACCACAACACCAACCTATGTGTTCACGCCACAATTTGAGTCATAAAGCTTTGTTTTACAACAAACAGATGCGTGGCACTGATTGTGTGTCCAACTGCCATATTGTGTGTCTGTAAGGTAGAAGGTGTTCCTGTCATGACAGAAAAACTCCTGGCCTTATAAAATGCATTTAGACATTTAACAGGCCTTATATTTTGATATTTTTCTTTATTTCAGACCATAAACCATGAGCTATCCAGGATACCCTCCTCAAGCCGGTGGCTACCCACCCCAAGCCGGAGGCTACCCACCCCAAGCCGGAGGCTACCCACCCCAAGCCGGAGGCTACCCACCCCAAGCCGGAGGTTACCCACCTCAGGCCGGAGGATACCCACCTCAGGCAGGCGGCTATCCCCCTCAAGCAGGGGGTTACCCCTCTCAGGCTGGAGGTTACCCCCCTCAGGCTGGTGGCTATCCTCCACAGCCTGGAGCTGGAGGGTACCCAGCCATGCCCCCAGCAGGTAAGGCCTCAGCTCAACAGATCATGATTGGCCTAAAATATGCAGACACGTCCAGTATTTTTTTATAGGTACAAGGTATATGAAATGTAATGTAATCTAAGGGAGACACAGCCAGACAGACAGACAGAAACATAAAGACATGGTCAAGAAAAGAGGATAGGGTATTGCTGGACAGACTCAGAGACTGAGTCCTTCTGTCCTCCTGTATCTCAGGGCCAGAGATCATCATGAGGTTTAGATGTAATGTTGTGCTGCATGCGTTGTCTTCTCTAAACAACCTCAGCTGTGCTGAGAGACAACACTCACATACCGACTAGTGTCCTCCCATTCTGTGTGCCCTGAGAATCATTCCATATCTGCTGACTAGAAGCTGAGGTTAGTCACATATATTGGCAAGTGTGAACAGTTCATTGCCAGTCCTGGTGTCTCATTCCAAAGTCAATGTATTTACCTCTCTTGTTTTGAAAACAGCACTAGTTTTGGTAACATCATTGATTGATTGATTGTTTAAAAGCATATACAGCCACAACATCATAGCAAAAGCAGTACATACTACATACTATTATAATAATAATCCTATATCAGTTTGTCAGTGATTTGCCATAAACTGTTTAGTGACATATACACCTATCTATGTCATCTGTTGCAGGTAGTTGGGGAGGTGGTGCTGGTTTCCCCACCATAGGTGTTGATAATCTGTCCAACCCTGGATTCAACGCAGGCAATCTTCCAGCCATGGTAAGTCTGGCATGAAAATACATCCAACCCCCCAAATCACACACAGAATATTCTCAACATGCCTCTACTTCATCCCCTTCAGATCATTGCGTTAAATATTTCAGTTAACATGAATTGCACGGCCAATATTGGAAATCACAACCCAATTATTGACTGGTAAGACTTTTATAAAAATAATCTATGTTGCAGCTTTCTTGTTAACCTTTCTTCAAAATCTCTCTTGCATGACGAAAATAATATGGCTCGTAATTAGCTAAGATAGTGCTTCAAAAATGTTATAATTTTCTGCAACCTCCTCTTTCACTGTCATAATCCTTCAAAACGACATGTTTTGTATAATTTCTTTATGTTGCATTGTCTTTTATTTTCTCTGTAATCAAAACACAACAGCAGATGCTGTATTACCTATAATACATGATTGATCATCTACAAAACAGCTTTGCGTGCATAATAGTTTAAACCAATCAGCGTACTGTCTGTGCACATTTTATTAGATGCCCATTTCTCTTCCAATCACAGGCCAACCAGATCTCATCATCCATGGGGGGGCTTTAACCCCAACCCTGCCATGTTCACCCCTGGTGGGTACCCCCAACATTCCCCCCAGCCCCCTAACCAGCAGCCCCACGGCCTGTACCCACAGCCAGGTGGACAGATGCCCCAGACTCAAGGCCCAGGCATGGGCTACCCAGGCCAGCCCATGCCTGGCTACCCACAGGCACCCTCACCCAACCCCTCCATGCCTGGTTACGGAGGAGGACCAGCGCCTAACCAGCCCATGCCAGGGTACCCTCGTGCCCCCGTCGCCCAACCCGTCCATGCCAGGATATGGAGGTGGAGCCATGCCCGTCGCTCCTGCCATCAACGTAAGAGACACTGGGAAGATTTAACCCTATTGTGACAATAGTACTTCAAAATACTATTTAGGACAGGTATACATTCTGGTATGTGTCCATACTTGGATATCTGAGTGTTCTGCAATAATATTGATAGTGTTTCTATAGTTTTCTGTTTCTTCTTGAGATGTCAATGATTAGAGATTTGACAAGAGTTTTACTGGCAACTAACACTGAAAGGGTAAAGCAATCTGGAAAATGCCCTCTTCTTCCCTGTTCTTCCAGAGAGGATTCCGGGGAAGCATCAAGGATTATCCAGGAGCAGACCCACTGAGAGATGTGGAGGTTCTGAGGAAAGCCATGAAGGGCTTTGGTGAGTTGGTTACATAGGCCCAGTCAAGAAAAAGCCCCTTATACACTATAGGGGTCTAGTGAGTGAGTTAGACCCTGTTCAGAAACAACCCCTATACCCTTGTATAGGGGTCTAGAGAGTGAGAGACTGTGTCCGAATACCCATACTAGTGTACTACATACTTAAACTGCACACTATGTACTCCTAACTGGCTTGAGTAGGTGGGGCAGGGCTGAGTGCGGGTGCATTTTCCAAATTCAACGGACATGCCTCGCATTAACCAGCCTGATAATAGCTAATTTCCAATTCAATTAATTTCTCTAAACTCTGAATATAATATGAATTGAGTTATAAGCCTACTCAGGCTTGTTATAGGCAAACTATCACATTCACGCTATACCGTAGCCCACATAGCCAATCTATGCTATTTAAAAAGGACAAAAGACAGAAAAATATAATTTGGTTCCATTTCAACATATTTGTTAGTTAATAGGCAGAATCTACCACATACCCAAAGCGGATTTGTGAAGGTGCTGGAGGCAAAAGGCAAAACTGGAGAAACAGGAAAAAGTTATCTATTAGTGAAACCAAAGTGCTGTACATATATAAATGACATCAAATAGCCTAGTACACGCCAAAACTGTTCAATTGTTCTAATCAATAGGCTATTACACAGAAAAACGTGGACAATCGGGTGCATCGCAAATTCTGAACCGCTGGACAGCAACATAACAAACTAAAGCACTGATCATTGGGTAGGAGATCAGAATGACTGCTAAGGCTTGATCCATAAATTAAATAATTAAGGGTTCAATATGCAGAAATCGCTCCGCCATTTCCTTGTTGCTAAAATTTGAATAATTTCGCCTAATTTCAGTTTATGTGACAAAACAAGCACTCAGAGTGTAGAGAATCATTGTACCATCTAAACCGCGGTGAAATATATTTTCCATAACCAAAAATATTGTATTTTCAGCTGTTTGAAGCTGGTGTACAAAACCGAAAGTAAAAGACGCAAAAACGAACGGGAAGCATACAAATTGCACACATAGAACAGATTTACCGCTTCTTAGACTTTCTTTCAATGCGAAAGACAGACCTATAACTCACATTTCTAAGTGAATTTGGTCGGGTTGCCCAAAAAGTTACATGTTGTAGCCTAGCTTACAAAACTAAAACTCATATGTTCAAATCAAAAGGCCTGATTAACATGACATCAATAATGCAGCCACATCCCGAGTCCCGGTGCCGACACATTCAGAAATCAAAAGAGGGTTTTGTATTTAGTTTAAAAGCTCCCACAAAAACCAAGAGAACAAAAAAAACTTTCCAATGAGAAAACAGCATTCCACTTTAAAAATAAAAAAATACTTATGTTTTCAAAGATGTAGCCTACGATGCAATACTTGTGATAATTTGAAGAAGAACAAAAACTACATAGCCTACATTTGAACAAAACCTCCTAAGCTTCGCTATTCAGCATCTTCCCAATTAAACTTCTAAATCAACATCACTCAGTGGTTCTTGGTAGTCTTAAACAAATCTACTTTGAAACAAATGTATACACCTCACACACATGGTTATGGGTCCGGAAGACACATTTCAGTTGAATGCATTCAGTTGTACAACTGACTAGGTATCCCTTTCCCTTTCTATGTCAGACATAGAGCTGAGATGTATTACATTTTGAGTTTGCATCCCAATATTACACTATAAACTGTACATCACAGAAGGGCGATTTGGTCATTCCACTGCAGGAACGGTTTTTAAGTAGCCTAGTTTAGTTGTTTGGCCACTTGTAGGGAACTAGGGCCTATCACTCGCAGCCCACCTCTTCCAATGCATTGTGGAATAGTTTGCATAGAATTTTACTTGATGAAGCTCCGAAATTAGTTTACCATCCTGGCATTTAGGGATCCTGAGTGGCACAGCGGTGTAAGGCACTGCATCACAGTGCTAGAGCCGTCACTACAGACCCGGCTTCGATCCCAGGCTGTATCACAACCGGCCCTGATCGGGAGTCCCATAGGGCGGCGCACAATTGGCCCAGCGTTGTTTGGGTTAGGGGAGGGTTTGGCCGGGGGTCTTTACTTGGCTCATCAGGGTAGGCCATCATTGTAAATAACAATTTGTTCTTAACTGACTTGCCTAGTCAAATAAAGGTTAAGTAAAATAAATACATTTAAACCGTACTCGATTTTCGAAAATTAACTTACTATAAAACTTTATATTTTCGCATACTGAGAATGCGCGATTGCGTTGTTTCGCATTATTGGTTAATTTCGGTAGCACATCCCCATATCTGATTATCAACTGTTGTCAAAGCCGAAATTATTATGACGTCTGGGCATTTAAAGTATACAAAATTTTTGAAATGCATACTATAAAACTTTTTTTTTTTTGCATACTCAAACATCCTACTATTTAGGACGCAAGTATGGGTAATCGGACACGGCCAGTTAGACCCCATTCAGAAACAACCCCTAGCCCCTTATATAGGGGTCTAGTGAGTGAGTTAGACCCAATCTAATATTGGAACCAGAAACAAAAATTGCATGCGTAATGGCCAGCTGTCATGAGAGAATAGGCCCTGTCCTGAAACAACCCCTTGCCAGTCCCTTAAACAATACACACTGTAGATTTGAACGGTTTGCATAGGTATAATCAACACTAGCGGATATGTTGTCTTCTATCAATGATCATCGATCTTTAATGACTTAATTATGTATAAAGACCTGGTAATGTTGTTTGCTCAGCTATACTACTAAAAAAGGATGTTCTGAATCCACCAAGGGAAATGGATGGGCTGTGTGTTCTGACACTGGACTTGTCCTACAGGTACTGATGAACAGGCCATCATAGACCTGCTAGGAAGTCGCTCCAACAGACAGCGCGTTCCCATGCTCATGGCCTTCAAAACCTCCTACGGAAAGGTAGCTAGTACAGTCATAATGACATTATACTATATTATACTATGTAAGTACAATATACATTTTCTTATAACTTATTTCTTATTATAGAAAGACAATACAGTGATTATGACCATACATTTTTCTTATCATTTCTTTCTTGGAAGGTATTTGAAAGGAATAGGCACAACTCTCGCTCCCATTTAAAAACGTGATACCTTATTTATCTAATTAAGTTTTTAGGGAACAATGAAATAAGTGTTACAGTGTCATAAAATGGTCTGAATATGTTGCCCTGAAGTGAGAGTCAGTGTATTCTCTAGTGTGTGCCAGTGATATCTAAACAGCAGCTGTTGGTTCTGCCAGTAAACGACGTCGCTGGGGATATGATTCACTCAGACTTTATTAGTTACAGCCATAACCAGAACACACATGGTACAGCAGTTGAACACAGATGGCACAGCAGTTGAACACAATGGCACAGCAGTTGAACACACATGGCACAGCAGTTGAACACACATGGCACAGCAGTTGAACACACATGGCACAGCAGTTGAACACACATGGCACAGCAGTTGAACACACATGGCACAGCAGTTGAACACACATGGCACAGCAGTTGAACACACATGGCACAGCAGTTGAACACAGATGGCACAGCAGTTGAACACACATGGCACAGCAGTTGAACACACATGGCACAGCAGTTGAACACACATGGCACAGCAGTTGAACACAGATGTCACAAAAGTTGACACAGGTGGCACAGCAGTTGAACAAAACCTATAGAACGGTAGCCCTCCAGGAACAGGGTTGAAGGTTAAACCTACAGAACGGTATCTCTTTAGGAACAGGGTTGGACGTTAAACCTACAGAACGGTAGTTCTCTAGGAACAGGGTTGGAGGTTAAACCTACAGAACGGTAGTTCTCTAGGAACAGGGTTGGAGGTTAAACCTACAGAACGGTAGTTCTCTAGGAACAGGGTTGGAGGTTAAACCTACAAAACGGTAGCTCTCCAGGAACAGGGTTGGAGGTTAGACCTACAGAACTGTAGTTCTCTTGGAACAGGGTTGGAGGTTAAACCTACAGAACTGTAGTTCTCTTGGAACAGGGTTGGAGGTTAAACCTACAGAACGGTAGCTCTCCAGGAACAGGGTTGGAGTGAAAACCTACAGAACGGTAGCTCTATAGGAACAGGGTTGGAGGTTAAACCTACAGAATGGTAGCTATCCAGGAACAGGGTTGGAGGTTAAACCTACAGAACGGTAGTTCTCTAGGAACAGGGTTGGAGGTTAGACCTACAGAACTGTAGCTCTCTAGGAACAGTGTTGGAGGTTAAACCTACAGAACGGTAGCTCTCAAGGAACAGGGTTGGAGGTTAAACCTACAGAACGGTAGCTCTCTTGGAACAGGGTTGGAGGTTAGACCTACAGACCGGTAGCTCTCCAGAAACAGGGTTGGAGTGAAAACCTACAAAATGGTAGCTCTCCAGAAACAGGGTTGGAGGTTAAACCTACAGAACGGTAGCTCTCCAGGAACAGGGTTGGAGGTTAAACCTACAGAACGGTAGCTCTCCAGGAACAGGGTTGGAGGTTAAACCTACAGAACGGTAGCTCTCCAGGAACAGGGTTGGAGGTTAAACCTACAGAACGGTAGCTCTCCAGGAACAGGGTTGGAGGTTAGACCTACAGAACGGTAGCTCCCTAGGAGCAGGGTTGGTCGTTAAACCTACAGAACGGTAGTTCTCTAGGAACAGGTTTGAAAGTTAATCCTACAGAACTGTAGCTTTCTAGGAACAGGGTTGGACGTTAAACCTACAGAACGGTAGTTCTCTAGGAACAGGGTTGGAGGTTAAACCTACAGAACGGTAGCTCTCCAGAAACAGGGTTGGAAGTTAAACCTACAGAACGGTAGTTCTCTAGGAACAGGGTTGGAGGTTAGACCTACAGAACGGTAGCTCTCCAGGAACAGGGTTGGAGGTTAAACCTACAGAACGGTAGTTCTCTAGGAACATGGTTGGAGGTTAAACCTACAAAACGGTAGCTCTCCAGGAACAGGGTTGGAGGTTAGACCTACAGAACTGTAGTTCTCTAGGAACAGGGTTGGAGGTTAGACCTACAGAACGGTAGCTCTCCAGGAACAGGGTTGGAGTTAAAACCTACAGAATGGCAGCTCTCCAGGAACAGGGTTGGAGTGAAAACCTACAGAACGGTAGCTCTACAGGAACAGGGTTGGAGGTTAAACCAACAGAACGGTAGTTCTCTAGGAACAGGTTTGAAAGTTAAACCTACAGAACTGTAGCTTTCTAGGAACAGGGTTGGACGTTAAACCTACAGAACGGTAGTTCTCTAGGAACAGGGTTGGAGGTTAAACCTACAGAACAGTAGCTATCCAGGAACAGGTTTGGAGGTTAGACCTACAGAACGGTAGTTCTCTAGGAACAGGGTTGGAGGTTAGACCTACAGAACTGTAGTTCTCTAGGAACAGGGTTGGAGGTTAAACCTACAAAACGGTAGCTCTCCAGAAACAGGGTTGGAGTGAAAACCTACAAAATGGTAGCTCTCCAGGAACAGGGTTGGAGGTTAGACCTACAGAACAGTAGCTCTCCAGGAACAGGGTTGAAGGTTAAACCTACAGAACGGTAGTTCTCTAGGAACAGGGTTGGAGGTTAAACCTACAAAAATGTAGCTCTCCAGGAACAGGGTTGGAGGTTAGACCTACAGAACTGTAGTTCTCTAGGAACAGGGTTTGAGGTTAAACCTACAGAACGGTAGCTCTCCAGGAACAGGGTTGGAGTTAAAACCTACAGAACGGAAGCTCTCCAGGAACAGGGTTGGAGTGAAAACCTACAGAACGGTAGCTCTACAGGACCAGGGTTGGAGGTTAAACCAACAGAACTGTAGCTCTCCAGGAACAGGGTTGGAGGTTAAACCTACAGAACGGTAGCTCCCTAGGAGCAGGGTTGGTCGTTAAACCTACAGAACGGTAGCTCTCCAGAAACAGGGTTGGACGTTAAACCTACAGAACGGTAGTTCTCTAGGAACAGGGTTGGAGGTTAGACCTACAGAACGGTAGCTCTCCAGGAACAGGGTTGGAGGTTAAACCTACAGAACGGTAGCTATCCAGGAACAGGGTTGGAGGTTAAACCTACAGAACGGTAGTTCTCTAGGAACAGGGTTGGAGGTTAGACCTACAGAACTGTAGTTCTCTAGGAACAGGGTTGGAGGTTAAACCTACAAAACTGTAGCTCTCCAGAAACAGGGTTGGAGTGAAAACCTACAGAACGGTAGCTCTCCAGGAACAGGGTTGGAGGTTAGACCTACAGAACGGTAGCTCTCCAGGAACAGGGTTGGAGGTTAAACCTACAGAACGGTAGCTCTCCAGGAACAGGGTTGGAGGTTAAACCTACAAAACGGTAGCTCTCCGGGAACAGGGTTGGAGGTTAGACCTACAGAACTGTAGTTCTCTAGGAACAGGGTTGGAGGTTAGACCTACAGAACGGTAGCTCTCCAGGAACAGGGTTGGAGTTAAAACCTACAGAACGGTAGCTCTCCAGGAACAGGGTTGGAGGTTAAACCTACAGAACGGTAGCTCTCTAGGAACAGGGTTGAAGAGACCTATACTATATAGACTTACTGCCAATATTCTAAAAGAGTTTCCAGTCCTCAAGCAGTACAGATTATTACGGTGGCTGTATTCAAGTCAGAAAATTCAAGGTGCTTGTTTGCTGTATTGCTGAGCACCGGCCCATCTCAAGGACTGCTTGGATAGCATTGAATTATACCAAGCTTGTATCCCCTTACCTTCCCAGGATCTGGTTAAAGATCTGAAGTCCGAGCTGTCAGGGAACTTTGAGAAGCTGGTGCTGGCCATGTTGAAGACTCCAGCCCAGCTTGATGCATACGAACTGAAAGAAGCCATTAAGGTTTGTGAAGATTCCCTCTTCTTAACGTGTGTGTTTGTGTGTGTGTGTGTGTGTGTGTGTGTGTGTGTGTGTGTGTGTGAAAACAAGAGTAATGTTTTGTTTTGTGTTATTTTTGTGTTATTAACTAGCACAATTAACTTAAAGAACAAGGAAAGACAAATTGTGCTTGGTATATAATAACATCCCTGTTATAACCTCCCAACCATTCTCTGCTGTATGTTCTGACAGGGCGCAGGGACAGACGAGGCCTGTCTGATAGAGATCCTGTCCTCTCGCTCCAACGCAGAGATCAGAGAGCTCAACCAGGTCTACAAGACAGGTGAGTTACAGACAAACACTGTTAAGGGGGAGACAATGTTAACAAGGAAGTTGTATATTTCCCTTTAGAAACACGCCACGCCTCTGTTGTATTGGAATGTGTAAGTGGACTGTGTGTGTTATTTCAGAGTATAAGAAGTCTCTGGAAGATGCCATCAGTGGGGACACCTCAGGACATTTCCGTAGACTCCTCATCTCTTTGGCCCAGGTACAGCCTATGGCCCATAGATATAGAATAGTGTATACATTCTAGGAACAGTACATATAGATGGATGATTCATTATGTGTTGTGTTTGTGCTCTCAGGGTAATCGAGATGAAAGAGAGACGGTGGACATCTCTGTAGCCAAACAAGATGCTCAGGTACTGTATATTGCCATTTCTTATCTATAACGAACCTTGTGATGTATAATCTACATACTGTAGTATTTCTTCAGCATACGTCGGGCCATGAGTTTTTCATGACCACGTGATTTGAGCAGGAAAAACTCGGGACTCTACACAACATATTAGAAATCTCTACCTACTCATTGAAAGATGCCTGTGTGTATTGTGTGCCCTCTGTCCAGGCCCTGTATGCTGCTGGGGAGAACAAGGTGGGAACTGATGAGTCCAAGTTCAACGCCATCCTGTGTTCTAGGAGCAAACCCCACCTCAGAGCAGGTAACTACAAGGGAGAGGAATGGTACTGTGATGACAGAAGTTAAATATCTATGAAATATAAATTAAATGTATATGAAATATCAGTTACATGTATATGAAATATCAATTTAATGTATATGAAATGTCAATTTAATGTATATGAAATATCAATTTAATGTATATGAGAATGTATATGAAATATCAATTTAATGTATATGAAATATCAGTCCTCTGGTGCTATCCGCTCACCTTGACTCGTATCTAGAACCTTTGCCGCTACCTTATCCGTGTGTGTGTGTGTGTGTGTGTGTAGTGTTCCATGAGTACCAGCAGATGTGTGGCAGAGACCTAGAGAAGAGCATCGACAGAGAAATGTCTGGGGACCTGGAGAGTGGAATGGTGGCCGTGGGTAAGAGGAAACCTTTTGGTTAACACAGACACATGCACTGCCATGCCTATACAGGTCTATCCGGTGTCACACCTACATGTTTCTACACAGGCACACACTAACACTACGTAACACCCATAACAACGCACACCACCCACCCACACACCCACTCACCCACACAACTTACTATACTTGTGAGGACCTTTTGGGGAGCAACAATTGATTCCCATTCAAAATCAGGCCTCCCGAGTTGCACAGTGGTCTAAGGCATTGCATCGCAGTGCTAGAGGCGTAACTACAGACCCCGGGTTCGATCCCGGGCTGTATCACAACCGGCCGTGATCGGGAGTCCCATGGGGCGCCGCACAATTGTCCCAGCGTCGTCCGGGTTAGGGGAGGGTTTGGACGGAGGGGGCTTTACTTGGCTCATCACGCTCTAGCGACTCCTTGTGGTGGGCCGGACACCTGCAGGCTGACCTCAGTCATCAGGTGAACAGTGTTTCCTCCAACACATTGGTGTGGCTGGCTTCCGGGTTAAGCGGGCGGGTCTTTAAGAAGTGCGGTTTGGCGGGTCATATTTCGGGGGACGCATGACTCGACCTTCGCCTCCCAAACCCGTTGGGGAGTTTCAGCGATGAGACAAGATCGAGAAATAGGGGGCAAAATATAAATAATAATTTCCTAACCCTTACCTTAATCCCTAAGCCTAAAATTGCCTTTTTACAAGTGAGGACTGGCAAAATGTCCTCACTTCTCTGAATTTTTGTTGGTTTACTATTCTTGTGAGGACTTCTGGCACTCACAGGTATAGTAAAATGTGTACACACACACACAGACATGCACCTACAGTACCAGTCAAAAGTTAAGAGTTTTTCATATATATATTTAATTTTTACTATTTTCTACATTGTAGAATAATAGTGAAGACATCAAAACTATGAAATAACACATATGGGATCATGTAGTAACCAAAAAAAGTTTTAAACAAATCAAATATATTTTATATTTGAGAATCTTCAAAGTAGCCACCCTTTGCCTTGATGACAGCTTCGCACACTCTTGGCATTCCCTCAAACAGCCTCATGAGGTGGTCACCTGGAATATATTTCAATTAACAGGTGTGCCTTGTTAAAAGTTCATTTGTTAAAAGTTCATTTCCTTCTTAATGCGTTTGAGCCAATCAGGTAGGGGTGGTATACAGAAGATAGACATATTTGGTAAAAGACCAAGTCCATATTATGGCAAGAACCACTCAAATAAGCAAAGAGAAATAGACATGAAGGTCAGTCAATCTGGAAAATTTGAACAACTTTGAAAGTTTCTTTAAGTGCAGTCACAAAAATCATCAAGCGCTATGATGAAACTGGCTCTCATGAGGACCGCCACAGGAAAGGAGACCCAGAGTTACCTCTGCTGCAGAGGATAAGTTGCTTAGAGTTAACTGCACCTCAGATTGCATCCCAAATAAATGCTTCACACAGTTCAAGTAACAGACACATCTCAACATCAACTGTTCAGAGGAGACAGCATGAATAAGGCCTTGGTCGAATACTGCAAAGAAACCACTACTAAAGGACACCAATAAGAAGAAGAGACTTGCTTGGGCCAAGAAACACGAGCAATGGACATTAGACCGGTGGAAATCTGTCTGTGTTCCAAATTGAGATTTTTGGTTCCAACCGCCATGTCTTTGTGAGACGCAGAATAGGTGAACGGGTAATCTCCAAATGTGTGGTTCTCACCGTGAAGCATGGAGGAGGATGTGTGATGATGTGGGGGTGCTTTGCTGGTGACACTGTCAGTGATTTATTTAGAATTCAAGGCACACTTAACCAGCATGGCTACCACAGCATTCTGCAGTGATACGCCATCCCATCTGGTTTGCTCTTAGTGGGACAATAATTTATTTTTCACAAGGACAATGCCCCAAAACACACCTCCAGGCTGTGTAAGGGCTATTCGACCAAGAAGGAGAGTGATGGTGCTGCATAAAATGACCTGGCCTCCACAATCAACCAGCCTCAACCCAATTGAGATGGTTTGGGATGAGTTGGGCCGCAGAGTGAAGGAAAAGCAGCCAACAAGTGCTCAGCATATGTGGGAACTCCTTCAGGCATGTTGGAAAAGCATTCCAGGTGAAGCTGGTTGAGAGAATGTCAAGGGTGTGCAAAGCTGTCACCAAGGCAAAGGGTGGCTACTTTGAAGAATCTGAAATATTAAATATATTTTGTTTAACACATTTTTGGTTACTACATGATTCCATATGTGTTATTTCATAGTTTTGATGTCTTCACTATTATTCTGCAATGTAGAAAATAGTCAAAATAAAGAAAAACCCTTGACCGAGTATGTGTGTCCAAACTTTTGACTGGAACTGTACAGTGGGGCAAAAAAGTATTTAGTCAGCCACCAATTGTGCAAGTTCTCTCACTTAAAAAGATGAGAGAGGCCTGTAATTTTCATCATAGGTACACTTCAACTATGACAGACAAAATGAGGGGAAAAAATCCAGAAAATCACATTGTAGGATTTTTATGAATTTATTTGCAAATTATGGTGGAAAAATAAGTATTTGGTCACATACAAACAAGCAAGATTTCTGGCTCTCACAGACCTGTAACTTCTTCTTTAAGAGGCTCCTCTGTCCTCCACTGCTACCTGTATTAATGGCACCTGTTTGAACTTGTTATCAGTATAAAGACACTTGTCCACAACCTCAAACAGTCACACTCCAAACTCCACTATGGCCAAGACCAAAGAGCTGTCAAAGGACACCAGAAACAAAATTGTAGACCTGCACCAGGTTGGGAAGACTGAATCTGCAATAGGTAAGCAGCTTGGTTTGAAGAAATCAACTGTGGGAGCAATTATTAGGAAATGGAAGACATACAAGACCACTGATAATCTTCCTCGATCTGGGGCTCCACGCAAGATCTCACCCCGTGGGGTCAAAATGATCACAAGATCGGTGAGCAAAAATCCCAGAACCACACGGGGGGACCTAGTGAATGACCTGCAGAGAGCTGGGACCAAAGTAACAAAGCCTACCATCAGTAACACACTACGCCGCCAGGACTCAAATCCTGCAGTGCCAGACGTGTCCCCCTGCTTAAGCCAGTACATGTTCAGGCCCGTCTGAAGTTTGCTAGAGAGCATTTGGATGATCCAGATGAGGATTGGGAGAATGTCATATGGTCAGATGAAACCAAAATAGAACTTTTTGGTAAAAACTCAACTCGTCGTGTTTGGAGGACAAAGAATGCTGAGTTGCATCCAAAGAACACCATACCTACTGTGAAGCATGGGGGTGGAAACATCATGCTTTGGGGCTGTTTTTCAAGGTCCTGGAGTGGCCTAGCCAGTCTCCAGATCTCAACCCCATAGAAAATCTTTGGAGGGAGTTGAAAGTCCGTGTTGCCCAGCGACAGCCCCAAAACATCACTGCTCTAGAGGAGATCTGCATGGAGGAATGGGCCAAAATACCAGCAACAGTGTGTGAAAACCTTGTGAAGACTTACAGAAAACGTTTGACCTCTGTCATTGCCAACAAAGGGTATATAACAAAGTATTGAGATAAACTTTTGTTATTGACCAAATACTTATTTTCCACCATAATTTGCAAATAAATAAATTAAAAATCCTACAATGTGATTTTCTGGATTTCTTTTTCTCATTTCGTCTGTCATAGTTGAAGTGTACCTATGATGAAAATTACAGGCCTCTCTCATCTTTTTAAGTGAGAGAACTTGCACAATTGGTGGCTGACTAAATACTTTTTTGCCCCACTGTATGTATAAGGGATTACAAAAAAAACTGGTTTTGGTTTTGCCAAATTACTGTATGGGGTTCCACCGTTTATAACAGTAGAGAGACATTTATTTCTAAGCCAAATGTATTGAATGTGTTAACACCAATGAGCTTGAAAACAGTGATACATGTTTTGTTGTTTTGGTGCTTTACTCCAGCACTTTGGATTTGAAATTATACAATGACTATGAAGTTGCTGTCAGGGCATTTTCATCCATATCGGGTGAACCGTTTAGACATTTTAGACATAGGGACAAATTCACTTATATGTGTATTAAAGTAGTGAAAATGTAGTATTTGGTCCCATATTCCTAGCATGCAAGGATTACATGAAGTTTGTAAATCTACAAACTTGTTAAATGCATTTGCTGTTTGTTTTGGTTGTGTTTCAGATTGTTTTGTGCCCAATAGAAATGAATGGTAAATCATTTATAGTGTGATTTTTGGAGTCACTATTATTGTTAATTAGAATAGAATATGTTTCTCAACACATGCTACCATGATTACGGAAAATCCTGAAGTAATTGTGAATAATGATGAGTGAGAAAGTTAAGAGGCATAAAAATCATACCCCCCCCAAAAATGATAACCTCCCCTGTTATTGTAATGGTGGTATGATATTTGTGCATCTGTAACTTTCTCACTCATACACAGGCAAGTTACTTTTTTGGGCCTCCAAAAATTGTTTTTGGTCAGAGACTGTAAAATCACCAGAAATTCAGCAAAAAAAACGTGTTTAATTTTGGAAATCTGTTCCCAAGTCTTCCCACGAAAAAAGACATGTGATCGTATAAAATCAAATCAAAAGTTCATATCAAATCGGATTTTATTAGTCACATGCGTCGAATACAACAGGTGTAGACCTTAAAGTGAAATGCTTACTTACAAGCCCCTAACAAACAATGCAGTTTAAAAAATACAAATAAGAATAAGAAATAAAATGAACAAGTAATTATAGAGCAGCAATAAAATAACAATAGCGAGACTATATACAGGGGGTACCGGTACAGAGTCAATGTGCGCGGGAACCAGTTAGTCGAGGTAATTGAGGTAATATGTACATGTAGGTAGAGTTATTAAAGTGACTATGCATAGATAATAACAGAGAGTAGCAGTGGCGTAAAGAGGGGTGGGGGCAATGCAAATAGTCTGGGTAGCCATTTGATTAGATGTTCAGGAGTCTTATGGCTTGGGGGTAGAAGCTGTTTAGAAGCCTCTTGGACCTAGACTTGGCGCTCCGGTACCGCTTGCCGTGCGGTAGCAGAGAGAACAGTCTATGAAGAGGGTGGCTGGAGTCTTTGACAATTTTTAGGGCCTTCCTCTGTCACCGCCTGCCTGGTATAGAAGTCCTGGATGACAGGAAGCTTGGCCCCAGTGATGTACTGGGCCATACGCACTACCCTCTGTAGTGCCTTGCGGTCGGAGGCCGAACAGTGCCATACCAGGCAGTGATGCAACCAGTCAGGATGCTCTTGATTTGTAGAGCCCTCTTCACGACTGTCTTGGGGTGCTTGGACCATGTTAGTTTGTTGTTACCTACCCTTACCACCTGGGGCGGCCCGTCAGGAAGTCCAGGATCCAGTTGCGAAGGGAGGTGTTTAGTCCTAGGGTCCTTAGCTTATTGATGAGCTTTGAGGGCACTATGGTGTTGAACGCTGAGCTGTAGTCAATGAATAGCATTCTCATATAGGTGTTCCTTTTGTCCAGGTGGGAAAGGGCAGTGTGGAGTGCAATAGAGATTGCATCATCTGTGGATCTGTTGGTGCGGTATGCAAATTGGAGTGGGTCTAGGGTTTCTGAGATAATGGTGTTGATGTGAGCCATGATCAGTCTTTCAAAGCACTTCATGGCTACGGGTCAGTAGTCATTTAGGCAGGTTACCTTAGTGTTCTTGGGTACAGGGACTATGGTGGTCTGCTTAAAACATGTTGGTATTACAGACACGGACAAGGAGAGGTTGAAAATGTCAGTGAAGACACTTGCCAGTTGGTCAGCGCATGCTCACAGTACACGTCCTGGTAATCCATCTCGCCCTGCGGCCTTGTGAATGTTAACCTGTTTAAAGGTCTTACTCACATCGTCTGTGGAGAGTGTGATCACACAGTCATCCGGAACAGCTGGTGCTCTTGTGCAAGCATAGCATAGAAGTAATTCAGCTCATCTGGTAGGCTTGTGTCACTGGGTAGCTCTCGGCTGTGCTTCCCTTTGTAGTCTGTAATGGTTTGCTAGCCCTGCCACATCCGACGAGCTTCGGAGCCGGTGTAGTACGATTCGATCTTAGTCCTGTATTGACGCTTTGCCTGTTTGATGGTTCGTCGGAGGGCATAGCAGGATTTCTTATAAGCTTCCGGGTTATAGTCCCGCTTCTTGAAAGCGGCATCTCTAGCTTTTAGCTCAGTGAGGATGTTGCCTGTAATCCATGGCTTTTGGTTGGGGTATGTACGTACGGTCACTGTGGGGACGACGTCATCGATGCACTTATTGATGAAGCCAATGACTGATGTGGTGTACTCCTCAATGCCATCGGAATAATATATTCCAGTCTGTGCTAGCAAAACAGTCCTGTAGCTTCGCCTCTGCTTCATCTGACCACTTTTGTATTGACCGAGTCACTGGTGCTTCCTGCTTACATTTTTGCTTGTAAGCAGAAATCAGGAGGATAGAATTATGGTTATATTTGCCAAATGGAGGGCGAGGGAGAGCTTTTTTTGCGTCTCTGTGTGTGGAGTAAAGGTGGTCTAGTGTTTTTTTCCCTCTGGTTGCACATTTAACATGCTGATAGAAATTTGGTCAAACAGATTTAAGTTTCCCTGCATTAAAGTACATGGACACTAGGAGCGCCGCCTCTGAATGAGTGTTTCCCTGTTTGCTTATGGCGGAATACAGCTCATTGAGTGCTGCCTTAGTGCCAGCATCGGTCTGTGGTGGTATGTTGACAGCTACGAAAAATACAGATGAGTACTCTCTCGGTAGATAGTGTGGTCTACAGCTTATCATGAGATACTCTACCTCAGGCGAGCAAAACCTCGAGACTTCCTTAGATATCGTGCACCAGCTGTTGTTTACAAATATACATAGTCCGCCGCTCCTTGTCTTACCAGACGCCGCTGTTCTATCCTTCCGATACAGCGTATAACCAGCCAGCTGTATGTTGATAATGTTGTCGTTCAGCCATGACTCCGTGAAGCATAAGATATTACAGTTTTTAATGTCCCATTGGTAGTTTAATCTTCCTTGTAGGTCGTCAATTTCATTTTCCAATGATTGCATGTTAGCTAGTAGAACGGAAGGCACGGGGGATTATTCAATCACCTACGAATTCTCAGAAGGCAGCCCGACCTCTGTCCTCGTTTTCTCTGTCTTCTCTTCACGCAAATGACGGGGATTTGGGCCTGTTCCTGGGAAAGCAGTATGTCCTTCACGTCGGGCTCGTTTGACTCGTTAAATTAAAAAAATCTTCTGCCAGTTCGTGGTGAGTAATCGCTGTTCAGATGTCCAGAAGTTATTTTCGGTCATAAGAGACGGTAGCAGCAACATTATGTACAGAGTAATAAAAAAAAAAGTTACAAACAACTGATTTTTTTTTTACACAAAACATTTGGTTAGGAGCATGTAAAACGTCAGCCATCTTTTTGTGTTTGGAAATGATCTATTTTTGGGCTTAGTTGTGGTAAATTTGTAGTATACAAATTCTTATAATTATGTTCTGGCCCCCCGACCATCTTCAACAGAAATCGTCCCGCGGCTGAATCTAGTTGCCTACCCCTGCTTTAAGACACTGCATCTAAGTGCAAGAGGCGTCACTGCAGTACCTGGTTCAAATCCAGGCTGCATCACGTCCGGCCGTGATTGGGAGTCCCATAGGGCAGCGTACAATTGGCCCAGCGTCGTCCGGGTTTGGCCGGGGTAGGCCGTCATTGTAAATAAGAATTTGTTATTAACTGACTTGCCTAGTTAAATAAAGGTTAAAAAATATAAAATAAACATTAAAAAAAATATTCATGCATATGTTTAAATTATATTATGTGAGTTAAACATAAAAATATATAAAAACAGTTTTCTTAAAGTATATATTTTTTACAGATTACTAACATTACTGCCCCCACTACAAGAATGAAATACTTAAATACATGCAATTGTGTCCTTTGCACACATTTCATTGAAATACGGAAGAATTCCATTCATTCCTATGGAGGACTACTCCTACTGGGGTGTGACAATATGGCCGACAAGTGGCTTCAAAGCATCTCAATGGTCAATACATAGCATCAGCAATCCAGGGTTTATATACATCATTGGTTAACACCCATAACTTACTCATTGTTATTGTTGAAAGATGTTATAGAAGATGCTTTAACAATATGTGTTGCCACACTGTTGCTGCCTGAATTAGTAATTGTTGTTGTGTTTTTCCCCACTTGGCTATCATTGGTCAGGTTAATGGTACAGTAACATGCTTTTAGATTCATTTTACTGGATGACATTGTTATCAAGAGAATATCTCAACCTTAAATCCTTGTGATGATGTGGTGTGGCGTGTTGTTTGCTTCTTCCATTACGCATGTTCGTCCATACAGAAGTAATGTTGTTGTGATCTTTGAAATTGTATTTCACCGCTCAAACTACAGTCATATTTTCTATGTTTTCTTCAACTCTCAAGTTCAGGTTTCAGATAGGACTTTATATACAATATTTTCAGTTGAATCCCTTCCTATAATTTTTAAACTGTTTTGTTTGTTTGAGAGTTTCTCTCCTGTTTGTGCTCTTGCCAGTTCCATTGCTTTCATCGTCAACCCAAACATTAGCCATGACAATGACTGACAAGGAGTTGGCATGGTAGCACTAACAGACTGATATTCGGGCTATATTATCAGTCCCTCCCTCCATATAGCTGGGGCTGGTCTAAGGTTTAGTAGGGTGATCAGTACATGCTGGGCATTCTAACCCTCTGCTCTCTCCGTGTTCCAGTTAAGTGTATTAAGAACACACCTGCCTACTTTGCAGAGAGACTCTACAAGTCCATGAAGGTAAGACACGCCCCCTTTCAGTCTGTCTGGGCTGATTACAACATACTGTACATACACACAGTACAACAGAACTGTCCACGACTGATAAGTGCACATTGTTTAAGTTCATTACATTTCTACTTTCCCAGTCCCAATGAAATTACATTGTTATTACTGTAATTGCTTCTGATAATTGTACTCTTCAAATAAGTGCTTAGGTCCAGCCTGACCTGTGTGTGTTTGTGTTCTCAGGGGGCCGGGACCAAAGACAAAACCCTGATTCGGATCATGGTGACGCGTTCTGAGGTGGACATGCTGGATATCCGTCAGGAATACGTCAAGAACTACGGCAAGTCGCTCTACACAGACATCTCTGTAAGTATCTCTCCTCATCACCGCACACACACACACCTCCAACAATGCTACTGCTATAGAGCAGGTTAGGTATTCTAGCATGATGTTCTGGACTAGTTTGTTGATGTGTTTGTGTTGTTGTTGTTGTCTATGACAGGGAGACACCTCAGGGGACTATAAGAAACTGCTGTTAAAGCTGTGTGGAGGGAGCGACTAGAGGGACCATGTCAGCTCTCTACGGGATCTCCTCCACACTATATCCATTTACTGACTGGCCTATAATATAATCATTATAATAATATATGCCATTCTGCCTATCTGTCTGACTGTCAGTCTATGCATGCACCACAATCAGCAGTTCTGCATGCCATGCCATCCAGTTTTTCAATGCAACTGTTGTCACATGTTATGATATGAGAACATCATGTCCTAAAACTGTTCTTTTTCTATATTTTTATGAGCAACAAAGTATATATTTTACCATAAGTTTTCGTTTGATTGATATTATAACTTAGTTGAGCTGAAAATGCCCTTAAAGGTACAATGTGCAACATTGATTAGATTTGGAATTTAAATCAATATATATATTTTTTAAAGATATATTTTATTTTAACCAGCCTGTGCCAATATTATGCGTATCTAATTGTGCAAGTTAATTCAGTACTAATTGATTTAGCTGAGCAATGTTAAATACGTTACTCTGATAAGAATAATTAGCAGCTAAAATACCAAAGTGGTGAGTTTATATTTATTAAGCAATAAGGCCCAAGTGGGTGTTATATGTGCCAATATACCACGGCTAAGGGATGTTCCTAAGCAGTACCTGGATACAGCCCTTGGTATATTGGCCATATACCACAAACCCCTGAGGCACCTTATCGCTATTATAAACTGGTTACCAACGTAATTAGAGCAGTGAAAATAAATGTTTTGTCATACCCGTGGTATAGGGTCTGATATACCACGTCTGTCAGCCAATCGGCATTCAGGGCTTGAACCACCCAGTTTTTTTCACTGTTGTTTACTTTCCTTTTTCTTTTACACTCACTCATGTGTTTTCTTCTGTTTGCTACCAGCGCAAGTTTCACATTTTTAATGGTGCACAAGTACAGTGAAATGTATTTTTCTTTGAGCATATCTGTCAATATAACTCCAAACGTAAACCTCATTGCATCACATTTCAGTAACGGTGCTCTGATGATGCCTACATCTGAAAATAAATGTTGAGAAACACGCCTGTTGTTTCCCCTAGTGATTCCATCTATGCTTATGTTGTGTTGCATCATACTGTGTTTTACTCTATTGAGGCAAGAAAGAGTACTATTTCCTGTTTCTGCTACTGTCATGACCCCAGCCCCCCTGACATTTTCAACCAATGGCTAGCAAGTAGCTAGCAGGCTTACTTAACTATACACTTAGTATACAAAAAAGTAAGAACACCTGCTCTTTCCATGACAGGCTGACCAGGTGACAGCTATGATCCCTTATTGATGGCACTTGTTAAATCCACCAATCAGTGGAGATGGGGGGTAGGAGACAGGTTAAAGAAGGATTTTTAGGCCTTGAGATAATTGAGACATGGATTATGTATGTGTGCCATTCAGAGGGTGAATGTGCAAGACAAAATATTGAAGTGCCTTTGAACAGGGTATGGTAGTAAGTGCCAGGCACACCGGTTTGTGTCAAGAACTGCAACACTGCAGGGTTTTTCATGCTCAACAGTTTCCCGTGTGTATCAAGAACAGTCCACCACCCAAAGGACATCCAGCCAACTTGACAACTGTGGGAAGCATTGGAGTCAACATGGGCCAGCATCCCCCGTGCTTTCGACACCTTGTCGAGTCCATGCCCTGAAGACTTGAGGCTGTTGTGAGGGCAAAACTGGGGGGGTTAAAGTCAATATTAGAAAGAGGTTCTTAATGTTTTGTACATTCATTGTAAAGGCAACAATGTCAACACTGACCTGAATAGGAGAACGTCGGCTATTTATTTGTGACTGTCACTTGTCAGTGGGTTTGGCTGTTTGCTTTGTTTGAGTCAGGTGGCAGTAGGAGCAGTTATAGACCTTCGCTTCCTCTCACTCCACTGGCCCGGATGTATCAGAAAGACACCTTTCCTGTGGCTGGGCCACACCCCCAATTTTGTCATTCAAACTCTTATCTATTCTCTCAACATAAGCAGGGGGGCGGCTTCTGTTGTGAAAAGCAACTATGGATCCAGAAAAACCCAAACATCAACATATGTGGAAAGAAACGTGTGCTTCTATGTTTTGCAGTCAAAAAGATTGAGGAAGATAAGTGTTTAGGATGACATCATCTGGTGTGCGTCAGGTGATTTTATTATCCAACCATGAGTGAAATCACATGATACACACCGGATGTTGTCATCAGAAACACGTACTGTTTTCACATATGTTGGGGTGGTGCTGGAGATGATAAATATGAAGTAAAACGAATTTAAATTTCCCTTTGACCCTTTTCTTCACACTGGTCTATAAAGTATGTTCCAATACAGAAGACACTGGGACTGGAGCTCAGATAATCATGAGGCCAATAGTCGATACATGTAATCAATGTTAATTTGGTGCATTTATGACTAGAATAATGTTTACGAGATACAATATCTCAACCTGTCATATGTGTTATTTTCATTCTAGCCCCTAGAGGGCAGTAATGTATTGTAGCTCAGGACAGTTCTTCATTCTGGCCCCTAGAGGTCAGTAATGTTTTGAAGCTCAGGACAGTTCTAAGATTGTGTTCACTGGTTGTATTTTTATTTTATTTATAAAAAAATTATTTAACCTTTATTTAACTAGGCAAGTCAGTGAAGAACAAATTCTTATTTACCTGGACGACGCTGCGCCAATTGTGCACCGCCCTATGGGACTCCCAATCACGGCCGGATGTGATGCAGCCTGGATTCAGACAGTGTCACCAGCAAATCACACCCACACCGTCACACCTCCTCCTCCATGCTTTACGGTGGGAACTACACATGCAGGCATTATCCGTTCACCTACTCTAATGTCCATTGCTCGTGTTTCTTGGCCCAAGCAAGTCTCTTCTTATTATTGGTGTCCTTTAGTAGTGGTTTCTTTGCAGCAATTCGACCATGAAGGCCTGATTCACGCAGTCTCCTCTGAACAGTTGATGTTGAGATGTGTCTGTTACTTGAACTCTGTGAGGAATTTATTTGGTCTGTAATTTCTGAGGCTGGTAACTCTAATGAACTTATCCTCTGCAGCAGAGGTAACTCTGGGTCTTCCTTTCCTTTGGCGGCCTTCATGAGAGCCAGTTTCATCACAGTGCTTGATGTTTTCTGCGACTGCACATGAAGAAACTTTCAAAGTAATTGACATTTTACGGATTGACTGACCTTCATGTCTTAAAGTAATGATGGACTGTCTTTTCACTTTGCTTATTTGAGCTGTTCTTGCCATAATATATATATTTCATTATGGGGTACTGTGTATAGATTGACGAGAAAAACAAAATAATGTAATCAATTTTAGAATAAGGCTGTTACGTAACAAAATGTGGAAAAAGTGTGTTGTTGTTTGTTTAGTGCGTTCCAATTTTCCTGGAAGTGGATAGATTCTATGGATTCTTCAATTACATTGAGATGATTTCTGACGTGCTGTTCCTTCTCTCTCTCTCTCTCTCTCTCTCTCTCTCTCTCTCTCTCTCTCTCGTCAGGGTGGTTTAATAAACAATTCATGGTGTTTCAGGAGCATTTTCCAGACACATAACGACATCATACTGACATGCCTGCTGCCATCACTGTCTAGTGTAGCATTTCGCTACACTCGCATTAACATCTGCTAACCATGTGTATGTGACAAATAAAATTTGATTTGATTTGATTTAAATTATACACCCATAATAAAATCACTAAGTAGTCTTCAAATGGCCTGTCCACATAACCAGGGCATCATAGACAGCAGCACTCCCCATGCACCATCCCTGTGTGTGTGTGTGTGTGTGTGTGCGTGTACACGCGTTCATGTGTGAGTAAAGTACCGTCAGCAGCCATAGAAGCACCTGCCTCTCTTCTCCCCTTTGACATGAATGTGTGGTATGAATGAGAGGGGTGCGTAGTTGCGTAAGCTGTTGAGTAGCATGCATGATACTGAGCAGCACTCTGGCTGACTGACTGTCACCATGGAAATGTGATGTATGCATGATGATAATTGAGGTCAAACTCATGTTTTAAGTTGAGTCTCTCTCTCTCTATGTGCGGGCACTGCTGATTTAGCAGGGGGCCGAGGACACTCATTGTGGTAGGCTGAAAGAACTTTATATTCGGTTCGATTTCTGGTGTTGGTATGGGTGGTGTGTCTGTAAAATCACAGAGAGAGAGGAGTACAGCTTCATAGGCCGATTTATTGGTAGAATGCAATATCAGGGCTGATAGGATGGTTTGTTTCTACAGAAGTACAGTCAGAAAATGGTAGGAACATAATAAACTCTACAAACTGCATATCTTAAAACTGCATTGTTGGTTAAGGGCTTGTAAGGAAGCATTTCACGGTAAAGGTCTACACCTCTTGTATTCGGCACATGTGACAAATAACATTTGATTTGATTAAATTTGAAACAGTAAAACGAATGTCTGTTCGTGCAGTAAGGCTAACACAGCCGACTAAACGAAAGTCGACGAGTGAAGTCAGGGTAGGTGCATCGTCGACAGCCAAAAGTCTGACACTGTTGTGGTTAACCTACAGAAAGGCTCCGTGCAACATGTCAGTGATTACATGATTAAACGTTTGCTATGTTGCGTAACGGCTTGTACTGAATGACACGTTTCCGGTGGTTATTTTAGCATGTAAATCTTTGTGGGGCAAAAAAAAAAATGTGGGATGCATGAAAGCAAAGCCACTAAACAATACATTAATTGCATTATAATGGTGACAAACGGTGCCCACAAACTGTTAGGGCCTACATAAAGCTGTCCCAACAGCAGAGTCCCAACAGCAGTCCCAACACCTTACCACTGCTACACCTGTCTATCAGCGGAGCCTTGTCTAGCAGCGAAACAGTTCATTCAGCCTCATTTACTGCCTTTAAAAAAAACAAAGCTGATATGGCTGACTTGCTTAAACAAATGTGGTTTCTACTGACAATTGAGATGTACACACTATGGCATAAGGGGACGACAAGAGGATAAGAGGCAATCCGTAATTTCGATTAAAACATTAATGAGCAAGCTAGGACGGACGTACTCAATATAACTATTTGTTCAGCACTTTTTAAATGTACAGCGACAGAATTCAGAACATGGGCCGTTCTTGCACTGTGCTCCCTGTACACCAAGTCAGTACCGTAGGATGAATAAAGGGGGCATATAAGCAGACAATGAAAGCGCTTACAATATTCGATGATAACATTTCTTTAAAACAAGTCAAAGGCTACATGTGCACCACCAAGTCAGAGCAGGCATATGGGCTACTAACAGCTTACTACACAACATACACTTAGTATTACCTTCTTAGCTACAGTATACATATCTCCCTGAAATATTACATAATTTATGTAGCAGCATACAAGACATTTTTGGACTCACCTTGTTGTGCTGTGCTTGAATTTTTGTCATCACACTTTGTCATCAAAGTCTGACATTCTCTGGATTTATGGTGCTTTCAAGACAACTGGCCCTCTGAAAAAACAAGGCTGAATCATGATGATGTCAGTGATCTTCAGGTCGTAGCTCTAGAAAGAAGCCAGAGTTCCGGATTTACAATTCTGAGTTGGATGACCTTTCAAAACGTATTTTCCCAGTTGGAGCTCATTTTTCCCGAGTTCCCAGCTGTCTTGAACTCACTGAAGTCAGATTTTGCAGTTCCGAGTTAACAGTTGTTTTCAGCGCAGCACAAATCATGCTTCAATGACAGCATGGCCAATGTTGAATGTTTATCATTTTAAGTTTGGAAAAGAGACCCTTAATCCCAGACTTGGGACCACAAACCACTCCACTGAATAGCAGGCTAGGGATTGCTTTGATACGTTTTATCTATAATTTCTCTTTATTATTTATATTCATATAACAAGGATTAAAAAGGATTTGCCAGTAGATTGTCGACTTGATTCATGAGGATGACTGCTAGCTAAGATTTTGAAAGTATGATGTTGACATGATCAGTCCAATCAATGCTACTGTAGATGTAACGTGATTTGACATCATTTTTTCTGTGGCCAATGACCTTGAGCCTTCTTGTATGGGCACTTCTAATGTAACTCTATGGCAGCACCCACGGGGCTTGAATTTTCTAGCTCTACACATAGACTTGGCGGTTACGTAGTGTCCCCATTAGTGACAGAACACGGAGCCAATCACGGCGCAACTAGAGAACTTTACCAACATCTACGCTCCGTATTTTCCCCTGGCTACCCCACCACCACAGAATGCACTGAGCTAGGCTGAAACACATACATTTTGGAGCTGCCTTACTCAATAAAACAAAAAAGAGACCATGTTAGTATGCAGCTTTATTAACTCAATGATATATTTGTTTTAAATTGTTTGCAAACTGATATGTGACACGTATTAATGCCAAAATAACATGTGAAATAGGCAAGCCAAAATGAATGATTGGTCGCCACTGCACATTTCCCTCAAACGTTTTTCAACGTTCTTGAACAGACTTTAAGGTACGTTTGGTGGGTATGGTGGGGGGTGCCTTGAAGAAATGAGTGACACATTTTCGTACTGAACACAGCCCAGGGTACATGTGTATTAGGTATTTGTTATTTAAAAAAAATTCTGTCTTCAAGTATTTTAATGGTTATTTGTAAAAACCAACTACTCAATCAAATTGTATTTGAACGTTTTTTCAAATACTTATTTGAAATATTATTTTCAAATACCTGGGTTAAATGCATCTGTGTGTATTTGAGTATTTTCTAATAAGTACTAAGTACTTCAAATAAAGGTTATCTGAATACTTATTTTGAAATGTATTGAAAAGTAACTGCAATACCTGAAATAGTATTTGAACCTAAGGGTGTACTCATTCCGGTGATTCTGTTGGGGCGGCAGATAGCCTAGCGGTTAAGAAAGTTGGACCAATAACCAAAACGTTTGCTAATCCTTTAGCTGACTTGGTGAAAAATCTGTTGATGTGCTTTTGAGCTAGGCACTTAACCCCAATTGCTCCAGAGTCGCTGCCAATAATGGCTGATCCCTGGCCATGACCTCACTCTCTCAGGATTTGCAAAAGAAAAACATTTTAATTTCACACCTCACGCTTGTACAGGTTACCCACTTGTAAATGAATTGAAACAGGACAAATATAAGCACCCCAAAATGTTTCTAAACAGAAGCAAACTAAATGGCAAGGGACATAACTGAATTTGTCCAATAGAAACTCTCGTTTAACTGTTTGGACTAATGATTACACTCTGCTACTCAGTGACTATTTGATCTTATTCACAACCAACATGGTAAATCAAATAAAATCAAATTTGATTGGTCACATACACATGGTTAGTAGATGTTAATGCGAGTGTAGCGAAATGCTTGTGCTTCTAGTTCTGACAGTGCAGCAATATCAACAAGTAATCTAACAATTCCACAACAACTACCTAATACACACACATCTAAGTAAAGGGATGGAATAAGAATATGTACATATAAATATATGGATGAGCAATGACTGAGCGGCATAGGCAAGGTGCAATAGATGGTATAAAATACAGTATATACATATGAGATGAGTAATGCAAGATATGTAAACATCATTATTAAAGTGTAAATATTAATAAAGTGACTAGTTATCCATTAATGGCCAATGATTTCAAGTCTGTATGAAGGTAGCAGCCTCTCTGTGATGGCATTATATATTTTTTATTTAAGAACAAATTCTTATTTTTAATGATGGCCTAGGAACAGTGGGTTAACTGCCTGTTCAGGGGCAGAATGACAAATTTGTACCTTGTCAGCTCAAGAATTTGAACTTTCAACCTTCAGGTTTCTAGTCCAACACTCTAACCACTAGGCTACACTGCCACCCCATATTATCTTCTTGGTTGCTGCCTTCGGCCATCGCTCATCCAGATATTAATATGTACATATTCTTATTCATTCCTTTACACTCGTGTGTATAAGGTAGTTGTTGTGAAATTGTTAGATTACTTGTTAGATATTACTGCATGGTCGGAACTAGAAGCACAAGCATTTCACTACACTCGCATTAACATCTGCTAACCATGTGTATGTGACCAATTCATTTTGGCTGCACAGCAATGTGCCAGAGACTGAGAAATGTGTCAGTACTGTTGGCACACTGGTAAGAATGGTTCATTCAGTATCACAAGTATATATATGTCGACAAAACATTAGAAACACCTTCCTAATATTGATTGCACCCCTTGTTGCTCTCAGAACAGCCTCAATTTGATGGGGCATGGACTATACAAGGTGTCGAAAACATTCCACAGGGATGCTGGCCCATGTTGACTCCAATGCTTCCCACAGTTGTGTCAAGTTGGCTGGATGTCCTTTGGGTGGTGGACCATTCTTGATACGCACATGAATCTGTTGGGCATGAAAAACCAAGCAGCGTTGCAATTCTTGACACACTCAAACCTGTGTGCTTGGCACCTACTACCATACCCCGTTCAAAGGAACTTAAATATTTAGTCTTGCCCATTCACCCTCTGAATGGCACACATACACAATCCACATGTCTCAAGGTTTAAAAATATTTTTTTTACCTGTCTCCTCCCCTTCATCTACACTGATTGAAGTGGATGTAACAGGCGACATCAATAAGGGATCATAGCTTTCACCTGGTTAGTCTATGTCATGGAAAGAGCAGGTGTTCCTAATGTTTTGTACGCTGTGTATATTTATATGTAATTAAACTGTTTTTTTTTTACAACAAAGCATATGAATTTATATATTCAACCATTTTAATTTATCTAAACATATTACTTTATATTCATATGAACATAATATATGTTTATATGTTTCAATTTGTAAGTTTTAATGTCACGTGCACAAGTACAGTGAAAATCTCCGCTTCATCTCACCAAAATGGATTTAATTGGCTACAACAATGTTTGCTGAGTTGGTTGTCATTACTGCCTCTACTATACAATATATTTATGCTACAATGTATGTATCACAGCAACATTTGTATGCTTTTCTTTTATCCATTCTTATCTTTTCCGCCTGGGTTTTCAGAACAAACGCCCATTGAGAAACCAGGTGTGTCTTGGGGTAAGGCCCGCCCCGTTTTACTTTACATGGCATTGTATGGGAATCTGATTGACAGCAGGCAGCAGCTGCTGAACAGCCCAGACATTGCGCAGGATACAGTATAGCTGGGGAACGGCGAGAGAGTTACGGTAGTTTTCCTAGCACTTGAGTTGGTATAGTGCATGAAATAAATGACTCTTTGGAAAAAGCTCATGTGTTAGGGTAGGGCTTCGTCGGAATTACGCAAAAATGGACGAAGTTGCCAAACGCAAGTAACCTGGGATAATGTATCGCTGTTTAGTGCAGTCAACAGTAGGCAACAAATATGGCTTCGTGTGCCTTTTCATATTTGTTATAAAAAACTGCTCTCCCATGCCATTAGATGTCATGGCTGGTCTGTTGAATTCATACAAGTGACAATTAGGAAGTTAGTTCCTTGTTCGCTTATCGGGCAGGGGGGTCATTTTGGAGAAATAAAGCCAAGAATACGTTAGCTAACCGGTCTGCTAACGTTAGCTCGTTAGCTACCGAACTAAAGCGAACGGCAATGGAGCCAAAACACAAAGAGTTGTTAGACCAATGCCACCAAAACTTGCTGGACTCAATAACTGACGCAGACCGGCTGATAGAGTTGCTGATACTCTCCGGTACTCTAAGCCAGCTCGACCGCTTCGAACTGGACCAAAACTGCTCTTCCAGCGCGGAGAAAGTGGACCAGCTTTTGAAGATGCTTGTGAACAAGGAAAGCGACCATTTCCTCGAACTGTGTGTGGCCTTGGAGAAGACGTACCCTGAGCTGTATTCTGCACTGTTTACTAACGGTGGTGGACCCGTTGACCATTCGTCTGGTAAGATACCATGCACGCAACACTTTTGCACATCAAAACGTATGACGCATTCTTGCTACATTCCTCCACACAACGTTAGAGATATTTAAGTGCTACCTATACCCAAGTCTCATAGTGCACTTACAGGGTGGTCCGCTCTGCAATACTTCTAAAAGCTAGTCTACATAGCAAGATAAAACTGTTTCCTTCAGACCCTAGCCACATGATCCTATGGATCATTGACTAGCAAAGTCCTTCTCATGTTGACATTAGGGGTGTTGATTTGCAGCATTCAAAGCCATAATACCAGAACTCCAGGTCCTTGTGTGGCCCTTGTGGTTTCTTTCAGGATGGAACTTTTTTTGAAGGTGAAATATTGCTGTGGAATGAAAAATGTGATGCTGAAAAAGAATGGAACTTTGTTAACATTTTAGGTTGTTACCAAAGTTCAGTTCTGTTTCAGCATCACATTGTTCATTCCACAGCAACATTTCACCTTCAAATAAGAAAATGATCACCAGCAGAGGCATACAGGCTCTATAACAACTCTTATCACTATTTATTATAGTCCGTGTGGACTCTGCTACTGTTTGGCTAGGCAGTAGATATTAAATGAACACACTTGCCATTCCTCCTTTTGAATGAGAAGCATGCAATATGTATTCCAGAATAACACTTCAGAGACCACCCGTATATAGGTAACAACATATCTTCATTATAGTTGCAATGCACATATCATAGTTGTTTTCATAGTGGTCCTATTCAACAATGTATAGGATACAGATGGGGCTATTTCACTGTATTTAGGTATGTTTTTTTCCCCATCAAACTATAATGAACAAAGAGGGCAACATGCAACAAATTCATTTATTTTACTGAGTTACAGTTCATGTGAGGAAGTAAATCCATTAGGCCCTAATCCATGGATTTCACATGACTGGGAATACAGATATGCGTCTGTAGGTCAGATACCTTTTTAAAAATAAAAGTAGGGGCATGGATCAGAACCAGTCAGTATCTGGTGTGACCACCATTTTGCCTCATGCAGCACGACACATCTCCTTCACATAGAGTTGATCAGGCTGTTGATTGTGGCCTGTGGAATGTTGTCCCACTCCTCTGCAATGAGGATTAGGGCCTAATGAATTTACTTCCTCATGGATATTGGCCGGAACTGGATCCAGAGCATCCCACACATGCTCAATGGGTGACATGTCTGGTGAGTATGCAGACCATGGAAGAACTGGGACATTTTCAGCTTTAAGGAATTGTGTACAGATCCTTGCAACATTGGGCTGTGCATTATCATGTTGAAACATGAGGTGATGGCAGCAGATGAATGGCACGACAATGGGCCTCAGTACCTCGTCAAAGTATCTCTGTGCATTCAAATTGCAGTGGGTAAAATGTGGTTGTGTTCGTTATCTGTAGCTTATGCCTGCCCATACCATAACCCCATCACCACCATGGGGAACTCTGTTCACAACGTTGACATCAGCTAACCGCTCGCCCACACAACGCCGTACATGTGGCTGCGGTTGTGAGGTCAGTGGGACATACTGCCAAATTCTCAAAAAGTACGTTGGAGGTGGCTTATGGTAAAGCAATGAACATACAATGTTCTTGCAACAGCTCTGGTGGACATTCATGCAGTCGGCATGCCAATTGCACGCTCCCTCAACTTGAGAAATCTGTGGCAAACATGGGACCAACAGTTTACATGTTGCATTTATATTTTTGTTCAGTGTCATTTTAGTGTCCTTTTACTTTAGGTTTTTAGGGGACATGAAATGCAGTAGCCTTTTCTGTGTAGGGTTAAATGTGCACGTAATTTCCCAAGTTGTCATCAATATAGTAATATCATGTAATTTACATTCAAATACAAGTGCTTCCTGGCTCTTATATTATACGCTCACAACCTGACTTGTTTCCATGGAAATGCTCTCGTGGCTGATGTGCACTTTCATATCGACCCTAGCATGATGTGCATGCGTATAACTATGCTTAAAAATCCATAACATGGCGTCAGTCATATTCTCTATTTTCCATTGTACAGTAGATTGCATATAAGCCAGTACTATACACCCAGTTATTGTCCTACTAGATCAGTGGTCCCCAATTACATTCAGCCGCGGTCTGTTTTTTTATTTATTGGTGAACTTTGTACTAGACCATTTAAAATGTTGCATCTGAATGACAGTCATTCATTCAGCCTGTATGCACTTTCTCAAATGGAGGCTGAAACCAACCGTTCTCAGACAGTTTAAAGGTGGACTACAATTGACTCTTGATTATTGCACATTGTATATATGCATTAGGGATGTGCGGCTTTCCCTTTCAAGAGGATACGTATCTAGATACACTACTGTTAAAAAGTTTGGGAACACTTACAAATGTCCTTGTTTTTGAAAGAAAAGCAAAAAAAATGTGTCCATTAAAATAACATCAAATTGATCAGAAATACAGTGTAGACATTGTTAATGTTGTAAATTACTATTGTAGCTGGAAACAGCAGTTTTTTTATGGAATATCTACATGGGCGTACAGAGGCCCATTATCAGCAACCATCACTCCTTTGTTCCAATGGCACTTTGTTAGCTAAACAAGTTTATAATTTTAAAAGGCTAATTGATCATTAGAAAACCCTTTTGCAATTATGTTAGCACAGCTGAAAACTGTTGTGCTAATTAAAGAAGCAATAAAACTGTCCTTTAGACTAGTTGAGTATCTGGAGCATCAGCACTTGTGGGTTTGATTACAGGCTCAAAATGGCCATCTTCTGAATCTCGTCAGTCTATTCTTGTTCTGAGAAATGAAGGCTATTCTATGCGAGTGGGAGGCCCCGGTGCACAACTGAGCAAGAGGACAAGTACATTAGTGTCTAGTTTAAGAAACAGATGCCCTACAAGTCCTCAACTGGCAGATTCATTAAATTATACCTGCAAAACACCAGTCTCTACGTCAACAATGAAGAGGCGACTCCGGGATGCTGGCCTTCTAGGCAGAGTTGCAAAGAAAAAGCCATATCTCACACTGGCCAATAAAAGGAAAAGATTAGTCCTCTGCAGTGCTTTGTTAAGAGACTTCTACTAGTCCCCTGCAGTGATTTGCGAGTACTATTTAATGTGCAAGATCAGGGACAGGCCGCCTACCTTGTGTTGGTCAGCGCTCAAATTGTTACATTCCTTATATGCATGCATACTCCCTTTTTAGTGCATACTCCCTTTTTAGTGCATACTCCCTTTTTAGTGCATTGCAGTTCACCGGTATCAAAATGCACCGTTTTGAATGGTTGGTGATACCATGCTTCATTTAGACAGTGGCTGTGCGGAGCGAGATTGAGAGGGAGATGCTTACTTATGGGCCCTTCCCAACAATGCAGAGGGGGAGAATTATAACACAAGGAATGAGTAGCTATAACTCATCACACAGGTGTGTTTCACTCACTGAACCATGTCTGTTAACTTCTTGGGGATGGGAGCATGAGGTGACCGTTTTGGAGACCCTGGCGTGCCCAAAGTAAAATGCCTCCCATTCAGGCCCAGAAAATAGGATATGCACATATTTGGTACCATTGGATAGGAAACACTCTGAATTTTCTAAAACTGTTAACCATTTGTCTGTGAGTAAAACAGAACGGATATGGCAGGCGAAACCCCCGAGGAATTTATGTCCTGGAAAAAGTGGTTTTCACAGAGTGCCTCATTTGGAACCCCTCCCTTATGAAAATGCCCATATAACGGCATATGAATGCAGTACCCATCGCTTCCTCTGGATGTCAACAGTCTCGAGACAGTATTCATTTTCGTTTTGGATGAATTGGACCAGAGAATAAGAGGAAACCAGGAAGTGTCTCATTTATGTCAACAGTAGGTAGCGCGCGCTCCCGACAAAGCGCGCTGTGTGTTTTTTACCGTCTTTATCGATCAGTTTATATTCCGGTTGATTTATAATAGTAAATATACGTAAAAGTGTTCCTAAGGATACATTTAAAATGTTTGATTGTTCTTGGACAAGTTTATAGGTATAAGATGAACGGGTTCTCGTCACGTTTCAATGGAGGAGTGGAGGCTGTCGTTTCTGATTATAACGCGCGAACCAAATGGAGGATTTGTGGATAAAATACATTACTTTTTCTAACAAAAGAACCATGGATTGTCTTCGTTGGACACTTAGGAAGACCTCAGCAGAAGTTCTTCAACAGGTAATTAATTTGTTTTCGCTGTGAAATGTGTTATGTGTGTGCCGTGATGGCTAATGGATTCATGGCTATGGGAAAAATATGTGAGGTGCTACCTCAAACAATCAAATGTGCTGCTTTAGGTAAAGCCTTTTTGAAATCTGACAACGCTGTGATATTGCCAAGAAACAGAGCTTTTGATGAGTATGGAACACTTGTATATTGGTGGATGTTTAATAATTCAACTTTTGGATTTTGAATTTGGCGCCTTGCATTTCACCTGGTAGTGTCGGGATTGGGGCGCTAGCGCACCAGCAATCCCCAAGAAGTTAAACTTGCGACATTGGCAATTTGCACATTGCCACCTTGGTGTTTTAATTCTGTAGATGAGAGGAGCAGCAGCAGGGCTGTACGTATGGAACTTTGACTGCGTCACACAAGGCACCCTATTCCTTTATGTAGTGCACTACTTTTGGCCAAAGCCCTATGGGCCCTAGTCAGAAGTAGTGCACTAATGTGGGCACTAGTCAGAAGTGGTGCACTACATGGAGAATATGGTTGCATGTAGTACGCAGCCCTAGAGGGTCCATGGTGGTTATTCACCAGAGGACTAGCTCTACTCTGCCTGCCTGTTGTAAGGTGTCTCTGTGAGACGTGTATTATCATGCCTCCACTGCCCTCTGTATTAACTCCTGCTCCCTCCCGGCTGCTGCTGCCTCAGCACAGAGAGAGAGAGAGCGAGGCCAGACAGCTGTAGTCGAGAGATATTTGAATGCTTTTCATTATCTTAAGTGCAGCGATTCGGGGTGACGCGATTACTGCGTTTAACCAGGCTGCCTGGCTGTTGAGAGAGCGGAGACTATCCTCCTAGTTGCTTCAGGCAGAGAAAGAAAGGGAGCGTAGAGAGGAGACTTAGCTTGTGTGTGAGAGAGCAACCTGCTCTCAATCCGTCCTCTCATTCTAGCATTTCCTCACTGGCAGACTCTCCTCCCTTCACTGAGACACACGCACAGTGCATGCATCATACACTGTACAAACACACACAGTGCATGCATCATACACTGTACAAACACACACAAGACACATCCCTTTGACTTCAAGGCACACACACACTTGCAAGCACGTAGACCGTGAAGGAAGAGCACTGCTGTGGTTCTCCAACCCTCCCAATATGGCTGCTGTGGGAAACCAAGAGCAATGTACCTTCATTTTATGCACCATTAGCCTAATTGAATCTCAGATTATGAAAAGCTTTAATAAAGGTTCAAATCCAGGCATGTCACATTGTGCAAAATGCAGGGCCCTAATGCCACATTTTGTTTATTATGAGAATTCTTTCAATGGGATATTAAATAAATAAATCCGTCAAACTGCCAATATGAGAATTGTATTTTGTCAATTAGAGAATATATAGCCGAAGTAGACCACCGGTATCTTTGCCTTGTATAATAAACTATGCTATAGCATTTCAAGCTGATTTCATTCATACTCATTTGGTGCAATAGGGCTAATCAAAACCAATTTCATGCCTTCTAGTCCCCTGCAGTGCTTTGTGAAGAGACTTCTCCTAGTCCCCTGCAGTGCTTTGTGAAGAGACTTCTCCTAGTCCCCTGCAGTGCTTTGTGAAGAGACTTCTCCTAGTCCCTGCAGTGCTTTGTGAAGAGACTTCTCCTAGTCCCCTGCAGTGCTTTGTGAAGAGACTTCTCCTAGTCCCCTGCAGTGCTTTGTGAAGAGACTTCTCCTAGTCCCCTGCAGTGCTTTGTGAAGAGACTTCTCCTAGTCCCCTGCAGTGCTTTGTGAAGAGACTTCTCCTAGTCCCCTGCAGTGCTTTGTGGAGAGACTTCTCCTAGTCCCCTGCAGTGCTTTGTGGAGAGACTTCTCCTAGTCCCCTGCAGTGCTTTGGTGTTTCACCAATAGAGTAGTTCTACCTGTGTAGGCCTCTCTCCTGACTGACTGAGACATTGATTTAAACAGACACAAAGAGGAGTGTGTTATACACTGCGTCCACACATCTGCTCTCTGTGTCTCGAAGATGGACCATTGCCTCTGGGCGACTGCTACACCTCAACTCGGCTCAGGTGTGTGCAGTGTACTCTGAAAACACCTCTGTTTTTATGCTCTACTGACTTGTGGTGAGCTGAGAGGCAGTCGTTAAGAGAAGGCCTCTCTTTCTGTCTTCTTTCTCTAAATCCTCTAGCCATCTCACCCACCCTCCCCATTTTTCTCTTTCTATGCCCTTCTTTCTTCCTCAGACTCAGCTTCTGTTTTCAAGTGTAGCAGGCCCCAAGTTCCCAATCAGCAGCTTGCTGTTCTGTGTGGGTGTGGGTGTGGGTGTGGGTGTGTGGGTGGGTGGGTGGGTGGACTAGGACCGGACCAGTGGGTCTGTCTGCCTGTTGACCAGTGTCCCACTCCCAGCAGCACGTAAACCATGGGGACACAATGAGTAATGTCCTGACACTGTCACTGCTACTCACTACTCCCAAGCTACAATCTCTCTTTCTCTCCCTGCATGTCTCTAGATTAGGCCATCAATCCATCCAACGTACACCCAGCCTGTCTGCTGGATAATTTGTCATTTCATAGGCCTTATATTATACTACATGTCACTGGCCATTTTATTATTGCCTATTGTACTGCCGTGGTGTATCCACTCCAGCATACCGGGTTACAACTAGGGGTGTGAAGTTGGGGTTCTTAACCGATACCGATAACCAATATAAAAAAATGTTGCGGCCTTCTAAGCTGTCTAGTACAGTTTAATAGTTAACACACACACATGGACGAATCATTCAAAGGCACTGCATCTCAGTGTGTCACTACAGTCCCTGGTTCGAATCCAGGCTGTATCACATCCGGCCGTGAATAGGGCGGCACAAATTGGCCCAACGTCGTCCGGGTTTGGCTGCTGTAGGCTGTCATTGGAAATAAGAATTTGTTCTTAACTGACTTGCGTAGTTAAATAAAGGTTACACACACACCACACTGACCAAAAAGTTATTTTGTTGGCATTTACGTATGTCCCCATTACCGGTAAAACATAATCAAAACCTATTTCTTTCACTTACTTGCTGTGCTGTTTCGTTGTTCAGTCGTTTCATTCTCAACCAGGGTTTCTCATACTATGGAACTCCGTTTGGGTCTTTGCGTGTCAAATAACATGTTGACCAATCTGGACCTGAATATGGCTGCACTTCACATAATTTAACATTCATACATTTTTTTTACCTAGTTATTACACATTGATTACACTATCACTCATATTTCATATGTCATAGCAATTCATCGACGTATGCTATGATCCTGCTAAAGTTGTCAGTGCTGGTCATAAATAAAAGCTAGCTAGCTCATTGGATGCAAACAATGTTCTTCCCCAAAAACATAGCAAAACGACATCTGTTTCAGTAGCTATAGTTAGCTTGCTAACTCGATAGCTAGGTGTCATAATCTAAAATAACCCTAATTTATTAAACAGTTCTTATTTGATTAATGGTGGTCGTACCCATCTATGTGAAGATGGCCACAATAAAGATTTGTCACAATAGCGGACTTTGTGGGTTGCCTTCAAAATAAAAGTATGTAATTGACAGTGATGCAAATGAATACTAATAGTATAATTATGCCATAATTAAATAGATCATGCTAAATGAGGTTGGGCTGTTATAGTCAAATTAACAAATTGTCTTTTGTTGATTTTCTATCTGGATGTATTATACTTTAGAATTGCGTAGTTCACTGTACAGCCTTACCTATGGATTGTGGATCAATGACATGTGGTATCAGTCTACTCAGTGACACCCAGAGAACATTAGCATCGTAGCTCTTATTGTGGCACTCTGAAACAAATGTGAATTAAACCACATTTATTGTCACCCTATGTGTATTGAAAACTATTCCAGAGGAAAAACTATACTGTGTGGATGTTTTGGAGTCTGATAACGCTGAGGAGGACGTTGGGAAAAAATGTATTGAGTAGACTGATAGCCCATTTCATTGATCCCCAATCCTCAGGTGAAGCTGTACAGGGCAATATGAATGTCAATCTTCACAAGTTGTGTTCTGTGGGTGTCACCGAGTAGACTGATACCCCATTTCATTGCTTCACATTCCAACCTTGTTTAACATTATATAGGCTAAATATGGCATGATTCCACCAATTGTAACCTTCTGCATTACTTTCAAAGAGGTACTTTTATTTTGAAGGCAAACCGCATATTCCACTGTTGTGCCAAATCCTTATTGTGGCTAGCTTCACAACATAACCCCATCCAGTCAAGCCTCACTAGACAGATTAAGCTAGCTGGCTAGCTATTTATTTTCATGAACTGATGTTCAACTTTAATAAGCAAACAACAAGTGGCTACCTAGCTAATACTTACTCACAAGGATTTCTAAATCATTGTTAAGAATAATGAAAATGACTGCAGGTTCTACTGGTCATTGTTTTCAGACTGGTTGTATTAGTGCTAGCTAGGTACCAAGCTAAAGCTAGCTACCGGTCGAAGTTGCGGTTGAGCAAATAATGCTTTATTAGCAGCGCATTATTGTAAACACATCGTTCGTGGCCGGTGTTTGCTTGTTTGCAGACTTGTTTTGTACAGCTTTGACAGTGCTACTGATAGCAGTGGTGGTGTTTGGCTTGCACATGCAAATTCAGAACACACAACATTCTATAATAGAACTGTTATTTGACATGTCAAATTAAAAGTTTATTTAACACGTCAAATTGTTTTTTGACATGCGAAGACCCAACGGTGTTCCATAGTAATGTCGTGAAGCTAATAGCACTGACGCTATTACTATGTAACTCCGGTAGGGCAGCGTGTACCATGTGCTCGACCAGTCGGCGAAAGCCAACATCATCCACGACAGAATGGCTGATTGTCAAGGGGAATGAATTCCATTATCTTGGCGTTTTAATGGATTTCATCTTTGAGTTATCTTGCTGAAATGTTCTTTCTCTTTAACTTTTTAAAGAGCAGCAAGGTGCGCTAGCGCCCCACTCACGACACTACCAGGTGAAATACAAGGCGCCAAATTCAAAATCCAAAAGTTGAATTATTAAACATGCATCAATATACAAGTGTTTCATAGTCATCAAAAGCTCTGCTTCTTGGCAATATCACAGCGTTGTCAGATTTCAAAAAGGCTTTACGGCGAAAGCAGCACATTTGATTGTTTGAGGGTAGCACCTTCACTATTTTTCCATTACTATGAATTCATTAGCCTTCACGGTTCACACAAAACACATTTCGCAGCGAAAACAAATCAATTACCTGTTGAAGAACTTCTGCTGATGGCTTCCTAAGTGTCCAACGAAGACAATCCATGGTTCTTTTGTTAGAAAAAGTAATGTATTATATCCATAAATCTCCGTTTGGTTCGCGCGTTATAATCAGAAACTACAGCCTCCACTCGTCCATTGAAACGTGAAGAGAACTCGTTCAACTTATACCTATAAACTTGTCCAAGAACAATCAAACATCATTGTAAATGTATCCTTAGGAACACTTTTCTGTATAATTGGTATAATTTTTAAACCGGAATATAAACTGGGCGATAAGAAAGGAAAAAACCACAGAGCGTGCCTGGCGGGAGCGCGCGTCCTCTTCTATTGACATCTGTGGGGGCACTTCCTGATTCCTCTTCTTCTCTGCTCTAAAAGCATCTAAAATCTGAACACTGTCTCGAGACTGTTGACATCCAGAGGAAGCGATAGGTACTGCATTCATATGCCCTTATATGGGCATGTTCATAAGGGAGGGGTTCCCAATGAGGCACTTTTTCCAGGACAGAAATTCCTTGGGGTTTCGCCTGCCATATCCGTTCTGTTTTACTCACAGACAAATGGTTAACACTTTTAGAAAATTCAGAGTAGTACCATTGGATAGGAAACAAATATGTGCATATCCTATTTTCTGGGCCTGAATGGGAGGCATTTTACTTTGGGCACACCAGGGTCTCCAAAACGGTCACCTCGTGCGCTGCTCCCTAAGAAGTTAAAATAACTGCTCAACTTGTTGACTGCTCGATCCACACAGCAGACATTGTGGGCTAGGTTAGGAATGCTGTGTTGCACGTGTAGCGCAACATTTTACGCGGCGTCATTACATCATGCACGTCAGCTTTGACATCGGTGTTAAATTAGACATCGGGTTGATACTGATGTTGGCATTTTTAGCTAATATCGATATCGCGCATCCCTAATCACAATACATTATTTTCCATGTTATAGCCTAACTAGACTATATGGCTATAAAGGCCTGGGGAAAGATCTGTAATTGAAATAAAGCCAGAGAGGAAGAGGCGAACTTTAAGCTACTTTGGTAAATTTGTGAGGCATGCAAGACAATTAAAACATTGCAAGATGCCGATAACCAAGACCTATGCGCACGGTTCTTCCTGCCCCTCTCTCGCCCTGGCCTGTCTGCCCATCCTCGCTCTCCCTCGCGCTGGCCTGCCTGCTCTTTCTTTTTGCTAATTACGAGCACACGGGGTAGGCTACTCTTCCTTCCTCTCTCTGTCATCTACCCCCTCTCTCTGTCATCTACCCCCTCTCTCTCTGTCACTACATCCTATCCAGTCTCTGATGCATGACCAAAGGCCTGTGTTTCCTGCTACTTTATGTTATGTCATGATAAAATGTAGCCTAGACAGGCTGTGTATTAACATTTACCTACCTTGTACATAAAGGGGTGACTGTGTTCTGCTCTCTGAGATAAATCAAGGTTATTCAGGATGTTTGATGTAATCTGATCACATGATATGACACAACTGCATGCCCAAGACAAGCTATAGCCTAATGATGACAGTAAGCTTGCCAAGTGGTCACAGCATTCTGCTGGTTTCCTGGTATCCCTGGCAGTTGAGGCTACTGATTGGCTGGAGAATGCACACACCTGGAGAAATTAGTCCCTTGTCAAAAGCCAAGGGTGATGTAATCAGCACGACTGCGGTCCCAGAGGACCCGAGGAATGCACCTCCGCTATTGAGATTTATGAGCTGCTGTCATAGTCGTTTTTTTTAACTTTGTCTCACTTATGCTGACTAATAGTATTCTTCAGGGTTAAAGCACCACTAGCTTGGCTGATAATAGGCCGTGTGTTCGCTGTAATGTAAGTAGGGGCATTACTGGACCAGCTAGACTGCTGCTGTTCAGCATTTCTGCTAGAGGGACAGCGAGCAGCTCATCTCATTGCGTCTCAATATTCAGACTCTTTACCCCAGCCTAGTCCCAGATCTATACTTGGTCATTTTTATGCTAAATGCCAGCGACCATATGAGTTGGCTATACAGCACTTGAGAGATCTAGAACCAGGCTAACTTTAGCCAGCCACGACTCCATCAGTGCTCAGAAATCTGAAATGACTGGATAGGTAGGTATAACCTAGATATTGATCATGGCACCGTGTTGTTGTAAACCTTTAAGTTATATAGAGGTTCCTCCACCTTGTTTAGTCTTTTCAGATATTTGAATAATGAGTGAAGCGGGACTACGTGAACAACCACACCACTTCTGTCTGTCATTTAGGATGATGTTTTGTTCTTCAGCAGTTTGGCTACATTCCACTGCTATACAGTACACGTCTGCTCTGTGATGACTATCAGCTGTTTTATTTAGTAAAATGTGTTTATTTTGTTGGTGCATTTTTAGAAAAGATAATTATCTAGGTGACCTTATGTTATTTAGTCACAGTTGACTGATCAGTATGAGGGAACACGCTCTGCCGTTCCTCGCCACTTCCTATTCTACCTTTTTTCAAATTTTCGCCATACTGCAGAATTTAGTATTCTTCCACTTCATGGAAAGATAATCTGGCCGTATGGAGCAAAAACTGTTGGCCCTGGAGGGGAGTGGGAGAGGTGAGTGGGAGTAGGGTTGCACATTTTGAACAATATTCAGAGGTGGAAAACCTTCCGTGGGAATTAATGGGAATATATGGGAATTAATGGAATATATGCAAATTAATATTAATACTATTTAAATGTAATGTTTTTTGCATTGAATATATTTACCATATCATATGGAGACAGAAACATTAACATTTTACCTTGTCATAAGTAGGCAATTGCAAATAATTGAATCCTTCCAAAACTTTAATTAAATTAGTTGACTCTTCACATGGGATGATTTTGCTGAACAACAAAAGAAAGGGAATATTGAATGATCCCCAATGTTTCATTGCATCTCCCAAAAACGTTTTCAACATACATCTGTAAAATGATAGTCTAGAAACTAAAGCTTTGGTTGTCTTCCTCTCAGGCTTCCATGTCTTCTCCCTGGACCTCCTCAATGTCCACCTCTTGAACATCAGACTCTGAGGCCTCATCTTTGCTGTCACTTTCCCACCTTGAGGATGGTTTGTCGCCAGGCTCAAAAAGCCAAAAAATTGCCCGGATGACCACCAATTTTTCAACCCTTGTATTGGTCAGCCTGTTGCGTGCTTTGGTGTGTGTGTGTTCCCAAACAAGGACCAGTTGCGCTCTGAGGTGGATGTTGGTGGGATTTGGAGGATGATGAAGGCAACAGGGGAAAGAGCCTCAGATCCACAAAGTTCCTTCCACCAGGTGGCTAATGAGATATGTTGGCACGACTGCCAAATTGCATCTCCATCCCAAAGCCCTTGCTTGGAAGTGTACTTCGCCAGACTGCCAAGAACCTTGCCCTCATCCAGGCCAAGTTGGTGAGACACTGTAGTGATGACACCGTAGGCCTTGTTGATGCTCTTGCCAGCATACCTGGGGTCCACCATGTACGCTGCGGCATGTATGGGCTTCAGGCAGTAGTCTTCACGTTTTTTGATGTATTTCAGAACTGCAGTTTGCTCTGCTTGGAGCAACCGTGAAGTAGGCAGGGCAGTACGGATTTCTTCTCTTACATCTGCAAGCAGAGTCTGAACATCAGACAGGATGGCATTGTCTCCCTCAATCCGTGCAATGGCTACCACTATAGGTTTCAGGAGTTTCAGACTGCTTACCACTCTCTCCAAAAATACATAATCCAGGAGGATCCTCTTGATGGGGTTGTCCATATCAGCAGACTGTGATATGGCCTTTTCTTGGAGAGACTCCTTCCCCTCCAGGAAGGAGCTTCAATGTGGGCAGCTTCAATGTGGTGCTCTTATTCTTTTCACTTTGCTTGGTGAGGTAGATTGCTGCTATAATTTGATGACCCTTCACATACCTAACAATTTCCTTGGCTCTCTTGTAGAGTGTATCAAGTGTTTTCAGTGCCATGATGTCCTTGAGGAGCAGATTCAATGCATGTGCAGCACAGCCAATGAGTGTGATGTGAGGGTAGGTCTCCTCCACTTTAGACCAAGCAGCCTTCATGTTTGCAGCATTGTCTGTCACTAGTGCAAATAACTTCTGTGGTCCAAGGTCATTGATGACTGCCTTCAGCTTATCTGCAATGTAGAGACCGATGTGTCTGTTGTCCCTTGTGGCTGTGCTCTTGTAGAATACTGGTTGAGGGGGTGGAGATTATGTAGTTAATTATTCCTTGCCCACGAGCATTCGACCACCCATCAGAGATGATTGTAATACAGTCTGCTTTCTCTATGATTTGCATGACCTTCACTTGAACTCTGTTGAACTCTGCATCCAGCAAATGAGTAGATAAAGCATGTCTGGTTGGAGGGGTGTATGCTGGGCGAATAACATTCAGAAATCTCTTCCAATATACATTGCCTGTGAGCATCAGAGGTGAACCAGTTGCATTCACACCTCGAGCAAGACATTCATCAGCATTCTGTTTTATGACTACATTCCTCCATTGAGTCAAAAAAAAAATTATGACTCCAGGAGGACCATGAGCTGAAGTCCCTCTACTTCTGTTCGAGGTTGCTTGTTGTGAGCGCTGAGGGAACTTTATGCACTTGGCCAGATGATTCTGCATCTTTGTTGCATTCTTCACATACTATTTGGCACAGTATTTGCACATGTCCACAGCTTTTCCTTCTACGTTCGCTGCAGTGAAATGTCTCCACACATCAGATAGTGCCCGTGGCATTTTCCTGTAAAGATTAGAATTGTTTTGGTAAAAAACAAACAAAATGTACATGTACAGATAAATAATTAAGCAGATAGATTAAACAACTCCTTTGTAAGATACATTTTTTAAAATTAAACATGTATGGAAACAGGTGAATTAACACTCCTCAGTTAGCAGGCTCATGCAAACTAAAACCCCCATGGTAGCAAAAACTAACTAGCAGGAATTGTTAACAAGTTCTAAATGATTTAAACACACTTTGCTGTAGGCTATGATTTACTAGTTAACTAAAATTATTGTATGTCATTATAGAATACAGTGAGGGGAAAAAAGTATTTGATCCCCTGCTGATTTTGTAAGTTTGATCATTTCTTTGTCAGTGGGCAGTCTATAATTTTAATGGTAGGTGTATTTGAACAGTGAGAGACAGAATAACAACAGAAAATCCAGAAAAATGCATGTGAAAAATGTTATAAATGGAATTGCATTTTAATGAGGGAAATAAATATTTGACCCCTCTGCAAAACATGACTTAGTACTTGGTGGCAAAAACCTTGTTGGCAATCACAGAGGTCAGACGTTTCTTGTAGTTGGCCACCAGGTTTGCACACATCTCAGGAGGGATTTTGTCCCCCTCTGCAGATCTTCTCCAAGTCCATTAAGGTTTTGAGGCTGACGTTTGGCAAGTCGAACCTTCAGCTCCCTCCACAGATTTTCTATGGGATTAAGGTCTGGAGACTGGCTAGGCCACTCCAGGACCTTAATGTGCTTCTTCTTGAGCCACTCCTTTGTTGCCTTGGCCGTGTGTTTTGGGTAATTGTCATGCTGGAATACCCATCCACGGCCCATTTTCAATGCCCTGGCTGAGGGAAGGAGGTTCTCACCCAAGATTTGACGGTACATGGCCCCGTCCATCGTCCCTTTGATGCGGTGAAGTTGTCCTGTCCCCTTAGCAGAAAAACACCCCCAAACATAATGTTTCCACCTCCATGTTTGACGGTGGAGATGGTGTTCTTGGGGTCATAGGCAACATTCCTCCTCCTCCAAACACGGCGAGTTGAGTTGATGCCAAAGAGCTCCATTTTGGTCTCATCTGACCACAACACTTTCACCCAGATGTCCTCTGAATCATTCAGATGTCCATTGGCAAACTTCAGACAGGCATGGGCGCTGCAGGATTTCAGTCCTTCAAGGCGTAGTGTGTTAACAATTGTTTTCTTGGTGACTATGATCCCAGCTGCCTTGAGATCATTGACAAGATCCTCCCGTGTAGTTCTGGGCTGATTCCTCACCGTTCTCATGATCATTGCAACTCCATGAGGTGAGATCTTGCATGGAGCCCCAGGCCGAGGGAGATTGACAGTTCTTTTGTGTTTCTTCCATTTGCGAATAATCGCACCAACTGTTGTCACCTTCTCATCAAGCTGCTTGGCGATGGTCTTGTAGCCCATTCCAGCCTTGTGTAGGTCTACAATCTTTTCCCTGACATCCTTGGAGAGCTCTTTGGTCTTGGCCATGGTGGAGAGTTTGGAATCTGATTGATTGATTGCTTCTGTGGACAGGTGTCTTTTATACAGGTAACAAATTGAGATTAGGAGCACTCCCTTTAAGAGTGTGCTCCTAATCTCAGCTCGTTACCTGTAAAGAAGACACCTGGGAGCCAGAAATCTTTCTGATTGAGAGGGGTTCAAATACTTATTTCCCTCATTAAAATGCAAATCAATTTATAACATTTTTTCACATGCGTTTTTCTGGATTTTTTTGTTCTGTCTCTCACTGTTCAAATACACCTACCATTAAAATTATAGACTGATCATTTCTTTGTCAGTGGGCAAACGTACAAAATCAGCAGGGGATCAAATACTTTTTACCCTCACTGTATATTCACCCTACCCAGTATTGTAATCAAGCTCAAACATCCCATTAGTGTGCAAGATCTTGAGAATCAGCTGCGCATGTGATGGAAGAACGCACTGTGCATGCAGAGGGTTGCAATTCCATTGAATTGGGGATAGTTTAACCAAAATATGCCACAAGACCTAGAATTGCCTTATATGTATCCCACAAAAAAGTTTCGCTGTTATAAGCTAATTTTTTCGATGAATTTAAGAACATTTTCCCAAATTCCCGGGCTTAACTTCCCATAGAAAATTTCCAGAAAATGTCAGACCCTTTGCAACCCTAAGTGGTAGACATGGAGGGAGTCAGGGAGAGGAGATGGGCCTTTGTTCTACTATCCCTGTCTACCATCAGCTCTCACATGACTATATCCTACTGGATCTTTAAACAAAGCTGTGTTCAGGATCCCTACACGTCTTCCTAAAGTGTGCTTTGCTCACTCACCCTCAGTGAAAAAACATTGGATGTTGTTGAGAGAAAGTGAATGAGTCCACACTTTCAGGTTGCATTGTTTCCCCACACTTCTTCCTAAAGTGTCCACTTACTCACCCCACGGCAAGTGCACACTTCAAGATAGAATGGTAGAGAATTGGACTGTCTGCAGTCAGCTTGTTATCAAATCATCGGCCCTACTGAATGAGGCCAAGGTCTAATTGCTATTGATGATTAATGTCCTGTTTTAAGAGGTCTACCTCTGCCGACCCTTCCAACACCGGATGGCCTGCTACCATTCAATATGCTACTGCATTCATTGGCCTTATAAGTCTTACAGTGCAGACTGTCGCCACTATTCACAGTTCTCAATTTGATACATTTCTAGCTTATAGGCTAGGCCTACTTTTTCTCAATTTCCATACTGTCTTCTAACTTACTGTATCTGTATGTTTAAATTAAAGACAGGATATAACAGGCAAGCCACCGGTATATAAAATCTGTTGTGAGCATTGACGATGATTATTACAAGTGATTTGGTCTATGCAATGTGCCATGACATGCTGGTCCGAGAGGGGACAGATTACTTAGAATCAATTTATTTTTGTGTTCTGGTGCTGGCCTTTTCAAATCACACATCTCCCAGACCTGTTCTTGTATCAGTATAACACGTTTGTCTAGCAGAAAAGCCTCAGATTTCCATGTAAGATTACTTATCCCCTAGCTGAGCTACAAGAGTTCCAGTGTAAAATAAAAAAGGGAAAGGGGGGTACCTAGTCAGTTGTCCAACTGAATACATTCAACTGAAATGTGTCTTCCACATTTAACCCAACCCCTCTGAATCAGAGAGGTGCGGGGGGCTGCCATAACCCACTGTTCCCTGGGCGCCAAAGACGTGTATGTTGATTAACTGCCTTGCTCAGAGGCAGAACGACCGTTTTTTTTTTTTTTTTTTACCTTGTCAGCTCTGGGATTCGATCCAGCAACCTTTCGGTTACTGGCCCATCGCTCTAACCACTAACCACTAGGCTAACTGCTGCTTCCAAATCTGACACAATAATACAAATAAAAAGTGTAGCCTACTACTTTTTAAATGCATCTGGGAAAATGAGTCAACACTGTGTAAGGAACCGCCTGCAGCTTGCCTTTAGTGTGCAGCAGACTAGTAGTAGTGTGCTGGGCTATGTGCAGTTCTCATGTCAGCTAGAACAATGTGAAATCCTCAATGTGTTCCCCAGTGGAGCGCAGCAGCAGAGACCGAGCTTCAGGGCGTGTCAGAACAGATTAAAAGCCAGTCACCTCTCTTCTACCTCCATTTAATTTCTAATGTCTCTCTCTCTTTTCTCTTCTCCCCCCAACCCCCTTAGCTAATGAGGTTAGGTCATGTCTGATCTGCAGGCTTGGTGTTGTAAGGGCTATAGACGACACAGCAGATCTGGGATAATGAAATTTGATCTATGCCCTCTTGATGTTATCACTCCCGTTCTGAGATTTTTCTGCCATTGAAATCCTAACCCTAACTTAAATCCAACTTGTACAAAAACGCTTTGTGTTAACTAAAACGTGTTAACTAAAACGACTTAACCCAGATATAAAGAATATAGAAACTATAATGGACTCATATTTGATTATAATATAATAATTGAAATCTAACAATCACCAAAATAAAAGCTGGACAGTCGGGGAGAATTGAAAACAATGAATTTAGCAGTAGATATTATGTTTGAGCAAAATAACACCGGATTAGCCAAATCAAAATGCATAGAATTGCAGGAAGTTTGCTTTAAAACTTAAATGTCTCAGCTCCATGCCCACCACCTAAGTCCCTTTCTTTGATTCAGAAAAAAACTTGTCTTTGGTGTGTGTCATGACTGGGTTTTAGAGGACACACTTTAAAGGATAAAGCTTAATTTTTATTTATTTTATTTTATTACAACCAGCATATAAAAAAATTTAAATGGCTATAGAAGGGTCCAGACACCTTTTTGGGGATTTAACATGTTTTAGAGAAATTTATCCAAAATACAGAATCACTTCCTCGTCCTCCTTGTTTAGTATGGGGCCCCCCAAAAAACTAACAAAGGATCCAAAAACAACCAAGTCAGTTATTTTAGATAGGGCAAAACTCTCAGTATAGTGATGGTCATTAGATGTACTATACGCATGAAATAGTCATTCCGAACTTCATCCTCAACGTTATATTCCTTTTTGTTGTGACTAGAGCGATACCTCTCCGTCCATTTTTTAAAGGTAACTGCCAAAATAAAGTGAACACTTGCGTAATGAGTGATACAATATATATTGAAAGCATGGGGTGGTTCCCTTTTTATTTTGTCAGTTACCTGTAGCAGCAGGCTACATGGAAAATGGAATGGCTCGAGTAGCGCAAAAGAGAATATAACATACTACACAATGAGGATGAGGAAGTGATTTGCTGTTTTGGGTTAACTTTATCTAAAACATGTGAAATCACAAAGGTGTCTGGACCCTTCTATAACATGCCATTTACATAAAAAATTGATTTGGTTGTAAACTAAAAAAATAACTTCTCCTTTAATTGCAGTCTTATACCTGCTTGAAGTGTGACAGAGGCACATCTCAGTTGATCACAATATACCCATTAGACTATATATAACCAGCTATTGTATATCTGTTTGGCTTCTTAATACTCAGAGGAGCACTAAACGTTATGTCTATATTTTGTACTATGGCAAACCTTCTAACTGATTCTTAAAGATGACAACAGCAAGGGCTGCTAATTCAGTCTGTACTGAAGTAAACATCCCAAAGTGGAACACTGAGAATGAGGACATTCTAAGAACTCACTCCGCAAAGGGTTAAACTCACATGTTTACGTGGCCCCTTAACCTCTCAGGGATTGATGGGGCGCTAGCGAGCTGCTCCCGACACTACCAGGTGAAATGTAAGGCGCCAAATTCAAAATCCAAAAGTTGAATTATTAAACATCCACCAATATACAAGTGTTCCATACTCATCAAAAGCTCTGTTTCTTGGCAATATCACAGCGTTGTCAGATTTCAAAAAGGCTTTACGGCGACAGCGGCACATTTGATTGTTTGAGGGTAGCACCTCACATATTTTTCCCATAGCCATGAATCGATTAGCCATCACGGCACACACAACACATTTCACAGCGAAAACAAATCAATTACCTGTTGAAGAACTTCTGCTGAGGTCATCCTAAGTGTCCAACGAAGACAATCCATGGTTCTTTTGTTAGAAAAAGTAATGTATTTTATCCACAAATCCTCCATTTGGTTCGCGCGTTATAATCAGAAACGACAGCCTCCACTACTCCATTGAAACGTGACGCAAACTCGTTCATCTTATACCTATAAACTTGTCCAAGAACAATCAAACATAGTTTTAAAACTATCCTTAGGAACACTTTTACGTATATTTACTATTATAAATCAACCGGAATATAAACTGATCGATAAAGATGGTAAAAAAGACACTGCGTGCCTTGTCGGGCGCGCGTGCTGGGTACTGTTTACATAAAAAGTACACTTCCTGGTTTGCTCTTCTTCTCTGGTCTAATTCATCCAAAATGAAATTTTACACTGTCTCGAGACTGTTGACATCATAAGGAAGCGACGGGTACTGCATTCATATGCCCTTATATGGTCATTTTCATGAGGGGAGGGGTTCCCAAATGAGCAATGTGTCAAAATCACTTTTTCCAGGACAGAAATTCCTCGGGGTTTCGCCTGCTATATGCGTTCTGTTTTACTCACAGACAAATGGTTAACACTTTTGGAAAATTCAGAGTGTTTCCTATCCAATGGTACCAAATATGTGCATATCCTATTTTCTGGGCCTGAATGGGAAGCATTTTACTTTGGGCACGCCAGGCTCTCCAAAACCGACCCCTCAGCTGCCACTCCCTAACAAGTTAAAGGCAGTCAATCTGCTGCTGCAGCTAGAGCTGTGATGTCCAGCAGTATGACCTTGTATAGCTCCCCTTATGGATTCCTCTACATGAAAAGGTAGCCTAGTGGTTAAGAGCATTGGGCCAGTAACCGAAAAGTCGATGGTTCAAATCTCCAAGCCGACTAGGTAAAATCTGTCTGCGCCCTTGAGCAAGGCACTTAACCCTAATTGCTCCTGTAAGTCGTTCTGGATAAGAGCGTCTGCTAAGCGGCTAAAAGGTATAAATATCAAATGATATCTCACTGGGCGTAAAGGAGTCAGCATGCTTCAGGTCGGCTAGGCAAACCAAACTAGTGTGCTCGCATACTCCCTTAAAAGACCATTGCTTGAAAATCAAGAACAAAGCGGCAATAGTACTGTTTGTCCATTTTGAGATGCCGTAGCCAGAAAATACTTCCTCAAAATAGTCAAAATGAATCTAAGCTAACTCAAATGAGTCATTTTCAGCTTTTTGCCAAGGAGCTGTTAATCGTGCAATTTTACTTCTAACTAAGATGTTTGGTGCAGTATTTCTCAATGGAAAAAATGTGCTTGAAAACGAGTCGTCTCTCGTTGAATGGCGACTTAGACTTTATTGAAGAATCCATACTGTTGACCAGTCACCGACGAAGGGGAGTAGACTTCGGTTACCGACTTCGGCTTGCCTTGAGAAAATGTTGTGCCGAAACACCCCAAAATGAACAAAAACGTCACAATGTCATAATATATGCATGACCTCTTTTGGAACTGTTTCTGCTGGGAAGCATGCAGACGCCTTTAGCAGTGTGCAGCACTATGCAAATAGGGCATCATTGTCCTGAGTGCTGTCTCCATGTGCTGCTTGACTTAGAATGCGATTTTCTCTTTTCTAACTGTGACACTGCTTGACTAGCAGGGACATACAGGAAATATACATCAAAGCATTGTACTAGTTGCATGGAGAGCGAGAGGGGACATGAATAAAGATGAGTTAAAATCATTAAAGTACAGGAGGAAAGATAAATTGACAAATATATTTAATGCATATTTGTATTGGGTTATGAAGCTAACTTTACAGTACTAATTCATCGATTGATGAACCAAACCAATTGTTTCAAGAACGACTTCAAGGGAAAACACTTGATTTCGGGATCTTCTTTTTGACTGATTACTGATTCTTCTCCACCTCATCACTGTCTCTGCAGGCTCTACATACAGTGTTCTCTCCACCATGCCCTCAGACTCTGAGAGTAGCAGCTCCCTAAGCAGTGTCGGTAAGTATTGGGCCTAGGACATTTTCTGTGTGTGTTCACCATGCTACCTCCTTAACTCACTTAGTGCCAGAGCTTGACAGGGGTCCAAATGACTCAGCGCATCATTGGGTGTTACGTAAACCTTGAAAGGCCCAACCTGGTGCCAAGGATGGCACATAATCCTCTGAGTTCCTGCCTGCTTGGCTCTGCCTGTCTGTATCTCTTGGTCTGGCCCGCTCCTCCTTCTGTTTCTGTTCTGGGAGGGAGGTAGAGGTAGAGAGAGATGGGTCTGTCGGCCTCCCTGCCATTCCTGCTTCTGTTCTGGGATGAGTGGGAAAGAGAGGTAAACTAAAATAGAGGGAGGGAGGTGGAGGGAGAGGGGTCTTCTGTGAAAGGCTTAGTCCTGGGGCGGTTATGACATTTTGTCAGCCGGTGATTGTCAAGCAAATCTACAATAAAACCATTTAATATAGCCTACACCATCACAATAAATCATTTGATTTATTTTAGAGCGGTCTAAAGAAACATGATATGAAGAGATTGTTGTCTATTTCAGAAGAACAATCAGCATACTCTTGAATTTTCCTGTTCTGGCTACGCCATATGGCTGTGGGCTACATTAGTTCATTTAGCAGACAAGATTTGCTTAGAATGCCGTGGCATTATTTTATAGTGTGAAGAATACAATTGAACATAGCTAAATAAAATAAATAGGATATTTTCTAAAAACTGTTTCCGAGGGAGTGCGGACATGCAGCTATTCTGTGTTGAGCGGTTAACAAAGAAATGGGTCCTCCTATATGCTTAATTTAGGGTTATTTATGCAACTTTAGTTGTGATACAAACGTTGGCCTATACGTTTTGATTTTTATTTCATTTTAAGGCTGCATGATGTGACTCTAATTATGATTTGAAAAAAAGTAGCATGGAAGGCAGTGCAGGCTGTACACATTTCATCAGTCTCTAATTCACAATTTGACAAGCACTTGATAATATTCTCACCAGGCCTCAAATTTCACAGCGGCATCCCCCTTGTGTGGCCGTAATGCCCCCTATAAAATCCATGCCTTTTGCGGCCAGTGGCCGTTGTGCCCTTGGGCTGAATATTATAATTCCCTTCTCTGAGCTGCCGTGCTCCGAAGCACCTCCCTCACATGGCTCTCTCAGATATCTCAATTCTTATTAGCCAATGCCCGTCACGTGATTGGTTCCTTCTCACAGGCATCTCAGCTAGAAGTAGACTACAAGTGAAGACCAACACATTGGGGACGCAACTGCGCAAATTCCCCGTAGTGCAAAAGTTGACATTCTATTGGTTAACTTGTCCTTCTGTGCAATAAATAAATATTCCTAACATACTTTGAGACAGTTGTGGGATGCGATAGATCCGAAATTAATACAACCACTCGCATAAAACATTTTAAAAGCAATGAGGCTGATGCAACAGATCAGAACTTTTAGTCTAAAAAGGTTGAAAAACTATTAGGCTATTTCTTCACAATATAAGTGCAGCAGTGTACTCACGGCAGTAGGCTGTAAGCGCCAATGTTCCAAAATGCGGTTAGCGGGAAAACACTGTTCTCAAAAGTGACCGCAAATGTGATTATAAATGTAATGCTTTATTATAAAGGTGCATTTTTATGGTACATTTTTTTTCCCCCCAAAGTTGAAACTCACGCGCCGACTATGTATGCCAGTTAGGCTCTTCACCGATTGTAAAGAGAATTATTGTGCTTACTTTGCATTTTTGGGGCTACTTTATTTGTTATACAAACCTTATCAAAACATATAGGCAGGCCTATGGGCTAGACTACATGAAGTGTGTGACTATGGTTTGAAAAGGCATGAGTTTCTTGCCTTACTGCACACGCAGGGCAGCATTCACAAGCGGCAATGCAGCACTCGCAAGCGGCAATGCAGCACACACAAGCGATAGGCTAATATTGGCACCTATCAGACTATTAATTTCATCTTGTCTTTACATATACTAAATAATATATGTGTGACATTTGTTTTGATTTAGAATGGACCATTATCATGCACCTGTATCGAAACGGGGGCAGCAGGAAAAAATACCTGTCATCTATGCACTTAAATAGCAAATGTAGGACGCCTTTCCTGTGGTTCATTGTCATGCCAGCCAGGTAGTCTATACTCCTGTTGTGAAGATAAACAATGTGCTTAATATTAGGAAAGTTGAGAAATAAATATAGTAGACCTAGCCTATGGAAAGTTAATGGGATCCTCTTTTTTTAATAGAGGTCATCACTGTGTTTTCTCGTGCAATTGCATAGAAATGTTGTGCAACATGAGCTCATGGGCTCTCATGAAGGGTTTGATTAGATTTTCAATTACATTTGCATTGATGTCAGAGTGATTTAGGGGGACAATAGAGTGCTGAGTACCAGGCAGTTAGCGTGTTTGGTAGGCTACTAATGACAAGCCTGTTTGGTAGGCTACTAATGACAATCAGCAGCATCTGAGCTTGGAGAAGCCTGCAGTCATAACTCGTGACCGCCGGTGTGGAGGTAATATGGTCACCGTAACAGCCCTAGGTAGGTTAACTAAACACGTCTTGTATCACACACTTAGTCGTGTTTAGATGATCCAGGTGTTTCACCTATAGGTGGTCACAAGGAAGAGTCGCAAAGAAAAGGTAAAGGGATATTTTAAATATTTAGCATGCTAGCAGATACCCATAGACTTCCAGTCATTGTGCTTATGCTAGATAGCATCGGCTCGCGAAACTACCTCTAACTTCCTTCATACTGGACACAGACATAAAAATGGTAACCACGAGTTTATCTGACTCTGGGGAAGTAGTCATTGCCAAAATCCCGACGTATTCCTTTAAAGTATTAGGATAGGCTATTGGCCTACAGCAGCTTAATAGAGAGATCAAGCTTTTTTCTTGATCTGTAGGTCAATAGAAGGATGGAACTAATGTCAACCGTAGCTAAGGGAACAGGGGAAATTATTCATTTCAATGTAGACTATTAATCTTTTATTTTCTACTTCAAGTTACCTTTTAAATTGTCTTTTTGTACAACTACACAAATTTATTGCTTAATGCAACGCTTTAAAATGCCCCCAGAGACTCTGCATAAGCCAGACAGACAAAAAGTACCAGAAATATGTTTTATAAGATATAAATCCAATCTCCAGTATGCTGCTTGTCATTTTCCTGTCTGAGATTACCAGTATTGTTGCCTTGTGGATCTGAGGCTTTTCTTAGAAATTTTGATTATTTTCATGGAAAATATTAGAGGAATTTCATATCAGATAATTCTGTGCTAAAGCAGTACTTTGATAGTGAATTGGTTGAGAATGTCTAGGACAAGGCCTCAACCACTTTAGGTTTGTTTGTTTTGTCATAGTCCAGACTTGCTGTGTTGCATTGAATCATAATTTCCTGGCCCAGTCTACTGGTGGTGGTAACTGGGTTTTTGAGAAACACTGCACTCATATCCAACATTTAATACAGTATTAGGCCGGTCTAGTAGAACAAAGTTGTGTGAGGTTACTCTTTCCTGTTTGTCAGCTGAAATCCTAACTTGGGATTTATGTGCCTTACCTCAACCTTCACCTGAATAAAACATTGATGTTTAATTGAAGTCTAATTCTTGTTTATGTAAATAACTTTTTTAACTCAAGTCCGATGTGGTAGGCCTATATACACCTGTGGTAGAACCCTATTTTACCCAGAATGAGACACAGGAGAACCAGATCAAGAATCACTTCAAGTTAGAGGGTATCCAATCAATTCTCGCTGAACTCTTCCAATATGAAGGACTGCGCTTATAAAATGTTTCTTTATTACCTCAGGTATTTCTGTGTTTGGTTGATATTATGATGTCAGCGTCCATTTCAGCTTCTCCCAACCCCTCACCTTCCTGTCCCCGTGTATTTCTGTTGCGGTGAGCTGTTCTTGTCCGTGGTGACATACTCACTGTTGCAGGTTCACCCCCCGGTACCGGTAACGGCTCAGCCTCGTCTCCGCCCCCGGCCCTCAACGACAACCGGCCAGCTGGTAACAACCTGGACACCATCCTGTTCCAGCTGCGCCAGGTGACCCGTGAGAGGGACGAGCTCCGCAAGCGCCTGGCCCTGGCATCACCCGGCACCACCTTCGACGACTGCAGGTACAGACAACCCCAACCCACCACATGACTGAGGAGAGGGAAGAGCAGAGTGGAAAGTCTTTATTCTCTAAATCAGTGTATTAATCCAACATCTAGACATAAGTAGATCGTCTTTACTGAATGTCTCTATGCAACAAGTAGTCAAAATGCAAGATTTAGACCGAGACTATACTCAAGGAAATCTGCCATTGTTGTGTTATCTCGAAGCACCTGAACTACATCACACACAGTCTGCTACGATAGACACTAACATTTGTTTAATTTCTCTCTGTCGGTCAATACTTTGGATATTGACCTGTAGGTTTATGATTGGTCATGTTTACAATTTTTTATGAAGCATTGTTTCCTGAAGCCAGTGTACAGAATCAAGAGGGATGCACAATAGTGAGTTCATCTCTCATAGGCAGACGTACTCTCAGGGAAAAGGGCTACAATCCGATAAAATTAGGCAACAAACTGCGGACACTGCTGTGAAGAGTAGTCTGAAAGTTGCAAAGTAGCCCTGCCTCTGACTAAGTGTATTTCAGGTCCTATCAAGTCTATTGCCCTCCCTGTCATCTGGCTTTACGATCAGTACTGTTGACAGAAATTGATAGGGAACCGTGCGGTAACCATCCTGTTCAGTTTATGAACGCCCTCTTGAGTTCCAGGTTGTTAAAAACGCAATTCAGATCAGGGAGAGAGGTAGAGAGATTGAAGGAAGAGAGAGAGGTAGAGAGATTGAAGGAAGAGAGAGAGGTAGAGAGATTGAAGGAAGAGAGAGAGAGAGAGAGATTGAAGGAAGAGCGAGAGAGAGATTGGAGAGAGAGAGAGAGAGAGAGAGAGAGAGAGATTGAAGGAACACAGACAGAGAGAGAGGGAACACAGAGAGATTGAAGGAACACACACACACACAGAGAGAGAGAGAGAGAGAGAGACAGACATTACTCTGTTATGACATTTTAATTAGAGGTACTTTGAATTTAACCAAATGTACCAAGACGATTAGAAGACAATCACAATCCAGTCAGAGTGCAAATTAGGAACCCTTAATACAGTTTGCTGAACTCTGCAGCTCTGGGTTGACACATGGATGCAGTTTCATTTGGGTCCTCTGCATTTTGATGCAAGGCAAAGCAACTGCATGCCTTGGTTCTATCAAACTCTTATATCTAAACTGACATTGGGCTGCCCTTGTAGACCAGGTCTCAGTTTGTAGTTCTTATGTAGTGATGCATCTTATTGTCTCGTCTCCCCAAAGGCCAAATTCCAAAGCCAGCCATGATTACGAGCGTCTGAAAAACCAGTGTATGAGGGCCATGGCAGATCTCCAGTGTCTACAGAATCAACACACCAAGACTCTGAAGAGATGTGAGGAGGCCGTCAAGGAGGCTGACTTCTACCAGTGAGTACCATCACATCACTGATGGGGTGGGTTGGTTGGGTTGGTCGACTGTCTGACTGGGTTGTTGAATAAAAAGACGTATCATGTCTGGGTAGAGGTGGACGTTTAGTGGTCCTGGACTACACTTCCCAGCCTGATGTCAGAAATCCTCTGTTCGTCTACTGTTTCTGAATAGACTGTAATTAGATGGGAATAATGAGAGGTTGTATGGCATCATGGTTTTACTCACTTAGTGACTGGAGAAGTGCCTGGTGCTGCAATTACACTAATTGAAAGAACATTGATGTGCTAATGGTGTGTTTCTATTGAAATGTAATGGGGCGGATCTGAATTAAGGAGTTGCAGACCTGCCAACCCTGTCCAACTTTTTAGAGCAAATTGGAGTTTCAGCTCGCGCGTGTAGCATGCTCAGAATTGGGGTTTCCACCGCACGCTCTTGCACGCGCTATTTGTGAGTCTATAGAAGCATCGCCTCTATAGCTAATCCTGGACATCATTCATTCTTCCTCGCGCAGTCTTCTAAACTTCCAACTTCATTTAATACCAAGATGTTTATAGAATTTTTTTTATTATACTTTTGTAATGCTTTTGTGACATGGATCATAATTACAGTTAATGTATGCAGAATTAAATGTACATCACTCTCGCGCACATGCAACCAGTTATATTTCGTATTTGCGTTTCATTTCTTTCACTAGCAAATGCGAGTGAACTGCAGGCACTTTAGAGCCCACTGAATGTCCATCTTATGTTGGAAAACGTTAGCTTGAAACAATTAGTGTTTTACCTTTCCACAACACACGGAGTCGAAAGGGGATTTGTCCACGTGTTTACCTACAGCTGACAGTCCGCAAACTCAGCATCACAACAAACAGAAGGTGGGGCAGACACCGGGCAGCTACGTTGAGTAATGATGTATTTATCTCCATGTCCGTTGACACAAACTCTCAGTACATGTCTGTGTGTTGCAGCTCCACAATCGAGAGGTTAGATTTACTAATTGGGTTTATTTTTTATTCAAATGTAAAAATTAATCATGCCCTATTCATTTCTGCGTACTTTTAACTGGGATCTCGTACCTGCGTACATGGACAGAGAATTGCATAGTTGTTACTCAAAATGTGTGCATGTTGTCAGGTCTGGACTTGTACAGCAATATCGTTTAATTGATCATGGATTCCTATCAAAATATGTTCTATAGGCCTACCAAACGCTTCAGTCAACCTACAGTATGTGTACCTGTCATGCTTTTAATCACTTACCAGAGTTTTGTATTTTTTTATAATAATAAAAATAAAAAAAACTTTATTTAACTAGGCAAGTCAGTTATGAACAAATTCTTATTTACAATGACGGCCTAGGAACAGTGGGTTAACTGCCTTGTTCAGGGGCAGAACGACAGATTTTTACCTTGTCAGCTCGGGGATTCGATTTAGCAACCTTTTGGTTACTGGCCCAACGCTCTAACCTGCCGCCCAGGTAGCCTATATGTGGTAATTCATGGCATTAAATCCAGGCATGGTGTGTAGGTGGGTGGCGTGCGTGCGTGCATGCACTTAAAGGGATAGTTTGTGGATACCATTTGTATGTCCAGTATAATGGAAGTAAGGGGTAGTTTTGTGAGCTACTGCTAACTAGCTTAATGTGAAGACTGGAAGCTAGCCAGCTGTGCCTGACTATTTCCAGTCTTTGCGCTAAGCTTGTTGGCACTGGCTCTGGAAACTAAACTCAGCAAAAAGACTTATAGACATTATTTTAACAGTTTTAGAAACTTCAGTGTTTTCTATCCAAAGCTACTAATTATATGTTTTTCATCCGAATTTCAAAATACTGCCCCATAGCCCTAAGAAGTTAATGTTTTTTTTATTTCCTGGGGGATTGAGACTTCATGTTTAGATTTGAAAATCCAACAGTGTTATGGGAGGGGGGTGGCGCTCGGGAGCTCTGTGTGTGGTTATCCATGTGGGATTTTTGTGAGACACAGAGGAGAACCAATCAGTAAAAAAGTAGAGCCGCCTTCATTACCGACTCCATCGTGCCTACAACACCAAGCAACCTGGCCAGACTCTGTATTCAGGAGGACAGTTTGGTGTTAGTCTGACTACCATGTGATCATGGAGAATCTCTATTTACTTCTATTCGGACCATGTTAAGGGATGTGCCATCAGTGTCTTCTCCTCCCCCAGTTTTGACCCCTTCCCCTCGGTCTCCAGTATGCTCCACAGCCGTGTGCTAGGAGACCAGTCACAGCTGAAGGAGGAGCTGGAGGTGTTGAGGAGAGACCACGCTCAGATGGTCAGGGAACACAACCACCTGAAGCAGAGCTGTGAGGACCTCCGCAGGCTGCACAGTGACGACCAGAAGGAGGTGGCTGACATGAGGCTGCAGCAGCAAGAGGTACCACACAAACAACTACACACACACACACACAACCACACAAGGTTGCTGTGACCTGTACTTGGCTGCTGTGCTTTCACACATCCCTGGAGAAGACTGCTGTGGTGGACAGGAGACACACACTGCTTGGAGATGCGTACGGAGCGCTTCTGTAAAGGGCAGTGTTTGAGGACAAGGTCATTGGCTTATGTAAAGGGTGTGTAGACACCCTTTGTTCAGAGATCTGTAAGGTCAGGGGAGGTGTTTGAACTAAGCAGCATATAGGTCTCCATCTCCTGTAAAGGCCACAGACATACCTATACATGCTGTGATGTAGTCTGGATCAATACTGCCGCGGGGTCACACGTGCTCCCACTAATTACCACAGAGTCCAGCAAGCCTGACATACAGAAACCGCCAGGAGGTTATTGCATTTTAATGATGTAGAGGTGATTTTACAGGCCGGCAAAAGGGAAACCTAGTTAGTTACACCATAGTATCTAAGGCTGCGTTTACATGGGCAAGCCAATTTTGATATTTTGACTAATTATTATTAGATCCTTTGCCAATAATCCGGAAAAATATCAGAATTGGGCTGCCTGTATAAACGCAGTCTAATAGTCTTGAATAATCCATACTGCATCTCCTCACTGTCGCCCTCTGCTGATTAACTGGTGTAAAAATGAATCCATGCTCATTCTGGCTTCTTAATGGTTCCGGTGGCTTGGTGCTGTAGAACAATAACATAGCCACACACTATCAATCTGAAGAAATGCATGAATTTTAATCAAACGTTTTTGAATTTGTCAACTGTAAATAATAAACATGTTAAATTCGTAGTTTCACATAGAGACGGAACTGAAGATTAACTGTATGTGTAGTTAGAAAATCATCAGCTGGATGACAGTGTCCTTCCTCCAGGTGATGAGAGAGAACGGTTCCTCAGAGGTTCTCAACAAGCTGTACGACACGGCCATGGACAAGCTGGAGGGGGTGAGGAAGGAATACGATTCGCTGAGCAAACGCTACGGTGAGAAAGTTGCCAATCACAACACGGACCTGAGCAGGCTGGAGCAGGCGGAGGAAGAGAACCGACGACTACAGAAACAGATGGACACGTTGCTGAAACAACGAGACAAGGCCCTACACTACCAACAACAGTGCTCTACGTCCATGAGGAGGTAAACACACACACACACAAACACACACTGCACAATCCACGAGAATAGTCTATTCACTACAAATACCTATACAGCACTACACACCTCTCCTTCTCTCCCCAGGTTTGACTTAGTACAACAGGAGCTGGACAAGTCTTCAGCCCAGAACAAGGTGCTGCAGAGGGAGATGGAGCGGCTGCAGTCAGAGGTGACACGCTGTAAGAACTTCCAGCTGAAGGCAGTAAAGGACTGTGAGAAGTACAAGGAGGAGAGGGACTCTGTGTTCAACGAGTATAGGCTCATCATGAGCGAGAGGGACCAGGTCAGAGAGAAAAACATTTATTACTTTAATGCCCAGTTTCCCGGACACAGATTATTCCTAGTCCTTGACTAAGAGACTACTTTCAATGTATAATCACCATTGAGTATGCTTCTTTTGTCCAGGACTGGGCTTAGGTTTTTGTCCAGGAATTCAGCCCATAATTGTTTTATAATAATACTATAATAAATATAGTGGTTTATTAAATTCTGTGGAACAGGTGATCAAGGAGCTGGAAAAGCTGCAGACGGCGCTGGAGGCTGCACAGGCCCGCCTCAAAAACACCTCTTCTGAAAGGATGGTGGCCAGCGAGGAGACGGAGGCCCTCAGACAGGTACAGATCAATTTATAATCTCAGTCCACCAACCAAATCAAACGCCTCTTCTGTGAGATTAATCAATTATTTAATCAAATCAAATTGTATTTGTCACATACACATGGTTAGCAGATGTTAATGCGAGTGTAGCGAAATGCTTGTGCTTCTTGTTCCGACCATGCAGTAGTATCTAACAAGTAATCTTAACAAATTCACAACAACTACCTTATACACACAAGAGTAAAGGAATGAATACGAGTATGTACATATAAATATATGGATGAGCGATGGCTGACCGGCATAGGCAAGATGCAGTAGATGGTATAGAGTATAGTATATACATATGAGATGAGTAATGTAGGATATGTAGACATTATATAAATGGCATCGTTTAACTTCTTAGTAGCAGCAGGTGTGGTGACGGTTTTGGAGAGTCTGGCGTGCCCAAAGCAAAATGCCTGCCACTCAGGCTCAGAAAATAGGATATGCACATAATTAGTACTATTGGATAGGAAACACTCTGAAGTTTCTAAAAGTGTTAACATAATGTCTGTGAGTATAACAGAACTCATTTAGCAGGCAAAAACCTGAGAAAAATCTATCCGGAAATCAGTTTCTGGTGACCTTTGGCTCTCTTAGAGACACTCCCTATTGAATCCATTTGTTACCAGGACTGAGACTGCAGTACCTATGGCTTCCACTGATGTCAACAGTCTATATATAAAGCCTCAGAGAGATTGGAGTAAGCAGGGCGAATAGGTACAGGAAATTGCATTGGGACCTCAAATGTCAACAAGTTTGCTCTGACGCGAGTCTGGCGGGCGTGCCCCACTTTATTTTACTTATATAAGGTATAGGTGACCATCCGAGTAAAATATTATTGCTAATATTCATAAAAGGATAGCTAAGGATGCATTTTAACTGGTATTTGATTTGTTTGGGAAAAGTTTATAGGTATATTGAAAGCGTTCTCTTCATGTTTCAATGGGCGATTCGACGTAGGATTTTCTGAACATAACGCGCCAACCAAACAGAGATTTATGGATGTAATAAATGATTTTTTCTAACAAAAGAACCATGGATTGTCTTCGTTGGACACTTGGGAAGCCCTCAGCAGAAGTTCTTCAAAAGGTAAGGGATTTGTTTTCGCTGTGAAATGTGTTTTGTGTGAACCGCGATGGTTTATGAATTTATGCTAATGGTTCAGTAGATGGTATAGAGTACAGTGTATACATTTGAGTAATGTCGGATATGTAAACATTATATACAAAATTGTTTAAAGTGGCTAGTGATACATTTGTTACATCCAATTCCTATGTTTAAATATGTCCGTAAACACACCAGCCAGCTGGTCTGCGCATGCTCTGAGGACACGGCCAGGGATGCCATCTGGGCCAGCAGCCTTGCGAGGGTTAACACATTTAAATGTTTTCCTCACATTGGCTGCGGTGAAGGTGAGCCCGCAGGTTTTGGTAGCGGGCCGTGTCGGTGGCACTGTATTATCCTCAAAGCGAGCAAAGAAGTTGTTTAGTTTGTCTGGGAGCAGGACGTTGTGGTCCGCGACGGGGCTGATTTTCTTTTTGTAGTCCGTGATTGACTGTAGACCCTGCCACATTCCTCTCGTGTCTGAGCCGTTGAATTGTGACTCTACTTTGTCTCTATATTGACGCTTAGCTTGTTTGATTGCCTTGCGGAAGGAATAGCTACACTGTTTGTATTCAGTCATGTTTCCGGTAGCCTTACCCTGGTTAAAAGCAGTGGTTCGCGCTTTCAGTTTTGCGCGAATGCTGCCATCAATCCACGGTTTCTGGTTGGGGAAGGTTTTAATAGTTGCTATGGGTACCACATCACCAATGCACTTGCTAATAAACTCGTTCACCGAATCAGCGTATACATCAATGTTGTTGTCCAATGCTATCCGGAACATATCCCAGTCCACGTGCTCGAAGCAATCTTGCAGCGTGGAATCAGATTGGTCGGACCAGCGTTGAACAGACCTGAGATTGTGCGTTTCCTGTTTTAGTTTCTGTCTGTACGCTGGGAGCAACAAAATGGAGTTGTGGTCAGACTTGCCGAAAGGAGGCCGGAGAATAGCCTTGTATGCATCACAGAAGTTGGAATAACAATGATCCAGGATTTTACCAGCCCGGGTGGCACATTCGATATGCTGGTAAAATTTCAGGAGCCTCGTTTTCAAATTAGCCTTATTAAAATCCCCAGCCACAATAAATGCAGCCTCAGAATGTGGTTTCCAATTTATATAGTCCAATTAATTTCTTTCAGTGCCGTCAATGTGTCAGCTTGAGGGGGGATGTACACGGCTGTGATTATAATCGAAGACTATTCTCTTGGTAGATAATGCGGTCGGCATTTGATTGTAAGGAATTCTATGTCAGGTGAACAAAAGGACTTGAGTTCCCGTATGTTGTTATGATCACACCACGTCTCGTTAATCATAAGACACACACCCCCGCCCTTATTACCAGATAATGTTTGTTTCTGTCGGCGCGATGCGACTCTGTTTCCGTGAAACAAAAAATGTTGCAGTCTCGGATGTCTCTCTGGAAGGCAACCCTCGCTCTGATTTCGTCCACTTTGTTGTCCAGTAACTGGACATTGGCGATTAAAATACTCGGGAGAGGTGTACGATGCGACCGTCAACGTAGCTTGACCAGAAGACCGCCGCGTTTCCCCCTTCTCCTGCGGCGCCGTTGTTTTGAGTCGCCGGCTGGGATCCAGTCTATTGTCCTAGTTGGGGTACCAAACAGAGGATCCGCTTCGGGAAAGTTGACATTGCTCTTATTTCCAATAGATCCTCCCGGTTGTATGTAATAAAACTTTATATTTCCCGGGGTAACAATGTAAGAAGTAATACATAAAAAAACAAAATACTGCATAGTTTCCTGAGAACGTGAAGCGAGGCTGCCATCTCTGTCGGCGCCGGAAGTGTCTGTAATCAATCTATGGATCAGTTTATTAATAGACAGTAAAAACAACTAATCTGAGAGGATGATATCCAGAGAGGATGATATCCAGAGAGGATGATATCCAGAGAGGATGATATCCAGAGAGGATGAAATCCAGAGAGGATATTGTGGCGCTGACAGGTAATCGTCAATAGGTTAACTTCTTAGGCAGTGGTGACACTACCAGGTGAAATGCAAGGTGCCAAATTCAAAATCCAAAAGTTGAATTATTAAACATGCATCAATATACAAGTGTTTCATAGTCATCAAAAGCTCTGCTTCTTGGCAATATCACAGCGTTGTCAGATTTCAAAAAGGCTTTAAGGCGAAAGCACCACATTTGATTGTTTGAGGGTAGCACCTTCACTATTTTTCCATTACCATGAATTCATTAGCCTTCACGGTTCACACAAAACACATTTCACAGCGAAAACAAATTAATTACCTGTTGAAAAACTTCTGCTGATGGCTTCCTAAGTGTCCAACGAAGACAATCCATGGTTCTTTTGTTAGAAAAAGTCATGTATTATATCCATAAATCTCCGTTTGGTTGGCGCGTTAGAATGAGAAAATACAGCCTCCAATCGTCCATTGAAACGTGAAGAGAACTCGTTCAACTTATACCTATAAACTTGACCAAGAACAATCAAACATCCTTTTTAATGTATCCTTAGGAACACTTTTATGTATATTTACTATAATAATTCAACCGGGAATATAAACTGGGCGATAAGAAAGGAAAAAAACACAGAGCGCGCTTGGCGAGAGCGCGCGTCCTCTTCTATTGACATCTCTGGGGACACTTCCTGATTCCTCTTCTTCTCTACTCTAATAACATCTAAAAAAAAATCTGAACACTGTCTTGAGACTGTTGACATCCAGAGGAAGCGATAGGTACTGCATTCATATGCCCTTATATGGGTTCCCAATGAGGCACTCTGTCAAAACCACTTTTTCAAGGACAGAAATTCCTTGGGGTTTCGCCTGCCATATCCGTTCTGTTTTACTCACAGACAAATGGTTAACACTTTTAGAAAATTCAGAGTAGTACCATTGGATAGGAAACAAATATGTGCATATCCTATTTTCTGGGCCTGAATGGGAGGCATTTTACTTTGGGCATGCCAGGGTCTCCAAAACGGTCACCTCGTGCGCTGCTGCCTAAGAAGTTAATCAATTAACATTACACACCTACTCATTCAAGGGTTTTTCTTTATTTGTACTATTTTCTACATTGTCTAATAGTAGTGAAGACATCAAAACTATGAAATAACACAGAATCCTATAGTAACCCAAAAAGTGTTAAACAATTCAAAAATATATTTTATATTTGAGATTCTTCAAAGTAGCCACCCTTTGCCTTGATGACAGCTTTGCACACTCTTGGCATTCTCTCTCTCAAACAGATTGTGGAGGCCAGGTCATCTGATGCAGCACTCAATCACTCTCCTTCGTGGTCAAATGGCACTTACACAGCCTGGAGGTGTGTTGGGTCATTGTCCTGTTGAAACAAATTATAGTCCTACTAGGCACAAACCAGATGGGATGGCGTATCGCTGCAGAATGCTCTGGTAGGCATGCTGATTAAGTGTGCCTTGAATTCTAAATAAATCACTGACAGTGTCACCAGCTAAGCACCATCACACCACCTCCTCCATGCTTCACGGTGGGAACCACACCTGCAGAGATCATCCGTTCACCTACTCTGCTTCTCACAAAGACATGGCGGTTGGAACCAAAAATCTCAAATTTGGACTCATCCGACCAAATGACAGATTTCCACCGGTCTAATTTCCATTGCTCGTGTTTCTTGGCCCAAGCAAGTCTCTTCTTCTTATTGGTGTTCTTTTGTAGTGGTTTCTTTGCAGCAATTCAACCATGAAGGCTTTATTCACGCAGTCTCCTTTGAACAGTTGATGTTGAGATGTGTCTGTTACTTGAACTCTGAAGCATTTATTTTGGGCAGTAATTTCTGAGGCTGTTAATGCTTTCCTCTGCAGCAGAGGTAACTCTGGGTCTTCCATTCCTGTGGCGGTCCTCATGAGAGCCAGTTTCATCATAGCGCTTGATTGTTTTTGCGACTACACTTTCAAAGTTCTTGAAATTTTCAGGATTGACTGACCTTCATGTCTTAAAGTAATTCTCTTTGCTTATTTGTGCTGATCTTGTCATAATATGGACTTGGTCTTTTACCATATAGGGCTATCTTCTGTATACCCACCCCTACCTTGTCACAACACAACTGATTGGCTCAAACCATTCAGAAGGAAAGAAATTCCACAAATTCACTTTTAACAAGGCATGCCTGTTAATTAAAATGCATTCCAGGTGACTACCTCAGGAAGCTGGTTGAGAGAATGGGACGAGTGTGCAAAGCTGTCATCAAGGCAAAAGGTGGTGTTAGCAGTTGATGTTATTCTTCAATAAGACAGACCCCAAAGCAAATTGGGGAGGAAAATAGGTTTATTCAAAGAGGACAAATCATGCGGGGAGGTAGATGTACATGCTCCCCTGGCCTCTGATTCTCTTCACAGAACAAAGGGACAGGATGTACTTTGTAACCCAGCCCTAGCCTGTGGTTGATCAATTACAATTCCTTGCAATAAACTGGGCCAATGGAATATAACAACTATCCTATTTTAGGTTGGAACAGTGAGAACGTGCCACACGTAACTACAGAAAGAACGCTTTCCTTTTGATTGTTAATTCTAGTCCTCTCGTCCTCTGCGTTGTGTATTTATCTTTGACATATTCTTACACTCTCCCCTAGACCATTAAAAAAAACTTACTTAAAACCTATTAGGGAGCGGCAGCAGTGTTTGGAGTTATGGAGAGTCTGGCGTGCCCAAAGTAAAATGCCTGGTACTTAGGCCCAAAAACTAGGATAACATGAAAATCCATCTGGAAAAATGTGATTCTGTGAGGTGCCTCTTTTCCCATTGACTTGCTATAGGAAATACTGAAATCCAGCTCCCAGGTTGTGGTACCTATGGCTTCCACTAGATGTCAGCAGTCTTTAGACAAGGTTTCATGCGTTTATCTAGAAAAATCGAGGAGTAAGACAAGAATTGGCAAGTGGAGTGAGGAAGTCACTTCTCTCAAGTTCGGGACCGTGAGCATGCGCCTCAGTTTTTTCCTTTTCTATCACTCAGGATATTATACGTGTGAAATATTATCGTTTATATACATATTAGTGTAGGATCGATTTAGAAGTTCAAACAAAGTTATAGAAAATAAGTATTAACAGGTGTAATGATGATGTCCCTTACAATTCCTACCACATCCTGTACAAGGAGGAAACTCACAAAATAAATAATTGTCTACAATACAATAATATTCAATTGTCCTATTGGAAAGGTAACTATTCACCAAGTTCTTTTAAAAGTGACCTGCTCTTCCACACTATCAGTCCCACAGATAAATACTAGAACTTGTGTTCTGACAGTCTGCCGGTAGTGAGGAATTCTTCTTCGGTTCCAATGGTTGATAAGGACTTCTCTAATGAACACTTCACCAGTGATCTTGCATCATTTCAAGTACAGTCCTGGATCAAGCGATATTGCTTCAGACTGTAGATTCTCATAACCTGTAACAAAGGAAACAAAAAATATGAAAGTAACGTGTCCTGGTTTCAGGAGATATTGATGTTTCACATAGATTTCCCTAAGTAAGCATGTCCCGATTTTCAGGAAAAAGTTGGACATTCCAGATAGATATCCCCATATGACGGTTGTGGTGTACAATATAGAAGCTTATCAGGTTCTGATCATCTTACTATGCTTCTTCACTTGAGATTGGCCCCTGATTGCTAATCAATCAGTTCTTTATTCTCCAGGCTCCGCTTTGTCATCAAAATGGACAACCTTGCAATGAGTGACATGTAACCATTGTGATTTCCCCTGGACTTTTACTGTTGATCTCGTTATGAGCAAAACTTGATAAAGACCTTCCCATTTTGTCCCTAATGTGTCTGTTAAATATTTTTTTTTACCATAACCCACTGTCCTGGCACTACGTCATGTCCCCCCTCGGGAGTTATTCCCCATGCTTCTTTTACTTGTCCTTCTATGATTTCTCCAATCAAAATTTTAGCTGTGTGTTGTGCAGTTCCTTCCTTAGTAGGGTAGGCTTCAACCCATCGTGTGAAACCATCAACAACGACCAGCACGTCTTCGTGTCCTTTACATTTGGGCAGCGTGATGTAATCAAGCTGTAGATGTCTGAAGGGTCCTGGTGGGGCAGGCGCTCATCGTGTATATACTTTCACTCGTCCTTTGGTGTTGTTTTCCATACAAATGTTGCAATTCGCCACAACAGCCTCAGACTCTTTCCGCACAACAGGATTCCACCATTTGCCCACAAAACGATAAACTATCTTGTCCACACCAATGTGTCCCAAAGAGTGGATCTGTGTCACCAAGTAGGGTAAAGTGCATTTTTGGCGCTACACATCTCAAGTTGTATTTCCAATTCTGCCACCTGTGCTGATGTTCCTGCAGGTAACGTGCCTGTCCCTATCACATTGTAGTAACTGCCCAGCCTGCCTTCCTCACACTCCCCTCCACAATGCTTGAACTATCTGTTTAGAAGATAAACTCAGCGTTTTCCAACGGCTGACTCTTAATAAACCCATCAAATAGCTGATCCAAAACCAACACACAACAGTCGTGTTCCAGTAATGTGGTATCTGGAGGAAGCATCAGAGTAGCTGGATTACATGGTGTGCCACGTTGTGTGATGATAGGAGCCTCCACTACTTTAGTATAGCTTCCTTTTGTTTTGTGCAAGGTGGGACAACACCTGTCAAGCACACTGGTTCCATATCCAAAGTTCCATACTCATTTTTCTTTATAGTCCAAATAGGATGGTTCTGAACTGTAGATCCCTGCAGTTGTCTAATTTGCCATGTCATCTTTCCTTCAGGAATGTTTAATGTAGAGTCAAATTTCATAATAATATCAAGGCCTAAAATAGGTTGTTCAAATGAGCCTATCCACACCCCTGCATCAATCTTCATTGGACCAATAGAAATTGATAAATGTTTGGTCTGTTTCATATGTCTCCCCCCCTCCACTCCTGTTGCTCTCATCTTCTTGCCTGTGAATTGAGGACATGCGTTTTGCATAAGATATTGGCAATACAGTGACTTCAGCACCCGTATCTACAAAAAAAAATCTACTGCAAAGTTAGCATGTTCACATATATTCCATCCGATTTCATATGCACTCCAGCTGAGATTGTACGTAAGAGTGGGTCTATTAGTTTTCCTCCACAGCATCCGGCAAATTCTGCTTCTGAGCCGGAGAGAGCTTCTTACATTTCTGCATCAGCATTGTGTCGTTGGGGCTGTTGTCTTGATTCCATTTTCCCTTAGACAGATCCTGCTTCTCCTGGCCATTCCTCATAAGAACACGTTTTCTTTTCCGACATTCGTTGCCAGTGACCAGAAATCCCGCAATAATAACATTCACCAGGTTTCTCTTCAGCTGAATGAATCTTGTTTGTTTGTTTCACTCGGAACGTGCACAACTCTGATAACAGCTGGTTTATTATGTTGATTGATGTCTCTGTCCAGTCGTGACAGTCTGTCGCCATAGTTTTGTCTCTCCCAGTCATTAGTGATGGAAACAGGTTTTTCGCAAATCATCATGTACGGATTGCATCAGCTGATGTGTGATTACACTCAATTCCTCCAAAAATTGGGCATCATCTTCCATGTCGGCTAACCCACTGTGTCTAACCACCTCTGTTCTAAACCTTCCTTCAAATTCAACAAACGCTTCTTTCCATTTTTGAACACATTTGGTTCTCTCTCCCCTATTGGTGGTTGCATTGGTCAGACCCTTAAGGAAAACATGTATGGCTTTTCATCCATATCTTGCTCTTCACCACCCACAGCTCTATAAACCTTTTCTTCAAGTACATCATGTTCACGGTTGTTCAAAAAAAGGCTTAAAACTGTAACCCATCCTAAGGATGTAGATTGTAGTTTCTTAATGCTTCAAATGGTCCATGTTTTCATCCTCACTTCTCGCGTGTTTCAATTTTTTTTTACCATTAATCCAACTGTTTGAGATGCTGATTTGTGTGATTACTTTCACCAGAGGTTTGTCTTTACTACCCTTTACAGCCTGTGTTCTGGTTGGCCTAAGACATCGTTCATCACTGCTGTCAATCTGTTGACTCAAAGCCAGGCAATGCTGACCAGATGCCCGATCATCCTTGCGCAACTCAGCCTGAGGGTAGATTGACAATCCCTGAACTTGTTAAAATAACAGGTTTAGTGTCCCCTGCAGGTACAGGCAAGTCTGAGGAAATAGAGGATGGGATGGAAGGACATGCATAAGTAAGGCTTCACAAGTTCAAATGACAGCTGTGTACCCTTTTTCCTTTGAGGAATTGCAACCACATAGTTCAACTCCGAAACCTGACCTACCACTGTATATGGCCAAGTACAATTTAGCCTGAAACGGAGAACCAACAATAGGTAACAGAGCGAGGACTTGGTGACCAGGACTGAACTGGCGGCGATCAGCTCGTCGGTCAAACAGTTGCTTCATCTTACACTGAGTAGATGTTAACTTTTCCTTAGCCTTCTCCCCAGCTGCATACAGGCGTCACCTGAAGTCATTTACATAAGATGACAGATTCTTGGGGCTCTGTAGTACCCTAGCCATCTCGTAAAAACGGCTAGTGGACCACATACGGTGTGCCAAAAATCAGGTCGTCAGGGCTAAATCCTGTGCTTTCCTATAAAACTTCTAGCTGCAAGCATCAACCAAGGCCACCCCTCCTCCCAGTCTCAGTACAACTCAGTGCAGTAAGCATGCAACAACAACTTCAAGGTCTGATTGAACCGCTCCAGGGCTCCCTGACTCTGTGCATGATATGCGGTCGCAAGATTGTGTCTGATGCGAAGTTTGCTTAACACCTGTGCAAACGTGACGTTGGAACCTTGATCACTTTAAATAATTTTTGGTATTCTGAAATCTGAAACAAACTGAGTCAATGCCCTAACAATAGACTTGGTTGTTGTGGTATGGAGAGGATAAGCAGCGGGATAACGGCTCACTGGGAACATCACCGTCAGCAGGTAAATACTACCAGCTTTGGAACAAGGCAATGGGCCAACACAAGGGTTGGCTCACTACTGGTATTGGGTACAAAGGTGCTGGCTTTAACGTTTAGTTAGGCTTCCCGATCAACTGGCAAGTCTCAGCATTTATCAAATTTTGCCATACATCTCTTTTCAGCCGAGGCCAAAAGAAATGACGCACAATACGGTCATTCGTCTTCCGAACACCCAAATGACCAGCAATATCCCCATGAGGTCTGCAAAACCAAATCACGGAAGGTATATGGTACCACAATTTGAATGACAGGGTCACCCAAAGAATGGTCACCATGAGGCAGCCATTTCCTCGCCAACAATTTGATCCTGTAAGTAGTATCGCTGTACTACACTTGGAACATCATCATCAGCCGGGAGGACCTGCTCAAACAATAATTTCAGAGTAGGGTCAGCCCGCTGTTCTGCTACCAGGTCACAACGGAAACAGACAAAGGAAGGTCAGACAATATGCAAACCTATCCCTTGGATCAAGACACTGTCCTGTGTCTGTCTCTGGAGAAAAAGGGAGCACTGACTGAAGAATGAGAGATTCTGAAGCACCCGTGTCTCGCAGGACGTTAACTGGGACCTTCCTTGGTTACCTATCAAGGATACGTAACCCTCCGTAATGAACAGTGAATAGATGGATGCACTGTCAACCATACCCAATGGTTCTTTTAACTGGTCCTGAGGTGGAACAATTGAATCCATTAACTTAAAAGCAGGTGCTGCTAATGTGGTAGTCTTAACGGGCGCATTAACCCCAGAATGCCTAGCTTTAACTCTTCATTCATTTTTTTCAATGACCTTTACCACGGCAGTAATTACAGATTTTGCCATGGTCTGATTTCACATGGGAACCACATTCAACCCTTGACAAGATCAGGCCCAGTAGTAAAGAATTTAGTCCCAAAACTCTCCCTGTGACCATCACTGCGAAGAAGGGGTTCCCCAAAGTGACCTTTATGCGTCAGCACATATTCATCAGCCAACACGGCAGCCTCCGAGGCGGTCTGCACCTTATGCTCATTTATGTATGTGGCAAGGCAGTCAGAGCATATTTGAACTGCTCCAGCACAACTAAACTGCACAACTGCTTGTAGCATATCTTGAAGAGCAAGATATGGATGTAGCCAAACCAGGTGAAAATACTCCATTAGAATGCCGGATTCGATCAAGTTGGCCTTTAGTATGGACTTAAACATCTCTTTCAGACGTTTATCATCAATCTCAATGTCATGATGTCGCAATTCATAACAATTGGTCTTTAGTATAGCAATCCAGAAGCCCGTGAACGCGCCTCTTCTGTTTACATCCTGTGACTAGTTCGAAATTCTAATTCTTTTACCATCCAGAGCAACCTAATATCACCAAACACTGTCTAGAGACTGTTGACATCCAGTGGAAGCAATAGGTACTGCAATCTTACTCCCATATATGGCTGTTTTCAATAGGGAGGGGTTCAAAATGAGGCAATGTGTCAAACACTTTTTCCAGGACAGAATTCCTCTAGTTTTGCCCGCTATATCAGTTCTGTTATACACACATACATTATTTTAACACTCTTAGAAACTTCAGTGTTTCCTATCCAATAGTACTAATTATGTGCATATCCTATTTTCTGGGCCTGAGTGGCAGGCCTTTTACTTTGGGCATGCCAGACTCCAAATTTTAACCTGATTTTGGTTATTTTAAAATTACATTGGTCTTGACTCACCCAGGCCAAAGTGGGTTGCACTTAGCCTTGACTCTTTCTTCTGGATCAACACACAGTTGAGTTTTTCTTGAAGTTCTGACCAATTCATCCGGGTCACGACACCAAATGTTAGCAGTTGATGTTACTCTTCAATAACACAGACCCCAAAACAAATCAGGGGGAGAAAAATAGGTTTATTCTTGTTTAAAGAGGACAAATCATGCAGGGATGTACATGCTTTGAGTTCAGGACTGACATTTCTAACAGATGTTGAACTGAAAACCAATTATTTCCATTGAAATAATTACAGCGTTTTTTCCCTATTACAGAAGAAACGCTGTTTCCATTGATCGTTAATGCTTGTCCTCTGCGTTGTGTATTTATCTTCAACATATTCTTACAGTGGCTACTTTAAGGATTTTAATTTGTTAACACTTTTTTGGTTACATGATTCCTTATGTGTTATTTCATAGTTTTGATGTCCATGTGAAAATTGTAAAAATAGAACCCTTGAATGAAGTAGGTGTGTCCAAACTTTTGACTGGTACTGTATCTTATCAATGAATATAATTGTATTAATCAAGAACACCTCATCTGAGCGGATGGTGGCCAGTGAGGCTCTCAGACCACTGCCTGATCAATTAGCTTAATTTGTCGCTGCTGGATCAACCAAGAGATTTTGTGATTGTGTTATGGCGTTAAATCTGATTGAAATGTTTGTTTTTAGGAGCTGAACTCGTCGTTGGTGGATCGGGACAGAGCAATCTGTGAGAGGAACGAGCTGTTGGAGAAGTACTGCCACGAGGTGAAGGACAAGGCTGAGGCCCAGAAGGAGTTGAGCCAGGCCTGTAAAGACATCGAGACGATCCGGGAGGAGAGAGACGTGGCCCGCAAGGAGAGGACCGAGGCAATAATACAGAGAGACCAGCTACTGAGAGAATACTATCAGGCTAGACAGGTAACACACACACACCTGGGAACAACACACACATACACCTTACAGATATAATGCACCTGTATTTACAAAAATATACACTACTGTTCAAAAGTTTGGGGTCACTTAGCATTTTTTTGGTCCATTTTAAAATAACATCAAATTATTCAGAAATACACTGTAGACATTGTTAATGTTGTAAATGACTATTGTAGCTGGAAACATATTTTTTCATGGGATATAATGGGCGTACAGAGGCCCATTATCAGCAACAATCACTCCTGTGTTCCAATGGCACGTTGTGTTAGCTAAACCAAGTTTATAATTTTAAAAGGCTAATTGATCATTAGAAAACCCTTTTGCAATTATGTTAGCACAGCTGAAAACTGTTGTGCTAATTAAAGAAGCAATAAAACTGTCCTTTAGACTAGTTGAGTATCTGGAGCATCAGCATTTGTGGGTTTGATTACAGGCTCAAAATGGCCAGAAACAAATAACTTTCTCCTGAATCTCGTCAGTCTATTCTTGTTCTGAGAAATGAAGGCTATTCCATGTGAGGAATTGCCAAGAAACTGAAGATCTCGTACAACTCTGTGTACTATTCCCTTCACAGAACAATGCAAACTGTCTCTAACCAGAATAGAAAGAGTGGGAGGCCCCGGTGCACAACTGAGCAAGAGGACAAGTACATTAGTGTCTAGTTTGAGAAACGGACACCTCACAAGTCCTCAACTGGCAGCTTCATTAAATGGTACCCGCAAAACACCAGTCTCTACGTCAACAGTGAAGAGGCGACTCCGGGATGCTGGCCTTCTAGGCAGAGTTCTTCTGTCCAGTGTTCTTTTGTCCATCTTAATCTTTTCTTTTTATTGGCCAGTCTGAGATGTGGCTTTTTCTTTGCAACTCTGCCTAGAAGGCCAGCATCCCCGAGTCGTTTTGCAGGAGAATGTTAGGCTATCTGTCCACCAATTGAAGCTCAACAGAAGTTGGGTGATGCAACAGGACAACGACCCAATACACAGAAGTAAATCAACAGAATGGCTTCAATAGAAGAAAATATGCTTTTTGGAGTGGCCCAGTCAGAGTCCTGACCTCAATCTGATTGAGATGCTGTGGCATGACCTCAAGAGAGCAGTTCACACAAGACATCCCAAGAATTTTGCTTAACTGAAACAGTTTTGTAAAGAGGAATGGTCCAAAATTCCTCCTGACTGTTGTGCAGGTCTGATCCGCAACTACAGAAAACGTTTGGTTAAGGTTATTGCTGCCAAAGGAGGGTCAACCAGTTATTAAATCCAAGGGTTTACATACAGTTGAAGTCGGAAGTTTACATACACCTTAGCCAAATACATTTGTACTCAGTTTTTTTCACAATTCCTGACATTTAACCCTAGTAAAAAGGTATTGTCTTAGGTCAGTTAGGATTACCACTTTATTTTAAGAATGTGTTATGTTAGAATAATATTAGAGAGAATTATTTATTTCAGCTTTTATTTCTTTCACCACATTCCCAGTGGGTCAGAAGTTTACATACACACAATTAGTATTTGGTAGCATTGCCTTTTAAATTGTTTAACTTGGGTCAAACGTTTTGGGTAGCCTTCCACAAACTTCCCACAATAAGTTGTAGGCTTCCTTGCTTGCACACGCTTTTTCAGTTCTGCCCACAAATTGTCTACTGGGATTGAGGTCAGGGCTTTGTGATGGCCACTCCAATACCTTGACTTTGTTGTCCTTAAGCCATTTTGCCACAACTTTGGAAGTATGCTTGGGGTCATTGTCCATTTGGAAGACCCATTTGCGACCAAGCTTTAACTTCCTGACTGATGTCTTGAGATGTTGCTTCAATATATCCACATAATTTTCCTTCCTCATGATGCCATCTATTTTGTGAAGTGCACCAGACCCTCCTGCAGCAACATGATGCTGCCACAACACGATGCTGCCACCCCCGTGCTTCACGTGTTGGGATGGTGTTCTTCAGCTTGCAGGCCTCCCCCCTTTTCATCCAAACATAACGATGGTCGTTATGGACAAGCAGTTCTATTTTGTTTCATCAGACCAGAGGACATTTCTCCAAAAAGTATGATCTTTGTCCCCATGTGCAGTTGCAAACAGTCTTGCTTTTTATGGTGGTTTTGGAGCAGTGGCTTCTTCCTTGCTGAGCGGCCTTTCAAGTTATGTCGACATAGGACTCGTTTTACTGTGGATATAGATACTTTTGTACCGGTTTCCTCCAGCATCTTCACAAGGTCCTTTGCTGTCGTTCTGGTATTGATTTGCACTTTTTGCACCAAAGTACGTTCATCTCTAGGAGACGGAACGCGTCTCCTTCCTGAGCGGTATGACGGCTGTGTGGTCCCATGGTGTTTATAATTGCGTACTATTGTTTGTGCAGATGAACGTTGTACCTTCAGGCGTTTGGAAATTTCTCCCAAGGATGAACCAGACTTGTATAGGTATTGGCTGATTTCTTTTGATTTTCCCAGCAAAGAGGCACTGAGTTTGAAGGTAGGCCTTGAAATACATCCACAGGTACACCTCCAATTGACTCAAATTATGTTAATCAGCTTCTAAAGCCATGATGACATTTTGTGGAATTTTCCAAGCTGTTTAAAGGCACAGTCAACTTAGTGCATGTAAACTTCTGACCCACTGGAATTGTGATAACAGTGAATTATAAGTGAAATCATCTGTCTGTAAATAATTGTTGGAAAAATTACTTGTGTCATGCACAATGTAGATGTCCTAACCGACTTGCCAAAACTATAGTTTGTTAACAAGAAATGTATGGTGTGGTTGAAAATGACTCCAACCTAAGTGTATGTAAACGTCTGACTTCAACTGTACTTTTCCAACCTGCACTGTGAATGTTTACATAGTGTGTTCAATAAAGACATGAACATTGTTTATTGGTTTAAGCAGACTGTTTTGTCTATTGTTGTGACCTAGATGAAGAGCAGATCGTCTTTTATGACCAATTTATGCTGAAATTCCGGTATTTCCAAAGGGTTCACATACTTTTTATTGCCACTGTAAATATACACACACACACACACACACACACACACACACACACACACACACACACACACACACACACACACACACACACACACACACACACACACACACACACAAAGTTTTCTGAAACACCGGTACAGACAAAGTACATAGGCATCGAAGGTAAATTTTAAGAAAGAATAAAATACAATCTACCCAGTTATCAATACAATCTACAAAATACAATCTACCCATCCCTGCTGTCTTGTCAAAAAGTGACTGCTCCCAGCCACAGGTTAGACACATGATAGAGAGAAGAGTATCCCATAAAGTGTCAACCCATTGGATTATGTCAGTGGAATGACCCAAAAACATATTTAGTCCTCTAGATAAATGCTGCTGCTGACACTTCCCCGTTCAGACCACTAGATGGCCCTCCTACTGGGGTTTTAAACTAAAGAAGTCAGGATGCCTAAAGGTAGACTCAGCAAAATGACATTGCCACAAGCAGCACCACAGATATTGAGATAAGCGAGATGCAAGACTTTGCTCTCACAGTGTCACACACAGCATGTGCACGGGTTCACTTCACGCATCACAGCTTGGAAGCCAGGGCACCAAAACAGCAGAGAAGTTGAGCCTCGCGCTTCAACCCTCCTAGTTGTTGTGGAAATTGACCCACTATGCTGTTTACTTTCTGTATCTACGTCATATCGCTGAGTCTACCTTTTAAAATATGTGTTAGAAATACCAGTTGGATAGAAATACCAGTTGGAAGATTCCCTCCTGGTTATTTCCTTCTGATTGTGGGAATTCTCCAACTGTGATTACTGAGAAACCTGGGAACCTTTGGAAAGATTCTGGAAATTTGGGTTTGATCTGTTGAAGTTGCGTCTACTGAAAGTGACTGACTAACTGTGTCTCTGTCTGTGTCCGCGTCTCTCTGTGTCTGCGTCTCTCTGTGTCCACGTCTCTCTGTGTCCGCGTCTCCTGTGTGTCCGCGTCTCGTGTGTGTGTGTGTGTGTGTGTCAGAAACAAGATTCTGCCACCCTGGACATAGAGCGGGTGAACAAGGAGATGGAGGGGTTGAGGAAGCAGTACGAAGCCATGTCCCAGGAGCTGAAGGAGGCCACGCAGGAGGCTGAGGTGGCCAAGTGTCGACGTGACTGGGCCTTCCAGGAGAGAGACAAGATAGTGTCAGAGAGAGAGAGCATACGGTGAGTACAGGGTTAGAGAGAAGGAGGAGGCAAGGGGGATGGAGAGAGGGAAAAGAAAAGGTGGGGTAGGCTCTTAGTCTTTCTTCGATTCCTTGTATCTTCTCTCCTTGTCTCCTTCTGAAAACGCACTGGAGTAAAAGGTCAGAGAGGGGGAACCTCGGATCTTCCCTAATGCATTTTGAGAAGGAAGCAAGGTAAGGAGACGCAAGGAATGTTAAGACTAAACTGTGCTAATGCTTGACGATGTCATATCCTGCCCCTCCAGGACGCTGTGTGATAATCTGCGTAGGGAGAGGGACCGAGCAGTCAGCGATCTGGCCGACGCCCTGCGTAACCTTGACGACATGAGGAAGCAGAAGAACGACGCGTCACGGGAACTGAAAGAACTCAAGTGAGTCCCTGAGTCTTTATATACACACACACACACACACTTTCAACTTTCTCACCCCCTCTTTATTGATGTGAACATCTCCCTCTACTGGTCAGTGTGTGACTGCCATTTTAAATTCTCTCAGTTTTTTGTGACTTTGAGAGGTCGACCTCCTTCCTTGTGACGAAGAAGAAAATAGTAAGATTTAGGCTTTCAAGTCAACGGCCCCCTCTAGGCCTGCCTCATGAGGACATAATGCATCTTAGTGACAGTCAGCCACTGTAGAAAAAATGTCTCCTTCAATCTTTCCTTTAACACTGCAGAATATGACCTTGCTACTGCTTTTTAGACTTGCTGCACTTGGAGCACCTTTAAAGGGTAGGTAGCATAAACGCAACTACAATTAACATATGAATTTGCGTTAGTATACACATCAAAAGCCCAATGCAAAGTTACACCTCACTTTTCTATTTTCCGATCAGAATTCCTGTAGATGTTAGCCTGCAGACGTTAGCCCTACTAGCCTGCAGACGTTAGCCCTACTAGCCTGCAGACGCTAGCCTGCAGACGCTAGCCCCACCAGCCTGCAGACGCTAGCCCCACCAGCCTGCAGACGCTAGCCCCACCAGCCTGCAGACGCTAGCCCCACCAGCCTGCAGACGCTAGCCCCACCAGCCAGCTGACGCTAGCTAGCCAACCAACCACGGTCAACATGGCTAAGTAGTAAGCCAGAGAACAACACCAACTAGTCTAGCACAGGCAGGAACCCACAGAACACACAAAAAGAGAGTGCGGAGACTTACCGATTGACGGCTGAGTTGGTTACCAAAGAAGAGCCAAAGAGCGAAGCCCTTCAGAGGGTTTGTCAGCTAATCCAATAGCGATATAGTGAGGTAAATCCAAAACAGACAGATTCCAAAGGCAATAATCCATTGGATAACGGAGACGAGGGGAGGAGTCAACAATAAGACGGTGATCGGAGGAAGGCTCCAAGCCGATGGAAATTATCACAACAGCACAGTCAGCTATCTACTGTAGCGCGCTAGTACTAAGCAAAGGTTTAAAAACGGCACAGGGGCACATGCCCCCTCAGATTTGTACAGTTGTGTTTTTGTAGAGCTATTAGCCACCTAACAATTTTCTAAAGTTGGCTTTAGCTAGCCCATATACTTTCCCAACCTCATAACTAGCTACCAAGAACCGATTTCAGTTTATCAATCAAGTTTGAGTAGCTAGCTTGTCTAACAATCTTAGCTGGTATGCCTGCTGGCAAGGTTGGTAGACTTTAGAAAAACAAGCAATAACTAAATGTGCTGAATAAGTCTCATTCCTTTGAATGTGTTACCCACAGTTTTACCAGAGAAGCCTATTTTGTTTGTTTAATGAAGATCCACCAATCAGGGGGACACAGACAGATCAAGAGGTAGGCTTAGACATATTTTTTACATAGAAGGTAGCATAATGATTATAGATCTAGATTGCAGGAAAAAGCTTTTTCAGGTGTTTGAAAAATTCTCAATTCTCCAACTTCCAGATGTTTCGAAAACAATCCCCCCAGCTATCCTCACATACTTTGTGATATCACTTCCTGACCTGTGTCTTGTCACTGTGTTCAGAGAGAAGATGGAGAGCCAGCTGGACAAGGAGGCAAGGTTCTGTCAACTGATGGCACACAGCTCCCATGACTCGGCTATCGACACAGACTCTCTGGAGTGGGAGACTGAGGTGGTGGAGTTTGAGAAGGACAGGGTCAGTCTAGAGACATCAACTACTGTTATCGATTTAACTGAATGATTAATTGACCATGCGTGGATGGATTGATGGCTTGATTGACTGATTTCATAATTTGATAAATTGATTTCCAAATCCTGGTAAATACATAGTCTTTGAACCGATGTATAGAAAACCAGTGTACAGTATATTAAACTTAGATGTTTTCCTGCAGGATGACATGGATTTGAAGGCACTTGGGTTTGATATAGCAGAGGGGGTAAATGATCCGTATTTACCAGGAGATTGTGGAATATTTGTGACAAGAGTTGACAGAGGAAGTATTGCAGATGGAAGGTTAAGGTAATTCTCCGATTTAAAATGATTTTTTTTACATTTCTATCTGTTGCGTTTAACATCACTGAACACGACCTGTTCTTTCCTCATCTCCAATAACATGTTTTCACTTCCTGCTTTTCAGAGTGAACGATTGGCTGCTGAAGTTAAATGATGTGGATTTGACCAATAAGGACAGGAAGCAGGTGGTGAAGGCGGTGCTTAATGGAGGCGGACTGATCAACATGGTGGTGCGCAGGAGGAAGTCTCTGGGAGGGAGGCTGGTCACCCCCATACACATCAGCCTAATCGGACACAAAGGTACCAGCTTTTTAGAGTTAACGTTGGAAATGAGTGTTCTGGCACCTTCCGTATTGAACTCTGCCTTATGATGCATCCCTTTTTATAATACTCCATCTAGTGCATATGGCTTTTATATATTTGTCCTCTATCCTTCTCTCTAATCCAGACAGTGGTATAGGTCTGGAGAGTGGCGTGTTTGTGACGGCCCTGGTCCAGGGGAGTCCTGCTGCCAGGGAGGGATCTCTGACAGTCGGAGACAGACTTATCGCTGTGAGTCCTCTTCTTCTCCTACTCCACCTCTTTTCATCCTCCACCTCCCACTTCTACTCCGCCTCATTCTCCTCCTCCCACATCTACTCCTCCTATTCTCTGCCTCGTTCTCCTACTCTTGTTCTTCTCCTCCTGTTCTTCTTCTAATCCGTTATCTTCCAACCTCTCCCTAATTTTCCTTCACCTGATTTCACCCCTGTTCCATGTATGTCTCTAGTGACTTAGTGACAGACAGAATCATAGCCAGTCATCACTCTACCTAGCAGAATGACCTGCTCATTAATCATGATTCACCAACTGCAGCAGAAAGCATAATCCTCCAGATCCTGACTGTGAAGCTCTACTGCTTAATAAAGCTTCTGGGCTTAGATGTCTCCCCATTCACCTCTAATGGCAGACCAGGGCTGTGTCGCGGTAGTGCACCCTATTACTCCCTACATGCAGCACTGTTTTTAACCAGAGCACATTAGGCCAAGGTCAAAAGTAATGCACTATATAGGGCTTAGAGTGCCATTTGGGTTACACCAAGTTGATACCCTCACCTTCAATAGTAAAGTCAGGCTAGCTGATATGGGAGATGACCGCCCAGTGTTAGTGATTAGCGACCGTTGGATCAGATGCCTGCAGATGTCAATCATGGTTGTGTATCGTCTTATACCATGTCCTTGTAGTTGTTAATGAATGTAGCAGGTTATATTTCGCATATACAGTAGATGTTTAATGATGTTAGTAGGGAAAGGACTTGAACGCGCTGACCCTAGAGCGACGTGCAGTCAGTGCACAATCTGCATATACTAATGCTCATTACTCCAATGTCTCAGACTAAGCTGTCAGCCTCACAGATGGAATAAACTGCTTCAAACAGTAGTGTAAAATATTCACTAGTCTGACCTCTTTTTGGAAAAGACTCAGGCTTGCATTTATTTCCAAATGTCCTTTTCTCCCTCCCTGCGCCCCTCTCCCCTCCCTGCACCCCTCTCCGCTCCACAGTATTTTTTATAAATCGCTTCAGTCTTATTGTCCTATTGAAATGTGGGGATTGATAAAGAAGTGTGTGTCAAGATCGAGTTGTAAGAAGAACCGCCGGCCTATATTTCTAATAGAAGAACCGCTGGTCTATATTTCTGATAGAAGAACCGCTGGACTATATTTGTGATAGAAGAACCGCTGGTCTATATTTCTAATAGAAGAACCGCTGGTCTATATTTCTAATAGAAGAACCGCTGGACTATATTTCTAATAGAAGAACCGCTGGTCTATATTTCTAATAGAAGAACCGCTGGTCTATATTTCTGATAGAAGAACCGCTGGACTATATTTGTGATAGAAGAACCGCTGGTCTATATTTCTAATAGAAGAACCGCTGGTCTATATTTCTAATAGAAGAACCGCTGGACTATATTTCTAATAGAAGAATCGCTGGTCTATATTTCTAATAGAAGAAATGCTGGACTATATTTCTAATAGAAGAACCGCTGGACTATATTTGTGATAGAAGAACCGCCGGCCTATATTTGTGATAGAAGAACCGCCGGCCTATATTTGTGATAGAAGAACCGCCTGTCTATATTTGTGATAGAAGAACCGCTGGACTATATTTGTGATAGAAGAACCGCCGGCCTATATTTCTGATAGAAGAACCGCTGGTCTATATTTCTGATAGAAGAACCGCTCTATGATATTTCTGATCGAAGAACCGCTGCAGCAGGAAGGAAGGCGTACTCCAGTCTCTAGCACTGTTCTTCGGGGGCAGAGAATCTCTATTAGGGTTAGGTTCATTCTCAACCTAGCTTGAAAGCAAGACAACCTAGCAGAATGTGTGTTTGTGTTTGAGAAAGGTATAGTGTGAGTCGTGTGTTTCTGACGGTGTCCTCTGTTGTCCCCAGATCAACGGCATCGCTCTGGACAACAAGTCGGTGACGGAGTGCGAGACTCTGCTGAGGAACTGCAGGGACTATCTAAGCCTCTCTCTCATGAAGGTGAATCTACATTACCCCCCTGTACTAAGCTCCTTCAATACGGACTGGCCTAAAGTTCTCCTCCAGCCAATGTGGTGCCACATAACATTCTCATTTAGGATAGGCCTTTGACTTGAAGGTGAATCTAAACTTCACTGCAAACTGGCCTCAAATTAGCCTTACATTTTAGTTCTCCTAGAGTCTGTGGTGCCATACACTGCAACAACCTTATTTGATGCTATAGAGAGCACTCGTTTTAGGACGGTTATTGAATTTCTCAATAACAAACACTTTAGATACTACTGCACAGGAGGTTGGTGGCACCATAATTGGGGAGGACTGGCTCATGGTAATGGCTGGAGTGGAATGATTGGAATGGAATCAAGCATGGTTTATTGCCATTCCATTTGCTCCGTTCCAGCCATTATTATGAGCCGTCCTACCCTCAGCAGCCTTGGCTCACTGCAGTGGCTAGATTTCAGGATAGTGTAATACTTTTTTCGCGGGGAACGTTTCTTGAGTTTTGGTCAAAAAGTAAATGTGTTCACTTCCTAACACCTCTTTCTCTGTCCTCTATTCTCTTATGTCCCCAGTTCTTCCCTCACAGTTCGTCGGGCCAGAGCATCTTCGAGAGCCTGCGGGAGTCATCGTCCAACGGCCGTCTCTCCGAGGTACTCTCCAGGAACAGCCTCAAACACAACAGCTCCACACAGACAGACATCTTCTGCCCTGACACAGGAGGGGGGGGTAGTAACGTCAACATCCCTGGAGAGAGGAGGAAGGGCGGGGCAGGTGAACCTGAGGAGGGGATGGGGGTGTACGGGGACATCAGGAAGCCGTTTTCCATGGGGTCTCTCCACTCAACCAGCGTCCGGCCGTCTTCTGACCTCGGTCTGGGTCCCCCGGGCTGCTACGGCCCCAGCGCCTTCCAGGAGTGCTGCTCTGGGTCCCCCTACGCCAAGGCCCCCCCAACCCCCATCACCTATGACCCCTCTAAACCTGCCGACTGCACCACCATGGAGACCACCGTGGAGAGGAAGCAAAGTGGCAGCACCTGGCCCAAGATGATCGTAGGTGTGATGTCCGTCGCCGTGGATACGACCACAGCGATTACTCCGACCCAACTGTCCATCTTCAAGTCGCCCAAACAGAGGAAGTCCATCTTCAACCCGGATGCCTTCAAATCACGGCCTGAGACGGCGCCCCAGTGTTCCAAGATGGAGTTCCTGTCGCCTTGTCAGCTGGTGGCCCACTCCCCGCAGCCCTCCAAGACAGAGTCTCTCTCCTCCTCCTCTACGGCCACACCCACCCCTCCGACTCCGCCCACCCGCAGCGATTCGTTCAAATTCAAACACAAACAGCAGAGCAGCTCTGCCTCTGACTGCACGCTTACCTCTGACGGGGGCAAAGGGGAGGCTGTTGCCATGGTTATGGGGGAGAGCAGTGGGGAACGAGAGAGGGACAGGAACGAGAACCACTACTTCCTGGACGGGAAGGTCCTGACACAGAGGAAGTCATGTGATGAGGACATTGGTCACACCAGGGGGGAGGAGCCTGAGGTAAAGAGGCCCCGCCCTAAATCTGCGCCTGCACTCAGACGTAGGATGACCCCTCAGTCCATCACCCTGCCCTCCTTCCAGGTCAGTTTGTTATTCATGTTTTTTATTTAACCTTTATTTAACCAGGTAGTCTAGTTTTAGAACAAGTTCTCATTTACAACTGCGACCTGGCCTAGATAAAGCAAAGCAGTTCGACACATACAACAACACAGAGTTACACATGGAATAAACAAACATACAGTCAGTAATACAGTAGAAAAAGTCAACATACAGTATGTGCAAATGAGGTAAGATAGGGGAGGTAAGGCAATAAATAGGCCATGGTGGAGAAGTAATTACAATATAGTAATTAAACACTGGAATGGTTGATGTGCAGAAGATGAATGTGCAAGTAGAGATACTTGGGTGCAAAGTGAGCAAGATAAATAAATATAGTATGGGGATGAGGTAGTTGGATGGGCTGTTTACATATGGGCTATGTACAGGTGCCGTGATCTGTGAGCTGCTCTGACGGCTGGTGCTTAAAGTTAGTGAGGGAGATATGGGTCTCCAGCTTCAGTGATTTTTTCAGTTTGTTCCAGTCATTGGCAGCAGAGAACTTGAAGGAAAGGCGGCCAATGGAGAAATTTGCTTTGGGGGTTACCAGTGAGATATACCTGCTGGAGCGCGTGCTACGGGTGGGTGCTGCTATGGTGACCAGTGAGCTGAGATAAGGCGGGGCTTTACCTAGCAGAGACTTGTAGGTGACCTGGAGCCAGTGGGAGGAAGCAAGGGCCAGCCAATGAGAGCGTACAGGTCTGAGTGGTGGGTAGTATAGGGGGCTTTGGTGATAAAACAGATGGCACTGTGATAGAGTGCATCCAATTTGTTGAGTAGAGTATTGGAGGCTATTTTGTAAATGACATCGTCGAGGATCGGTAGGATGGTCAGTTTTACGAGGGTATGTTTGGCAGCATGAGTGAAGGATGCTTTGTTGTGAAATAGGAAGCCGATTCTAGATTTAATTTGGGGTTGGAGATGCTTAATGTGAGTCTGGAAGGATGTGATGCTATCTATAGTGCTTTTCACGAGGGCTGGTCACAATAGTCTACTCTAAAGGCTACCTCTCCTGTCCTCTATCTACAGTGACGTTAAAGAACTGAACAGGTGAAGGCGCATCCTCTTATGTAGCGTGCACCTTCCAAGACTGTTTAACATCAACTATGATCAAGTAGAGGAGACACGGAGACAAGGAGAGGATGCCACTTAAGACTATAGAGATGCATCTTATGTCTCAAAACACAGAGAGAAACTGCTTGATACCTCTGCACAGAGTTCCAGGCAATAAGCAGACCATGTCTCACAGTGCTGAGCCGGGGGCTGTGGTCCCGTCCCAACACTCTCAAACGGCTCCTTTAGTCTCTTCCTTTTTCTGCTCCTGGTTATTGAACTGAGATTGTGATCCCAACACTCTGAAATGGGTCCTTCTCCTTATTCTCCCACTGTTTGTTTATCATCATTAAACCAATTGATTTCTCTATCTGTCAATCACCAGAGCTACTCCAATGACGGTCACTCTCCAGAGCCCAGAGAGATGCTTCGCTCCTCCCCCAACCGCTCTTGCAGACAGAGTGTGGGCTTCATCCCCACAGTCTACAACGGTACCCTGCCTGCAAGTGAGTCTCTCTCTCTCTCTCTCACACACACACACACACACACACACACACACACACACACACACACACACACTAAAAGGAAAGGGGGATACCTAGTCAGTTGTACAACTGAATGCCTTCAACTGAAATGTGTCTTCCGCATTTAACCGAACCCCTCAATCAGAGAGGTGCGGGGGGCTGCCCAAATCTCCTCAGCGCCCGGGGAGCAGTTGTTTTTGGGGGTCAACTGCCTTGCCCACCTTGTCCGCTTGGGAATTTGAACCATCGAATTGCTGTCCCAACGCTCTTAACTGTTCCTACCATCTAGCCAGTGTGTGCCTCCCATCTAGCCAGTGTGTGCCTCCCATCTAGCCAGTGTGTGCCTCCCATCTAGCCAGTGTGTGCCTCCCATCTAGCCAGTGTGTGCCTCCCATCTAGCCAGTGTGTGCCTCCCATCTAGCCAGTGTGTGCCTCCCATCTAGCCAGTGTGTGCCTCCCATCTAGCCAGTGTGTGCCTCCCATCTAGCCAGTGTGTGCCTCCCATCTAGCCAGTGTGTGCCTCCCATCTAGCCAGTGTGTGCCTCCCATCTAGCCAGTGTGTGTGCCTCCCATCTAGCCAGTGTGTGCCTCCCATCTAGCCAGTGTGTGCCTCCCATCTAGCCAGTGTGTGCCTCCCATCTAGCCAGTGTGTGCCTCCCATCTAGCCAGTGTGTGCCTCCCATCTAGCCAGTGTGTGCCTCCCATCTAGCCAATGTGTGCCTCCCATCTAACCATTGTGTGCCTCCCATCTAACCAGTGTGATTGTGTTGTGTTCTGTCAGATTCGGCCCATCGTGGCCTGGCCCCGTGTCCAGCAGTGACTGCTGTGATGAGGAACCCAGTATACACAGTCCGCAGCCACAGAGTCCTCACCAACAACTGTCCCTCTGTCTCCTCCCAGATCTGTCAACACCAGCACAACAACCAACACCACAGGTAACTACCCCAGACAGAATAACTGCCCCGAAAACCAAGATTTGCCCAGTCATTCTTAACGGGGGCAAATTACAGTTTTGTCTAAATTAAAATATGATGCCATTGCTAAAGTAGGCAAATAATTAGTAGGACACAACTTGGTCATCATTATAATGTCATCAAATTTACTTTAGACAGTAAGATTAGATTAGTAAGGAAAGTTTGTTAAAAATACCTAGCAATGCTAATGTTAGCTAGGTAAAATGCTCTCCCCTCAATCTTAGCTAGCTAGCTAACGTTGGACAACATATAAAGTCTGTGACGACATTGCAGTGATGACCAAAGGTTTTCCTACTAATTAGTTGCCTTCTTTTGAAATGTCGTCCTGTTTGAGAATGCATTGAGTAGCACGTTCAGTCGTGCACCAGTCCTCAAGATGCATTTTATAACAATGGCGTGAAGGACGCTAAGTGCAACCCATGAATTATGTAGTTAGAGTGTGTGTGTGTGTCAGTCCGCAGCACCAGGGCCGTCTGAGCCTAGACCTGAGCCAGAAGCGTCCAGCAGCAGACTACTCATCGTCCTCGTCACGCAGCAGCAGCACCTCTCATGGTACCAACTCACTACCCTCCTGCGCTCGCCTGGGCCTTGGTCAGTCAGTCAGTCACCCACGCATGCAATACTCCTATTATACAGTACATGCTTACACACACACACTACACTCATATTATACAGTACATGCTTACACACACACACAATACTCATATTATACAGTACATGCTCACACACACACACACACACACACACACACACTATACTCATATACAGTACATGCTTACACACACACACACACAATACTCATATTATACAGTACATGCTTACACACACACACACTATACTCATATTATACAGTACATGCTTACACACACACACACTATACTCATACAGTACATGCTTACACACACACACGCACTACTCATATTATACAATACATGCATACACACACACACACTGTGTGTGTGTGTGTGTGTGTGTGTGTGTGTGTGTGTGTGTGTGTGTGTGTGTGTGTGTAAGTAAAGAGATACATTTTAAAATAACAGTAGCGAGGCTATATACAGACACCGGTTAGTCGGGCTGATGGAGGTATTATTTATATGTAGGTATGGTTAAAGTGACTATGCATATGTGATGAACAGAGAGTAGCAGTAGCGTAATAAAGGGGTTGACGGGACACAATGCAGATAGATAGCCCGGTTAGCCAATGTGCAGAAGCACTGGTTGGTCGGTCCAATTGAGGTAGTATGTACATGAATGTATAGTTAAAGCGACTATGCATATATGATAAACAGAGAGTAGCAGCGGGGGGGGACACAATGCAAATTGTCCGGGTAGCCATTTGATTACCTGTTAAGGAGTCTTATGGCTTGGGGGTAAAAACTGTTGAGAAGTGTTTTTGTCCTAGACTTGGCACTCCGGTACCGCTTGCCTTGCGGTAGTAGAGAGAACAGTCTATGACTGGGGTGGCTGGGGTCTTTGACAATTTTTAGGGCCTTCCTCTGACACCGCCTGGTGTAGAGGTCCTGGATGGCAGGCAGCTTAGCCCCAGTGATGTACTGGGCCATACGCACTACCCTCTGTAGTGCCTTGCGGTCGGAGGCCGAGCAATTGCCGTACCAGGCAGTGATGCAACTGGTCAGGATGCTGTTGATGTTGCAGCTGTAGAATCTTTTGAGGATCTCAGGACCCATGCCAAATCTTTTTAGTTTCCTGGGGGGGAATGGGCTTTGTCGTGCCCTCTTCACGACTGTCTTGGTGTGTTTGGACCATTCTAGTTTGTTGTTGATGTGGACACCAAGGAACTTGAAGCTCTAAACCTGCTCCAATACAGCCCCATCGATGAGAATGGGGGCGTGCTCGGTGCTCCTTTTCCTGTAGTCCACAATCATCTCCTTAGTCTTGGTTACGTTGAGGGATAGGTTGTTATTCTGGCACCACCCGGCCAGTTCTCTGACCTCCTCCCTATTGGCTGTCTCGTCGTTGTCTGTGATCAGGCCTACCACTGTTGTGTCGTCTGCAAACTTAATGATGGTGTTGGAGCCGTGCCTGGCCATGCAGTCATGGGTAAACAGGGAGTACAGGAGGGGACTGAGCACGCACCCCTGGGGAGCTCCAGTGTTGAGGATCAGCGTGGCAGATGTGTTGCTACGATCCATTTGCAGAGGGAGGTGTTTAGTCCCAGGTTCCTTAGCTTAGTGATGAGCTTTGAGGGTACTATGGTGTTGAACGCTGAGCTGTAGTCAATGAAGATCATTCTCACATAGGTGTTCCTTTTGTCCAGGTGGGAAAGGGACAGTGTGGAGTGCAATAGAGATTGCATCATCTGTGGATCATATTATACAGTACATGCTTACACACACACACACACACACACACACACACACACACACACACACACACAATACTCATATTATACAGTACATGCTTACACACACACAATATTCATATTATACAGTACATGCTTACACACACACACACTGCTCATACAGTACATGCTTACACACACACACACACACACACTACTCATATAATACAGTACATGCTTACGCACGCACGCACACACACACACACACACACACACACACACACACAATACTCATACAGTACATGCTTACACACACACACACTGATGGACTTTAACTCTATTCCATCAGGTTGGTCCAGTAACGTCCAGTACCGGACCGAGAGGATAAAGATCCCCTCCACTCCCCGCTACCCACGGTCCATGCTGGGCTCTGACAGAGGTACATGCATGGATAGAGCAATGAATGAATGAACGGATGAATTTATGCATGGATGGATAATTGAACAAACAAATGGGTGGAGGGTTGGGAAAATTAATGAATTAACAAATGGATGGATGAATGTATTAACTTTTAAGATTCCTATTCCCTGAATACTGTGCCTCTAACAATATTTTCTGACGCTGGACCCAAAGGGCCTTTAGAGCACGGATTTTCCACTCAACTAAAGAACTTATTCCAAATCAAACAGCTGACTACGCTCATGTATTCTCGGAGGAGAATGTGACAGCCCTGTTAGCAGCTCATTTAAAGGTGCTGTAATTTACTGCTGAAAGAGGTGGGACGAAAACAGTCCTAACACTAAACTCGGTGAAACACTTGGTTAATCGTATAGATTTTCGGTCCCGCGCCGTTAATGCTGGGGGTCAACATGCTTGTGTCAGGTATTTACAACCTGATTACCTCTCTGAGAAATGACACCTTAACTATGGACCAATTCTCTCCCTCTCGTCCTACTACCATGTTTTAACTGTTGTATTTTAATTGTTTTTACTATGGTTGTAAGAATGACACACATTTTCCTTTCGGGATTGATTAAGTACATTCTCATCTCAATCTCATTTTAAGTCTCTTCTCCCCCCTCTCCCTTCCCCTCTCTCCTTTGCCCTCTCCCCGGCCCCTCGCCTCCAGGCTCCCTGTCCCATTCAGAGTGCAGCAGCCCCAGCCTCATCACTCCACCCCACTCACCTCTCAACCTGGAGACTTCCTCCTTCGCCAGCAGCCAATCACAGAGCTCTATCTCCACCCTGCCCAGAATCTCCGTCAGCCCTGTGCCAATAGGAGAGCGGAGGAAAGACCGGTAGGAAGGAAAAGACGAGACAAAATAAGAATGATTTTGAAAAGGTCAGGAAGGTGTAAAACAGAGTCTGGAGTACCTCCCGCACCCAGCAGTTCTATGTAGTGACTCTGTTTCAGTACTACCACACATGATTCAATTGGTCAAATAATCACTGTTAGTTGAATCAGATGTGCAAGTACTGGAATAGGCTGAGGGCACTCAATGAGAGGTTTGGCAAACACTGGTCTAGAATAATACAAATAGGAAGTGTGTGATGCATTGATTATAGATCTGTTATAGTGCTGTTGGTAAATGCAGTAAGCTGCTGTCATTTCTCTTTGTAGCCTGGTCCCAGATCTGTTTGTGCTTTAGCCAACTCCCCTGACTATGCCAGTGGAATGACGATGTTAGAAGGATTTGCTAAAGCACACACAAGGAACCAGGGTAGTTTTCTTGTCTATTTTTCAGTTTTTCTTCTCACAGCAGACCTGTTTGGCTTCTGCATATTTTCTCTTTTTCACCACCTTTCTGTCTGTCTGTTTTTCTTTCTCTGCCCTGTCTGTTTTTCTCTCCTCCATCTCCTCCCTGGTTTCTTCTCTTCCGTCTGCCATGTGGGTAAATGTCTCCAGGTCTCTGTACCATAACAGCTCTTTTCTGAGGATCCCTCTGGCTGCTAGGCCGAGGTTCTCCTCTCTCAGGAGCCTCAGGTTCGTCCACCTCAGACACAGATGATCTTACTGTTAACATGCTTGAGATAAAGAGACCCAGGCCCGTCCAGAAACAACCCCTACCCTGAGGACTAGTGACTAGGAGAGAGCCCATACAGATCTGGTCTAGACACCTGGGGTGTATATAGCATGAGTTGTGTGGTATTTCTCAACCCGAACAGCAGTTAGGCCTGAATCCCACCTTCCAGTCAAACAGGTCTGTGCATGCTAGGTTTACAAAGATCCAGAAAACCTGCTCACCTATTCCTCTTGAACCAGATTTGATAGATTGATGTGTGCTGTCTCTCAATTGTGTTTGTATGATTGGACTTGTTTGAAATTACGTGGCCCCTTGTTTCATGTGTAGTCTTTCTCACTGAATCTGCATGCTACTGAAGGTCCGTGCCCTTTTGCAGATGGCATGGCATTCTGTGTGTGTTTGGGTCCAATCCTAGTCGTGATGCTGAGTGTGAAGCTACCTCTTGAGTCCACCTCACCACCTTTAGCTTGTCATCATCTTTTAGCACTCTGTCCCTTTTATTTCTGGCTGTTGGTCCTTCCTGTGATATATAATATGGCTCCATGTATGAAATATGCCTATGTATTGTGAATCAACATGTGCGTTTCATAGCACCCTAGTCCCTATGTAGTGCAAAACTTTTGACCAGACCCTTATCGGGGAGTTGGCATGTAGCCCTGATGTTTATTCTCATCCCTCCCTCCCATCAGGCCGTACCTGGAGGAACCTCGGAACGTGATCGTTCACAAAGGGGCGGAGCCTCTGGGCATCTCTATCGTCGGTGGCGAGAACGGCGGCATCTTCGTCTCCAAGGTGACGGGAGGCAGCATCGCCCACCAGGCCGGCCTGGAGTACGGCGACCAGCTCCTCGAGGTAACTTCCTGTTTCATTTCTTCCTGACAGGGTTAAGGATCAAATCCATTTCAGCTCAGGAGGAAATTTTCAGTGTGTTTTTGTGATGACGTAGACTCCAACCAGCACTGTCACTTGCACATCTAGACTAATGTGCTAATTCCCTATTAATGTTATAATACAGTATAGTCATTTACAGCACCAGTCAAAAGTTTGGACACCTACTAATTCAAGGGTTTCTACATTGTAGAATAATAGTGAAGACATCAAAACTATGAAATAACACATGGAATCATATAGTACCCCAAAAGTGTTTTATATTTTAGATTCTTTGAAGTAGCCATCCTTTGCCTTGATGACAGCTTTGCACACTCTTGGCATTCTCTCAACCAGCTTCACCAAAAATGCTTTTCCAACAGTCTTGAATGAGTTCCCACATACGCTGAGCACTTGTTGGCTGCTTTTCCTTCACTCTGCAGTCCAACTCATCCCAAACCGTCAATTAGGTTGAGGTCGGGTGATTGTGGAGGCCAGGTCATCTGATGCAGCACTCCATCACTCTCCATCTTGGTCAAATAGCCCTTACACAGCCTGGAGGTGTGTTGAGTCATTGTCCTGTTGAAAAACAAATGGGATGGCGTGTCGCTGCAGAGTGCTGTGGTAGCCATGCGGGTTAAGTGTTCCTTGAATTCTAAATAAATCACTGACACTGGTCACCAGCAAAGCACCATCACACCATCTCTTCCATGCTTCACGGTGGGAACCACACATGCAGAGATCATCCGTTCACCTACACTGCTTCTCACAAAGACATGGCGGTTGGAACCAAAAATCTCAAATTTGGACTCATTAGACCAAAGGACATGTTTTCCACCGGTCTAATGTCCATTGCTCATGTTTCTTAGCCCAAGCAAGTCTCTTCTTATTATTGGAGTCCTTTTAGAAGTGGTTTCTTTGCAGCAATTTGACCATGAAGGCCTGATTCACGCAGTCTCCTTTGAACAGTTGATGTTGAGATGTGTCTGTTACTTGAACTCTGAAGCATTTATTTGGGCTGTAATTCCTGAGGCTGGAAACGCGAATTAACTTATCCTCTACAGCAGAGCTAACTCTGGGTCTTCCATTCCTGTGGCGGTCCTCATGAGAGCCAGTTTCATCATAGCGCTTGATGGTTTTTGTGACTGCACTTGAAGAAACTTTCAAAGTCAATCCGGAAATTGTCAATTACTAACTTTCATGTCTTAAAGTAACGATGGACTGTGGTTTCTCTTTTCTTATTTGAGCTGTTCTTGCCATAGTATGGACTTTTACCATATATGGATGTCTTATGTATACCAATCTTACCTTATCACAACACAACTGATTGGCTCAAATGCACTAAGAAAGAAAGAAATTCCACAAATTAACTTTCCACAAATTAAACATGGCACACCTCCTTAATTGAAATGCATTCCAGGTGACTACCTCATGAAGCTGGTTGAGAGAATGCCAAGAGTGTGTAAAGCTGTCATCAAGGCAAAGGGTGGCTACTTTGAAGAATCTCAAATATGAAATATATTTTGATTTCGATTTGTGTTATTTCATAGTTTTGATGTCTTCACTATTATTCTACAATGTAGAAAATAGTAAAAATAAAGCAAAACCCTTGAATGAGTATGTGTGTCCAAACTGACGACTGGTACTGAAGCAGACGCTCTCCTCCAGAATGATTTAGTCACACATGAATGCCTGAATATGATCTGTAGAATTGAGAAGTGCTGTTTATTTTCAGTGAAGATTTTTCAATAACATCTAGACTTTCTCTCCTCCCCTCTCTCTCCTCTTCCTCTCCTCCTCCAGTATAACGGTATTAACCTGCGTAATGCCACTGAGCAGCAGGCCAGGCTGATCATTGGTCAGCAGTGTGACACCATCACCATTATGGCTCAATACAACCCCCACATGTACCAGCTGGGAAACCCCTCACGATCCAGGTAAACAATGACAGTTCTTCCCAGTGGTTAATTTACAGAAATATAAGGCTAATCAAAGATAATGTCACTCTTTCATACTTCAAAAGGGGTGTAGAATTGACCTTGGACTGTGCCATGACATTTATTATGTAAATCTCGTAGTCATATAAAATATACAGGCCTCATTTACCACCATTGTATCCCATTTAAATAGATGGCACCAATATTTAACCTTTATTTATCTAGGCAAGTCAGTTAAGAAAAAAAATATGATTTACAATGACGGCCTACACCGGCCAAACCCGTGCTGTGGGACTCCCAATCACGGCCGGTTGTGATACAGCCTGGATTCAAACCAGGGTGTATGTAGGGACACCTCTAGCACTGAGATGCAGTGCCTTAGACCGTTGCGCCACTCGGGAGCCCATACTAAGGTTTTTCTCTCGTGTAGTTCTGGTCTGGAGCCAGTGAGCAGCCAGTTCACGCCCCAGGGCAGTGGCGCCACCACCCCAGAAAACCACTCTACAATAGACACTCTGAGTGAACAGGATGAAGGAACACTCACTCCCTCCTCCAAACAGACCACCCCTACAACTAGTCCTCACAGCTTCATCAGGTAACACACACACACACTTCTGACGGGCCCACCTCTGACTGCTCCAGCCTCTCCAACTTCATGTGGATTTGTGGATATTGCAGCGGTTGGGTACTGCATAAGACACATTTCCATTTGGTAAAGTATTTGTGTTCTTCCCTCCCCCACTCCAGGGTGTCGTCAGAGGGAAGTCGTAAGGTGTGTGAGCCGCGGGTGGTGACGGTGCGTAGGGCCCAGGGTGCAGAGCTGGGGCTAAGGCTGTGTGGAGGGAACCTCCGGGGGGTCTATGTAGAGAGTCTGGAGGAGGACAGCCCAGCTAGGGGACCAGAGGGCCTGCAGCCTGGGGACCTCATACTGGAGGTAGGTTACATACACCAGCATGTAGGTGGACACACACACACAAGGTCTATCACAACCTTTTTACGAGTGAGTGTTTTTCACCGTGCAGCATCCCTGCCAAAGCCCATCGCTGTTTTCCTTGCCTGTCTTTGTTGCTTCATCGATTGCCCCTCTCCTCTCTTTCTCTCATTGTACACTGTGGTGTACCTACACGGCCAATCTCTCTATGCAGAGAGACGCAGGCAGCTAACTCGTACTGTCCCATTCCTGTCATGCTCCCACTCTCACTTTAATCTCTGTTCTACAAGCAGGCCTAGTGCCTTGTCATCAGAACAGAACTCCATGTCCATTCTCCTCCTCTCTCATCCTGCTCCTAATCAATAGACAGACACTTCAAACAGTCAAGGGGCTTCTGCCCCCCATCCCTCCCTCCTTCTCCTCACTAATCAATAGTCAGACATGCAACCAAAAAAAACACAGAGGCTGAAGGAGTCTGTGTTTTACCAGCCCAGGGCTTTGAAATGAATGTATTGATTGGTCTAGACACTGCCAAAATCTATCTCTTCTCTCTCTCTCTCTCTCTCTCTCTCATATATATATATATATATATATATATATCATTTTCCTTTGTATAATAAATTCCAATTCTCTATCCCAGTATGGGTCAGTGAATATGAAGAACAAGACGGTGGAGGAGATGTATGTAGAGATGCTGAAGCCGGCCGAGACGGTCACTCTCAGAGTTCAACAACGACCGGACGACTTCAACATGGTCAAAGACACACCGGGGGACGGCTTCTATATCAGGTACACGAACACACACAACCTGTCTCCAAAATGCCTGTTTCATGATGGACCAGAGAATCATCCTCTGTTACACTAAGAATAGACTGAACGAGTTTCAGAAGAACGTTCTTTGTTTCTTCTGAAAGTTGTCTGTCTGACTGTATATGTGTCTGTCTGTATATATCTCTCTCTCTCTTTCTGTCTGTCCTTTCTCTCTCTCTTTCTCTTTGTATGTCTTTCTCTCTCTCTGTCTCGCTCTCTTTCTCAGTCTCGCTCTCTTTCTGTCTTTCTGTCGCTCGCTCTCTTTGTATGTCTGTCTCTGTTTCTCTTTCTCTCAATTCAATTAAATTTACTTTATTGACATGGCAAGTTCATTATTACTTACATTGTCAAAGTAAAAGAAAGGAGAAAGTGCATCTCTGTCTCTTTCTCTGTCCCGCTCTCTCTTTCTCTCGGTCTCTGTCTCTCTCGCTCTTTCTCTCTCTCTTTCTGTCTGTGTCCTTTGTCTCTTTCTCTGTCCCGCTCTCTCTTTCTCTCGGTCTCTGTCTCTCTCGCTCTTTCTCTCTCTCTTTCTGTCTGTGTCCTTTGTCTCTTTCTCTGTCCCTCTCTCTTTCGCTCTCTTTCGCTCTCTCTCGGTCTCTCTCTGTCTCTCTCTCTCTCTTTCTGTCTCTCTTTCTCTCAATTCAATTAACTTTATTGACATGGCAAGTTCATTATTACTTACATTGTCAAAGTATATATATATATAGAAGAAAAAAATATATGTTTTTATTTTATTTATATATATATATATATATATATATATATATATATATATATATATATATATATATATATATATATATATATACTTTGACAATGTAAGTAATAATGAACTTGCCATGTCAATAAAGTTAATTGAATTGAGAGAAAGAGAGACAGAGAAAGAGAGACAGATATATATATATATATATATATATAAATAAAAATGGTGGGACCAACAGTAGTAGTAGTGGACATGGGATTACCATTAACAACAACAATATTAATGAGAACAACAATACAGTAAAGCAATGTAGTAGACCAGTGTCAACATGACTGAGAAGACACATGACATGGTATGAAAGACAAAACAAAACAAGATGGGAAATATTATCGACATTACATTACACTTTTCACTGGCTGTCCCTCAGGTTGTGGCAGGAGGACACATATTTGGCTGCCAAAACTGCACATTTTGGCTTTTCACCCAATAAATATTTGTTTTTTTTCTTCATTCTTTTATAGTTTCAAATTCTTTGTATTGAATTATAATTTTGGGAAAGAAATATTCTCTTAGGTCTGAGTATTTGTCACAGTGTACTAGGAAATGCAGTTCTGTCTCTACCTCTCTCCTGGAGCAGAGTGAGCACAGCCTGTCCTCTCTGGGCAGCCAGGTTTGCCTGTGACGACCGGTCTCTATAGCCAGACTGTGCTCACTGAGTCTGTACCTAGTCAGTGTTTTCCTCAGTTTTCAGATAGTCTGCCACCATGTACTGTCTGTTTAGTGCCAAACAGCATTGAAGTTTACTTAGATATTTTGTGGTGTCTTTCCAATAGTTGATATATTTTTCTTTTTGTTTTGTGATGATTTGGTTGGGCCAGATTTTCTGAGTGCTGTCCTGAGGCTCTATGGGGTTGGTTTGGGTTAGTGAACTGAGCCTCAGAACCAGCTGGCTGAGGGGACTCTTCTCTTGTTTCATCTCTTGACATTGTAGAGCTGTGTGATGGAATGTTTTGGGGTCACTTGTTTTTAGATGGTTGTAAAATTTGATGGCTCTTTTTTCTATTCGAATGAGTAGGGGGCATTGGCCCAATTCTGCTCTACATGTGTTATTTTGAGTTTTTCTTTGCACTTGCAATACAGTCTTGCACAACTCTGCATGCAGTATTTCAGTTGGATGTTTGTCCCATTTGGTAAATTCATTGTTAGAGATTGGGCCCCATACTTGGCTGCCATATAGAGCTATTGGTTCTATAACTGATTGGAATTTCGATTTTAATGTTCCTATTAATGGCATAGAATGCTCTTCTTGCTTTGTCTCTCAGCTCGTTCACAGCCATGTGAAAGCTACCTGTGTTGCTGATATTTAGTCCTAGATATGTGTAGTATCTGGTGTGTTCTAATAGAACTGTGTCCAAATAGAATTTATATTTGTCATCCTGATTTCCGGACCTTTTTTGGAATATCATTATATTAGTTTTTTTTAGGTTAATGATCAGAGCCCAGGTCTGACAGAACCTGTGAAGACGATCTAGGTGCTGCTGTAACCCCTCTTTAGTGGGAGACAGCAGCACCAGGTCATCTGCGTACAGCAGACACTTGATTTCCGTGTTGTGTAGGGTGAGACCAGGTGCTGCAGATTCTTCTAATGTTTTGGCCAATTCATTAATGTAGATGTTAAATAGTGTCGGACTTATTGGGCAGCCCTGTTTCACTCTTTGTCCCTGAGAGATGAAGTCTGTTTGCTTGTTGCCAATTTTAACCGCACATTTGTTTTTAGTGTACATTGATATAATAACATCATATGCTTTCCCTCCAATGCCACTTTCTATTAGTTTATAAAAAATACCTTTGACAAATTTAATCAAATTCTTTCTTGAAATCTACAAAACACGAGTAGATTTTGCCTTTGTTTTCATTTACTTGTTTGTCAATTAGAGTGTGGAGGGTGTAAATGTGGTCTGTTGTATGATAATCTTTTAGAAATCCAATCTGGCTTCTGCTCAGGACGTTGTGTTCGTCAAGGAAATTATGTAGTCTGCTATTTATAATACTGCTGTTAACGCAAATTCCTCTGTAATTATTTGGGTCAAATTTGTCTCCATTTTTATAGATTGGTGTGATCAATCCCTGGTTCCAAATATCGGGGAAAATACCTGCAGTGAGGATAATGTTGAAGAGTTTGAGTATAGCCAATTTGAATTTGTGGTCTGTATATTTGATCATTTAATTAAAAATACCATCTGCACCCCAGGCCTTTTTGGGTTGGAGAGTGTGTAGTTTTTCCAATAATTCTTCTTCTGTAATTGGGGTATCCACAGGATTCTGATAGTCTTTGACTGCTGATTCAAGGATTTGTAATTTTTCTTGTATATCTTTTTGTTCTGGGCTCTTTGTTATATTGCTGTAGAGGTTTGCAAAGTGATTTCTCCACATATCCCCATTTTGGATAGCCAATTCTTCCTGATGAGGTTTGTTTAATTTATTCCAATTCTCCCAGAAGTGGTTTGATTCTATGGATTCCTCAATTCCATCCAGCTGATTTCTAATGTGCTGTTCCTTTTTTGTTCTTAGCGTGTGTTTATTGCTTCAGTGTTTCCCCATATTGAAGGCGTATATTTTTGTTGTCTGGTTCTGTGTTTTTGATTCGATATATTTCTCAATGACTTTCTTAGATTTTTTGAAACATTATCAAACCATTTTTCATTATCTGTTATTTTTGGTTTTGCTCTTATGCTTCTTTAGATTAGCCATGGAGGCTAATTTGTTAAATATAAAGTTTATGTTCCAGACGGCCAAATGTACACCTTCACTGCTGTAGGAGAATGTTAAGGCTAAAAAGTTGTCCAGGAGAGATTGTATTTTTTGGCTACTAATTGCTTTTTGGTAGATGTCTGTACTGTTTGCACTCCATCTATAGGCCTGTTTAGTACCATGTAATTTATTGGGCCGTGATGCTTCTTGGTTGGGTTCCGCTCTTCTCAGATACACTGTGATTTTACTGTGGTCTGAGAGAGGTGTTAGTGGGCTGACTGTGAAGGCTCTGAGAGACTCTGGGTTTAGGTCGGTGAGGAAGTAGTCTACAGTGCTGCTGCCAAGGGATGAGCTGTAGGTGTACCTACCAAATGAGTCCCCTCTCAGCCTACCATTGACTATGTACAGACCCAGTGTTCCACAGAGCTTCACCAGCTGTACTCCATTTGTGTTTTTCACTTTGTCCTAGTTGTTTCTGTGGGGGTATGTGGGGAGGGAAAGGTTGTTGCTTCCTGGTAGCTGTTTATCTCCATGACTGTTAATAGTGACTGTCTGTCTCTTTCTTTCTCTCTCTCCTCTGTCTGTCTTTGTCTCTCTCTTTCTCTGTCTGTCTCTCGTTCTCTGTCTGTCTCTCTCGTTCTTTCTCTGTCTCTCTCGTTCTCTGTCTCTTTCTCTCTCCCTCTCTTTCTCTGTCTGTCTCTCTCTCTTTCTCTGTCTGTCTCTCTTTGTCTCTCTGTCTCTCTCTCTCTTTGTCTGTCTGTTTCTTTCTCTGTCTGTTTGTCTGTCTCTCTCTTTGTCTGTCTCTCTCTTTCTCACTCTCTCGCTCTCTCTCTTTCTCTTATAATTCACTGTATCACAATTCCAGTGGGTCAGAAGTTTACATACACTAAGTTTACTGTGCCTTTAAACAGCTTGGGAAAAATTCCAGAAAATGATGTCATGGCTTTAGAAGCTTCATTTGAGTCAATTGGAGGGGTACCTGTGGATGTATTTCATAGCCTACGTTAAAACTCAGTGCCTCTTTGCTTGACATCATGGGAAAATCAAAAGAAGTCAGTCAAGACCTCAGAAAAAAAATTGTAGACCTCCACAAGTCAATTTCCAAACGCCTAAAGGTACCACGTTCATCTGTACAAACAATAGTACGCAAGTATAAACACCATGGGACCACCCAGCCGTCATACCTCTCAGGAAGGAGACACGTTCTGTCTCCTAGAGATGAACGTACTTTGGTGCAAAAAGTGCAAATCAATCCCAGAACAGCAGCAAAGGACCTTGTGAAGATGCTGGAGGAAACCGGTACAAAAGTATCTATATCCACAGCAAAACGAGTCCTATGTCGACATAACCTGAAAGGCCGCTCAGCAAGCAAGAAGCCACTGCTCCAAAACCGCCATAAAAAAGCCAGACTACGGTTTGCAACTACACATGGGGACAAAGATTGTACTTTTTGGAGAAATGTCCTCTGGTCTGATGAAACAAAAATAGAACTGTTTGTCCATAATGACCATCATTATGTTTAAAGGAAAAAGGGGGAGGCCCCACTACACCACCAGCTACCATCTAGCCCCACTACACCACCAGCTACCATCTAGTCCCACTACACCACCAGCTACCATCTAGTCCCACTACACCACCAGCTACCATCTAGCCCCACTACACCACCAGCTACCATCTAGCCCCACTACACCACCAGCTACCATCTAGCCCCACTACACCACCAGCTACCATCTAGTCCCACTACACCACCAGCTACCATCTAGTCCCACTACACCACCAGCTACCATCTAGCCCCACTACACCACCAGCTACCATCTAGCCCCACTACACCACCAGCTACCATCTAGCCCCACTACACCACCAGCTACCATCTAGCCCCACTACACCACCAGCTACCATCGAGCCCCACTACACCACCAGCTACCATCGAGCCCCACTACACCACCAGCTACCATCGAGCCCCACTACGCAAAAAGTACATTTCTTGTGACTTGCGTAGTTAAATAAAATGCAAACATTTTGAACAAACTGAGCAAACACGCCCTGTCTGAAACAAAATTCAAGCCTCTACTCAACCCGTACCCAGGTTATCATCAGCATGTCTCAGATCATACAGAGTGCAATAAAACACTTAATGGATTTGGTTTTTGATTTCCCCAAGATCACACAGTAGGCAAAATGTCTCCTCTTCAGGGGCTTTAACTCTACCCATCTCTATAGTCAGAGGGAAGGTGCTGGGTCTGAGTTGTGCACAAACTGACCTTTGGCTTTTTGTTAGGTTCAGACGGACATATGGTTCAGGGGTGTAGTTCTCGTTGAGTGTACGTTCTACGTTTAGGTTTAAACTCAATATCAACTGCCCATTTTTCTTTGTGGATCAGAAAAGGCTTGTACTTGATTTGGTTAACACCACCTGGTAAGTTGTTCCTGAATATACTGTATTTACTGCAAATCAGTTTCACAAAACATAGATACTCATAACTATCCGTGGGCTAGAAAATGTTTAAGGTCCCAGTCAAACTTTTTTTTGTGATTCTGTGCTCTGGGAAATGTAGATTGATGTCTGTTCCATGTCACCTTTTTGCAGAACCACACATGGTTCCCAACCCATATCTCCACAGATGGCCAGGTTTGGAGTCAGTTTGTGAACATGAAAGCAGCGGATTTTGCTGTTCTCAACATTGTTACAATTAGTATCTCACTATAGAGGTCTTGTCTGTCTACGAATGGTTTACCTTCAGACAGAAAAACAGAGGAGACTTGCCCTCTCCATTGGCACCTGGTTAAATTCCCCTGTAGAGAGTTTGTGTGTGTTCGTGCGTGTGTGCACGAGGCAGACCGGGACAGCTCATAGAATAAAGGCTGTGGATGAGTAGGTGTGTGTCGGTCAGTGCAGCTGTTCGTTTTTAGAAATCTGTAAGAAGCTGACTCAATGTCCCAAATGGCACTCTATTCCCTATATAGTGCACTATTTTGAACCAGGGCCCATTGACAAGTAGTGCACTATATAGGGAATAGAGTGCCATTCGGGATGCAACCTGAGTCTCTGCATGGCAGCAGCTGCCTGCCGAAGTCACACATACCGGGTCAGGATGTCCGCCCCAACCATGACACGGCCTTCACACACACAGATGCATGCGCACACACACGGCCCCAACCCTGACAGGGCCTTCACACACACACACAGATGCGCTGAGAAAAGGAGCTATGGGGCTCCAACCTTACTGAGCTAGACTTTAAAGGGGAACAGGTGCGCATGCTCACTCACACAGGAGCGCACACACACAGTCATAGTGAACACACACACACACTAACCCGCTCTCCATTCCACCCCTCCTCTCGCTCTCCCCCTCTCCGTACTTCACCCCTCCATCTCTCTAGAGCACTTTATGAGCGGACAGCGGAGGCAGAGCTGGACCTGAGTTTTCAGAAGGATGACATCCTCTATGTGGATGATACTCTACCAAAAGGCAGCTTTGGCAGCTGGATGGTCTGGCAGCTGGATGAGAACGCACAGCGGATCCAGAGAGGACAGATCCCCAGCAAATACATGTAAGAGACACACACACACTACATTATTAGCTGAGACCAGTTAGTCCCTCCCCATCATTTGGGTAACTTGCGTGTGTCATGCCGAGTCTTGTGTGACTATATTGTATGTGTCTGTGCAGGATGGACCAGGAGTTCTACCGTAAACACAGTATGACAGAGCTAAAGGACGACAAGGACAGTAAGAGTCTGTCTGCTGCTGCCAGGAGATCTTTCTTCAGGAGGAAAAACAAACACAAACGCAGCGGCTCCAAAGACGGCAAGGAACTGGTGGCTCAGGACGCCATTAGCACAGACTCCATACCATTTCTAGAGGGTGAGGACACACACACCTTTACATGGACAGAGTATTAGGCTGTAGTGTGTAACGGTACCCCACTGACTGATTTGGTTGTGTGTTTGTAACCATGTATATTGTGTGTCTCTCTCTCTCTCTCTCTCAGACTGTGTGAGCCTGGCGTACCAGCGGGTCCAGAAGGTAGTGTGTGTTTCCTCTAGGCCGGTTGTGATCCTCGGCCCCCTCTCAGACCCCGTCAAGGACATGCTGGTTAAAGAGTCCCCCGGGAAGTTCTGCAGATGTGTCCTGGGTGAGTAAAGTACAACTACCACAATATAATACTGGTTGAGTAGAGAACAACATATATAGTACCACAATATAATACTGGTTAAGTAGAGTACAACATATATAATACTGGTTGAGTAGAGTACAACATATATAGTACCACAATATAATACTGGTTGAGTAGAGATCAGCACTGTATTCAGACCCCTTGACTTTTTCCACATTTTGTTACGTTACAGCCTTATTCTAAAATCAATCTACACACAATACTCCATAATGACAAAAAAAGTGTTATTGGGTATGACGCTGTAAGCTTGGCACACCTGTATTTGGGGAGTTTCTCCCATTCTTCGCTGTAGATCCTCTCAAGCTCTGTCAGGTTGGATGGGGAGTGTCGCTGCACAGCTATTTTCAGGTCTCTCCAGAGATGTTGGATCAGGTTCAAGTCCAGGCTCTGGCTGGGCCACTCAAGGACATTCAGAGACTTGTCCAGAAGCCACTCCTGCGTTGTCTTAGCTGTGTGCTTAGGGTCCTTGTCCTGTTGGAAGGTGCACCTTCGCCCCAGTCTGAGGTCCTGAATGCTCTGAAACAGGTTTTCATCAAGGACCTCTCTCTACTTTGCTCTGTTTATCTTTCCCTTGATTCTGACTAGTCTCCCAGTCCCTGCCGCTGAAAAACATCCCCACAGCATGATGCTACCACCACCATGCTTCACGGTAGGGATGGTGCCAGGTTTCCTCCAGACGTGATGCTTGGCATTCAGGCCAAATAGTTAAATCTTTGTTTCATCAAACCAGAGAATCTTGTTTCTTTTGGTCTGAGAGTCCTTTAGGTGCCTTTTGGTAAACTCCAAGCAGGCTGTCATGTGCATTTTTACTCAGGGAGTGGCTTCTGTCTGGCTACTTTACTATAAAATGCCGGAGTGCTGCAGAGATGGTTGTCCTTCTGGAAGCTGTCCCCTTTCTGGAAGTTGCTCCCATCTCCATAGAGGAACTGGAGCTCTGTCAGAGTGACCATCTGGTTCTTGGTCACCTCCCTGACCAAGGCCCTTCTCCCTTGATTGCTCAGTTTGGACAGGCAGCCAGCTGTAGGAAGAGTCTTGGTGGTTCCAAACTTATTCCATTAAAGAATGACTGTGTTCTTGGAGACATTCAATGCTGCGAAGTGTTTTGGTATCCTTCCCCAGATCTGTGGCATGACACAATTCTGTCTCTGTGTTTGCTCTGACATGTACTGTCAAGTGTGGGACTTTGTATAGACAGGTTTGTGCCTTTCCAAATCATATCCAATCAATTGAATTTACCACAAGTGAACCTGCGCTCAATTTCTAGTCTCAATTCAAAAGGTCTGAATACTTATGTAAATAAGGTTTTTCCGTTTTTTATTTGTAATACATTTGCAAACATTTCTAAACCTGTTTTTGCTTTGTCATTGTGGAGAAAGTCAAGGGGTCTGAATACTTTCCGAATTCACTGTAGTGCACTACTTTTGACCACAGCCTTATTGCCCTGTGGATGGGGTGTCATTTGGGACACATTGTCCTACATGCACTCCAAAAGAAAAGCATACATAATAATATATTATATTATTGCCTATTGATGATTGCTTGTCATTTTATCAAACAGAATTAGGATTATTAGGGCATATTGTAGCGGAACATTCTCTGACTTCTGTGTGTCTCTGTGTGGTTTCCTCAGAGGTGATGAAGGCGTCCCAGCAGGCTATAGAGCGCGGAGTCAAAGACTGCCTCTTCATCGACTACAAACGCAGGAGCGGCCATTTTGACGTGACCACCGTGGCCTCCATCAAGGAGATCACAGAGAAGGTACAACATTAGGGCTGGTCTAGCATCAGTTTAACCTTTTAGATAATAGTGAATAAGATTATATGAACAGGGGGGGACCTGATCCTAGATAAATACTTCTACATTGTCAGATCCTTGTCATTTTTATCAAAGTAAAATGTCCTCTTCTCCCTCTCCTAGAACAGGACTGAACTGAGATGTCCTCTTCTCCCTCTCTTAGGACTGTCACTGTCTGCTAGACATCGCCCCCCACGCCATCGAGAGGCTGCACAGCGTTCACATCTACCCTATCGTCATCTTCATCCGCTACAAAAACGCCAAGCAGATCAAGTAAGGAGCCAGCCACACCCATCCTCTTCACGGATTTTCAGTGTTATAATCATTCTAGATCTTTTAAATGTTATGTTCCATTTTACCAGTTCTCAGGTCTGAGATGAAATAATTCCATGGAGACGCATCTTTACTGTGTTTTGTCCATTTGTACTTGGTGGTTGAGTTCACAGAAAGCTTTTGTGGGGGTGTGTGTGTGCGATGGTACCCCGGGTGAGTAACTAATTGGAGATGTTAATGGGATGTAAAGGGATTTAGCAGGAACAGTATTATAATAGCAGTATAACGCTAAGCACAGTCAGAAATCTCCAGGCTCCTTTTCTTCTTGACTACTACCACACACACAGACGGAGAAATCCGCTGGCTGTATCCAAATTTTATTTGATAACTTCTTCTCCTCCTTGACCAGTCAGTAATGAATAGGTTGAATAGATTTCCTCTCTACCATGAGATTCCCCCGGCAGACACTGCTGTGCTGACTAGCTCGGTGTCTGACCTGTGTGTGGACATGAGTGTTTGAATATGGTGTGTGTGTCAGTTTACATAATGAACATTTTACGCCAGACAACGTGCCTGGGAAGATTTTACTTTACCTGACATTTGAGAAATTTACCGGACATCCTTATGCATTCAGATCTGACCTGGCGCAGCCTTAAAAACAGCCTATGACAAAAACACTTCCTTGTGTTTCGATTTGTAGCACATGCAAAACTTTATGGCCTATTATTTTGTTGGTCTTTACTTTCCTAAAACATACACATACACTAAGTTGACTGTGCATTTAAACTGCTTGGAATCCACAAAAATGATGTCATGGCTTTAGAAGCTTCTGATAGGCTAATTGACATCATTTGAGTCAGTTGGAAGTGTACCTGTGGATGTATTTCATAGCCTACCTTAAAACTCAGTGACTCTTTGCTTGACATCATGGGAAAATCAAAACAAGTCAGCTAAGACCTCAGAAAAAAAAATTGTAGACCTCCAGAAGTCAATTTCCAAATGCCTAAAGGTACCACGTTCATCTGTACAAACAATAGTACGCAAGTATAAACACCATGGGACCACGCAGCCGTCATACCGCTCAGGAAGGAGACGTGTTCTGTCTCCTAGAGATGAACGTACTTTGGTGCAAAAAGTGCAAATCAATACCAGAACGACAGCAAAGGACCTTGTGAAGATGCTGGAGGAAACCGGTACAAAAGTGTATGTGTATATATATATTAAACGAGTCCTATATCGACATAACCTGAAAGGCCGCTCAGCAAGGAAGAAGCCACTGCTCCAAAACCGTCATAAAAAAGCCAGACTACGGTTTGCAACTACACATGGGGACAAAGATTGTACTTTTTGGAGAAATGTCCTCTGGTCTGATGACACAAAAATAGAACTGTTAGGCCATATGGACCATCGTTATGTTTGGAGGAAAAAGTCGAAGAATACCATCCCAACCGTGAAGCACGGGGGTGGCAGCATCATGTTGTGGTGGCGCTTTGCTGCAGGAGGGACTGGTGCACTCACAAAATAGATGGCATCATGAGGTAGGAAAATGTGGATATATTTAAGCAGCATCTCAAGACATCAGTCAGGAAGTTAAAGCTTGGTCGCAAATGGGTCTTCCAAATGGACAATGACCCCAAGCATACTTTCAAAGTTGTGGCAAAATGGCTTAAGGACAACAACGTCAAGGTATTGGAGTGGCCATCACAAAGCCCTGACCTCAATCCTATAGAAAATGTGTGGGCAGAACTGAAAAGGCGTGTGCGAGCAAGAGGCCTACAAACCTGACTCAGTTACACCATCTCTGTCAGGAGGAATGGGCCAAAATTCACCCAACTTATTGTGGGAAGCTTGTGGAAGGCTACCCAAAACGTTTAACCCAAGTTAAACAATTTAAAGGCAATGTTACCAAATACTAATTGAATGTATGTAAACTTCTGACCCACTGGGAATTTGATGAAAGAAATAAAAGCTGAAATAAATAATTCTCTGAAATACTTCCTCACCTCAAGTTCAACTGTTGAAGCGCCGGTGTAGCGGCAGGTATCCTAGTGGTTAGCGAGTTGGACTTGTAACCGGAGGGTTGCAAGTTCGAATCCCCGAGCTGACAAGGTAAAAATCTGTCGTTCTGCCCCTGAACAAGGCACTGTTCCCCGGGCGCCGAAGACGTGGATGTCGATCAAAGGCAGCCCCCCGCACCTCTGATTCAGTGGGGTTGGGTTAAATGCGGAAGACACATTTCAGTTGAAGGCATTTGGTTGTACAACTGACTAATAATGGTGACTTTGACTACTGCCTTCATATCATAGGCCTGCAGTATATTAGGCTAATAGCTACACCACAGAACTTTTACAAAAGTTTCTCAACTTAATTAGGGTAATTCAAAAGTAAGTCAAGCCATTGTTTATAGGGAAAGTAAGAGCAGGCCATTATGTTGTTGGCAAACACAGCATTACAGTTGGAATTTAATTTGGCCAAAGAAAATGGATGAACAGAATTTAAACAAAACACTACTGGTTTAAACCTTCACAATATTCTTTGTCCTCTATCTTGTGTTTTAATTAAATAAAAAGGGCCTCAATCTTCACAATCAACAGTAGCCTATCCTGGACATTTTGGCCCGCTACAATTTTATTTGTCGGCTTTTCATCAATTTCCGGCTAACGAACCCCCACCCCCCCACCCTTGCGTAATCCCAAACAGCTGGAGATGCTCTAACACTTTTTTCCCTCAACTTTTTATGTAATGTAATTTGGTGTAGCCACATCTTCTGTGGCTACACGGGAGAGAGTAGCTCTCCAGTAACAGGGTTGGAGAGTAAACCTACGGGAGAGAGTAGCTCTCCAGGAACAGGATTGGAGAGTAAACCTACGGGAGAGAGTAGCTCTCCAGGAACAGGATTGGAGAGTAAACGTACGGGAGAGAGTAGCTCTCCAGGAACAGGGTTGGAGAGTAGCTCTCCAGGAACAGGGTTGGAGAGTAGCTCTCCAGGAACAGGGTTGGAGAGTAGCTCTCCAGGAACAGGGTTGGAGAGTAGCTCTCCAGGAACAGGGTTGGAGAGTAGCTCTCCAGGAACAGGGTTGGAGAGTAGCTCTCCAGGAACAGGGTTGGAGAGTAAACCTATGGGAGAGAGTAGCTCTCCAGGAACGGGGTTGAAGAGCCCTGCTCTAATTTGACTTATTTTTTGTATTCCAACTTATGAGAGAAGATGATTCTGTGTTAGTAGACGAGTCATTCTTGAATTGCGGTGGCAATTACATCCATTTTTGCAACCATTTTAAAACACTTTAAAATGGCGTAGTCACGCATATTCCAAATTTTTGTTTATATTGAACTGTTTATCAATGATAAAACAAAACTATTTTTATGCATTGTTTAAAGTTCTTAGGGCAGCAAATCGATTTGTCCCAGGACTGGTGAGTAGAGTTGTAGTGACATGGGGAATTTATATGTATCTATTATTTAGAATTCTACAATGTAAACGAAAGTATTTCATATATTTTACTCAGACAAACATCTTTTCCCAGAAGTTGGCCATCTTAGGCCCTAAAAATGTCAAAGACTCCAGTCACCCTAGTCAAAGACTGGTACCGGAGCGCCAAGTCTAGGTCCAAAAGGCTTCTAAACAGCTTCTACCACCAAGCCATAAGACTCTTGAACAGCTAATCAAATGGCTACCCGGACTATTTACATTGCCCTCACCCCCCACACTGCTGCTACTCTGTTTATTTTCTATGCATAGTCACTTTAACTCTACCTACATGTACATATTATCTCAATTACCTCAGCTAACCTTTACCCCCGCACATTGACTTTGTATATAGCCTAATTACTGTTATTTTATTGTTGCTCCTTAATTATGGGGCGGCAGGGTAGCCTAATGGTTAGAGCGTTGGACTAGTAACTGAAAGGTTGCAAGTTCAATTCCCCAAGCTGACAAGGTACATATCTGTCGTTCTGACCCTGAACAGGCAGTTAACCCACTGTTCCTAGGCCGTCATTGAAAATAGAATTTGTTCTTAACTGACTTGCCTAGTAAAATAAAGGTAAAATAAATAAATACAAATGTATTTTTGATTAAAAATATATATATATTATTCTGTTTATTTTTGTAAATACTTTCTTAACTTATTTTTCTTAACTGCGTTGTTGGTTAAGGGCTAAGCATTTCACTGTAAAGGTCTACACCTGTTGTATTCGACGCATGTGACAAATACAATTAGATTTCTACTGTGTGATGACACAAACGAATGAATGATTTAGGTCCACTCAAGATGCGGTATTAAGACTGAACAGGATGTGCTCTTAGGCCTACCACAATGGTGGTTATACAAGGCTGCTATACTAAGCCTACTAATGATATTGATAATTACTTATTATAATGATGATCATAATAGTAATAATAATTTTTCTGACAATTTGAAAAAGTGTAAACTAGACAATAAATGATAAGAAATAGCAGAGATGCAGTTCTAACAAAAAGTGTAAAGTCTTTATTACAGCAACGATTACAGCTGAATTTGTGAAATTGTTTATCCAACATGTTGTGGTTGCGTGAGTCTTGGTGATCACGGAATCAGTAGGCAAAGTTAAACAATCACAGGCAACAGAAGCAGGATCTGTCTTATTTCTATAGATATCGGTGGATGATTGATAAAGCCAGGCACAAATGACTGCCTTGCCTGTTGTCCGGACCTCTGGCAGTCTCTATGGGGGTGCCACAGGGTTACATTATCGGGCCGACTCATTTCTCTGTATACATCAATGATGTCGCTCTTGCTGCTGGTGATTCTCTGATCCACCTCTACGCAGATGACACCATTCTGTATACTTCTGGCCCTTCTTTGGACACTGTTAACAAACCTCCGGACGAGCTTCAATGCCATACGACTCTCCTTCCGTGCCGTGGCCTCCAACTGCAAGTAAAACTAAATGCATACTCTTCAACCGATCGCTGCCCGCACCTGCCCGCCCGTCTAGCATCACTACTCTGGACGGTTCTGACTTAGAATATGTGGACAACTACAAATACCTAGGTGTCTGGTTAGACTGTAAACTCTCCTTCCAGACTGACATTAAACATTTCCAATCCAAAATTAAATCGGCTTCCTATTTCGCAACAAAGCATCCTTCACTCATGCTGCCAGACATACCCTCGTAAAACTGACCATCCTACCGATCCTTGACTTACGCGATGTAATTTACAAAATAGCCTCCAACACTCTACTCAGCAAATTGGATGTATTCTATCACAGTGCCATCCGTTTTGTCACCAAAGCCCCATATACTATCCACCACTGTGATCTGTATGCTCTCGTTGGCTGGCCCTCGCTTCATACTCGTTGCCAATCCCACTGGCTCCAGGTCATCTATAAGTCGTTGCTAGGTAAAGCTCCGCCTTATCTCTGCTCACTGGTCACTATAGCAGCAACCACCCGTAGCACGCGCTCCAGCAGGTATATTTCACTGGTCACCCCCAAAGCCAATTCCTCCTTTGGCCGCTTTTCCTTCCAGTTCTCTGCTGCCAATGACTGGAACGAACTGCAAAAATCACTGAAGTTGGAGACTCATGTCTCCCTCACTAACTTTAAGCATCAACTGTCAGAGCAACTTACAGATCATTGCACCTGTACATAGCCCATCTGTAAATAGCACACCCAACTACCTCATCCCCATATTTTTTTATTTTTCTCCTTTGCACTCCAGTATCTCTACTTGCACATTCATCTTCTGCACATCTATCACTCCAGTGTTTATTTGCTAAATTGTAATTGTTTTGCCACTATTGCCTATTTATTGCCTTAACTCCCTAATCTTACCTCATTTGCACACACTGTATATAGACTTTTCTATTGTGTTATTGACTGTACGTTTGTTTATTCCATGTGTAACTCTGTTGTTGTTTGTCTCACTGCTTTGCTTTATCTTGGCCAAGTCGCAGTTGCCAATTCAATAGAGCACTGATGTTTCAGAACCGCGGACAGCGATCGCTAGAATTTATGCCAAGGCGCATTGAAGCTGTTCTGGCAGCTCATGGTGGCCCAAAACCCTATTAAGACACAATGTTAGCGGTTCCTTTATTTTGCCAGTTTACCTGTATGTGTTAGTAGTGAGGCTGTGTTAATACTCTATATTGGTTTGTCTGTGTTGGTAGTGAGGCTGTATGTTAATACTCTGCGCTGGTTTCCTCTCCTCAGGGAACAGAAGGATCCAGTGTATCTGAGGGACAAGGTCTCTCAAAAACATTCCAAGGAGCAGTTTGAGGTTGCACAGAAGATCGAGCAGGAGTATAGCACATTCTTTACAGGTTGGTATTCAATGCATGTTTCACTGTCTCTGTTACCCTTTGGCTGTGTGTGTGGGGGTGGGTGGATGAGTGTGTGCATACGTGTATGTGGCTTCATGTGTCATTTTCCAACCTAGTTAACCTTCCCTTCCTGTATCTTTCCAGGTATTGTCCAGGGTGGCACTCTGCCCTACATTTGCACTCAGATCATAACTATAGTTGACCAGGAACAGAGTAAGGTCCTGTGGACTCCCCTTGGCTGCCCCTAGAGGGCAGAGGCCACCACTGCACCCTTCTCCCCTAGAGGGCGGAGGCCACCACTGCACCCTTCTCCCCTAGAGGGCGGAGGCCACCACTGCACCCTTCTCCCCAGAGGGCGGAGGCCACCACTGCACCCTTCTCCCTAGAGGGCGGAGGCCACCACTGCACCCTTCTCCCCTAGAGGGCGGAGGCCACCACTGCACCCTTCTCCCCTAGAGGGCGGAGGCCACCACTGCACCCTTCTCCCCTAGAGGGCGGAGGCCACCACTGCACCCTTCTCCCCTAGAGGGCGGAGGCCACCACTGCACCTTGCTGCACTGCACCTCTCCCTCTCCACTCACAACAAACACTACAAAACCTTCCACACTATACCAATAGGTACACTACAGTAAGCTACTACACATGTAAACTAGGTATTTTTGTTATTGTTTTAGGATGTTGATTTGTACCTTAACCAGAGCCTTTTCTTCTCTGTGTAATCTGTAGCAGGTTGATAGAACTCACAGGTGGTGTTACACTTCATTTGGTCTTCCCTAAGGGTTTTAAGGTGGTGTTTCTGTAAAACTGCATTGTAAGCAGCCTTTTACAGTTAAGAAATGAGTGAGTATTGTTGTTAAATGTTCTGCTGGAATGCGTGTTAGACCCCCCTGACCCAGAATCAGCCCTTAAATCAAACCTGTGTACCAAATGACATCACCCTGTTTTACACACCCCGTTCAATGACTGACAACTAATAATGTGGCATAATAATTGTGTGTGCGTATGAATCGTGTGTGTGTACGAGAGAGAGAGAGTAATATTTTTTATGAATTGTAATGACTTTGTTGGTTGGATTGAAACATGGTCTTTGATATTGGTATGAAGTCGACGCCATAGAAACGTTACCTGTAGAACAGATAAACCTCTCCAAGCAATATGTCTTATCGGTCTTCTGTCAAAAATGTCTTATCCAAAAGGCGATATTGGATGGGTCAAATAAAAAAACAATATTTTACAGCTTTCAATCAGACCAAACTTCGGTGTATATCACGTGTGTAACTGTGTCAATACATTTAATTGTGTTTCTATAGCAAAGCAAAAGCCATGAAAATCACACATGGCAGTAGCGAATGGTGTCTGGTTTACTCGTTGCGTTTATATGGTCACTGCACGTGAGTGGACAGTTTACGGGCTTATTGGAAGTGCCTTCCGTCGTAGACAGGCCCCCATTCCTTACCCTTTCCGTTCTGATGGAACAGGATAAGTAGAAGCAATGTGGAGATAGGAGCTCCCCACTGCCCATTGGAAGGCTAGCTGGAGCCATCACCATGCTGTTCACACCCATCTGTTACCTTCAGGTCTGCAAACACCATAAAGTTAACACTAGGGTTGCAAAATTCCCTGGTGTTCCCGAAGTCCCAGTTGGAGGATTCCCGGAATCGGGGGGTGAATAAGCAGGAAATCCGTAATCCTCCAACCAGGATTTCCGGTAAACCAGGGATTTTATTGAAAGTTCACAGAATTCTGCAACCCAAGTTAACACTATACGTCTGCAAACAAACACTATAGAGCAGGGTTTCCCAAACTCGTTCCTGGGGCCCCCCCAGGGATTGTTTTGGGATGAGACAGTACATAGCGTATGACAATGGCAAGGTTGTGAGGGTAGGCCAGATGGCGTCCACCTCAGAATACACTCCAGGGCTAGACAGACCACTGTGTCTCCATCACATATCTATCTGTCGCATATTTAAAGACAATATAGAGAATATATATATATATATATATATGTTTGTGTGTGTGAGTGTACATACCTCACAGGGGCCTATGGACTGTACAGTATGCAGATGAATTATTCTATAGTACATGTATTTCAACTAGTTCTCAGGCCTGTGGAAGTTCAGTAGTCATGTCTTAGCAGGTATTTGCATGTTTTACTGTTTTTGTCTTTGGTTGTCACCTTTTTTTAAATGTACTCACAAACCAGAATGACACCATGGAGCAAATATATATATTTTTCTTCTTCCTTAATAAAACCATTTTAAATGTTAGTTTTTTTTTTTTCACTGTTATTTAATGTATTTTTTTTTATTTTAATTTGTTTTTATCTAAGAGGCACAAACACATTCTCCTGCATCCTAATGTGCCAAAATCCAGTACGTCAGTTTGATCTTTTTATTTCTGTTTTGCACTTGGTATTCTGTGGACCTTAACAAATAGATCCTAGGTTTCTCAGTAGATGTTATAAATAAATAGGTACTATATAATTTTTACTAACTAATTCACATTTTAAATGTATCACATTAGTTCCATACATTTCATTGATTACCTTTTAATTCATTAATAATCTTGATTAGAAAACAACAGACAGAATGCTCCTCCATATTTGCATTCTCGCTGAAAAAGGGACTTATTGCACAGTTTTTCAAAGTAAAATCGGATCTGAAGTTTGACTATTGGGCTGTATGATAGGCATATTAAGTACAATTGTAGTGTACATGTTTTGGAATAGGTAGAGATGGTTTAAAATGAGGGATGCCATGTGAATTGGTTGTATTTCTAAGAAGAATGACTAGCTGCCAGGTACTGTTCTGCGGTTTTATTTTTATTTTCTTTGAAAAATAATGTGATATGTATCAAATGTTGAGATGTTAACATGAGAATAAAAGTCATTTTCTCTATCGCAACGACATGGCTTCTGTGTCAGACTCGTTACTGGGGACTTACACTTGGCGAGACTATCAGCGACCTAGCTGCAGTCATTTTCAATGGAAGACGCGAGGGGACAGTTGGCGACCAGCGAGCTAGCTACCAGTGTTCAAGGTTTATGCAAATTTCAGCCATGTGACTGCACAACGGCCAATCGGGAGAGTGCAGCTCTTGCAAGAAAGTTTTGACATAGGCTAACAACCGAACTGCCGTTTTGCTGCATGCTGTTAAGGATACAACCACCCGTGGAGATCTCCACGACTTGATCGCTGATTATCTCTGCAAGTGGGAGTCATCAGTTATTTGTGTCTCGCTATCTCTTTGTTTTTGAATGAGTTAGTTAGCAACCTTGTTTCATTCAGTACTAGGAAATATCAAACGTAGACCACTTAACTGTTATATCATCCCCTTTGGAAATAGAATACTGTAGATATTGTCAATTTTTGCATTGGAAAGGTATCCAACCAGACACCACGCACAGTTACCTAAAGGGCAGCTTGGCCCCTGATGTTCTGGCAGCTGGATGAGAACGCACAGTGGATCCATAGAGGACAGATCCCCAGCAAATAGATCTAAGAGAGACTGCACGGGTTTATTTTGATATAAAGCAGGAAAATGCAGTTTCGCATTCCGAAATATGATGCCCCTAAAATCTGCCGCCCTTCAGAGATTCACTATAATTAAAGAATTCTAATTTAGCTGAAAGCAGCAGAGTAAACATAAAACCAAAATCCATCAATTTTTCTGTGCAGAGAATGAGAAGGCAGACCGTATCTCTCTGGATCACTGTAGAGAGATAAGGCCTCGCCTCAGAAATGACAAAGCTCGCAACACATTCCTCTGCATTCAAACTGACATCCCTAACCAAGATGTACAGTGAGGGAAAGAAGTATTTGATCCCCTGCTGATTTTGTATGTTTGCCCACTGACAAAGAAATGATCAGTCTATAATTTTAATGGTAGGTTTATTTCAACAGTGAGAGACAGAATAACAACTAAAAAAATCCTGAAAAACGTATGTGAAAAATGTTATACAATGATTTGCATTTTAATCAAGGAAATAAGTATTTGACCCCTCTGCAAAACATGACTTAGTACTTGGTGGCAAAACCCTTGTTGGCAATCACAGAGGTCAGACGTTTCTTGTAGTTGGCCACCAGGTTGGCACACATCTCAGGAGGGATTTTGTCCCACTCCTCTTTGCAGATCTTCTCCAAGTCATTAAGGTTTCGAGGCTGACGTTTGGCAACTCGAACCTTCAGCTCCCTCCACAGAATTTCTATGGGATTAAGATCTGGAGACTGGCTAGGCCACCCCAGGACCTTAATGTGCTTCTTCTTGAGCCACTCCTTTGTTGCCTTGGCCGTGTGTTTTGGGTCATTGTCATGCTGGACTACCCATCCACGACCCATTTTCAATGCCCTGGCTGAGGGAAGGAGGTTCTCACCCAAGATTTGACGGTACATGGCCCCGTCCATCGTCCCTTTGATGCGGTGAAGTTGTCCTGTCCCTTTAGCAGAAAAACACCCCCAAAACATAATGTTCCACCTCAATGTTTGACGGTGGGGATGGTGTTCTTGGGGTCATAGGCAGCATTCCTCCTCCTCCAAACAAGGCAAGTTTAGTTGATTCCAAAGAGCTCCATTTTGGTCTCATCTGACCACAACACTTTCACCCAGTTGTCCTCTGAATCATTCAGATGTTCATTGGCAAACTTCAGACGGGCATGTATATGTGCTTTCTTGAGCAGGGGGACCTTGCGGGCGCTGCAGGATTTCAGTCCTCCACGGCGTAGTGTGTTACCAATTGTTTTCTTGGTGACTATGGTCCCAGCTGCCTTGAGATCATTGACAAGATCCTCCCGTATAGTTCTGGGCTGATTCCTCACCGTTCTCATGATCATTGCAACTCCACGAGGTGAGCCCCAGGCCGAGGGAGATTGACAGTTATTTTGTGTTTCTTCCATTTGTGAATAATCGCACCAACTGTTGTCACCTTCTCACCAAGCTGCTTGGCGATGGTCTTGTAGCCCATTCCAGCCTTGTGTAGGTCTACAATCTTGTCCCTGACATTCTTGGAGAGCTCTTTGGTCTTGGCCATGGTGGAGAGTTTGGAATCTGATTGATTGATTGCTTCTGTGGACAGGTGTCTTTTATACAGGTAACAAGCTGAGATTAGGAGCACTCCCTTTCAGAGTGTGCTCCTAATCTCTCTATAAAAGACACCTGGGAGCCAGAAATCTTTCTGATTGAGAGGGGGTCAAATACTTATTTCCCTCATTAAAATGCAAATCAATTTCTAACATTTTTCACATGCGTTGTTCTGGATTTTTTTGTTGTTATTCTGTCTCTCACTGTTCAAATAAATCTACCATTAAAATGATAGACTGATCATTTCTTTGTCAGTGGGCAAACGTACAAAATCAGCAGGGGATCAAATGCTTTTTTCCCTCACTGTAGGTTAGTCATTAAAACTCGTTTTTCAATCACTCCACAAATTTCTTGTTAACAAACTATAGTGTTGGCAAGTCGGTTAGGACATCTACTTTGTGCATGACACAAGTAATATTTCCAACAATTGTTTACAGACAGATTATTTCACTTATAATTCACTGTATCACAATTCCAGTGGGTCAGAAGTTTACATACACTAAGTTGACTGTGCCTTTAAACAGGTTGGAAAATACCAGAAAATACTGTCAAGCTTCTGGTAGGCTAATTGACATTATTTGAGTCAATTGGCAGTGTACCTGCGGATGTATTTCAAGGCCTACTTTCAAACTCTGCCTCTTTGCTTGACATCATGGGAAAATCAAAAGAAATCAGCCACAAGTCTGGTTCATCCTTGGGAGCAATTTCCAAATGCCTGAAGGTACCACGTTTATCTGTACAAACAGTAGTACGCAAGCATAAACACCATGGGACCACGCAGCCGTCATACCGCTCAGGAAGGAGACGCGTTCTGTCTCCTAGAGATGAACGTATTTTGGTGCAAAAAGTGCAAATCAATCCCAGAACAACAGCAAAGGACCATGTGAAGATGCTGGAGGAAACAGGTACAAAAGTATCCATATCCACAGTAAAAACGAGTCCTATATCGACATAACCTGAAAGGCCACTCAGCAAGGAAGAAGAAATTGCTCCAAAACCGCCATAAAAAAGTCCGACTACGGTTTGCAACTGCACATGGGGACAATGATCGTACTTTTTGGAGAAATGTCCTCTGGTCTGATGAAACAAAAATAGAACTGTTTGGCCATAATGACCATTGTTATGTTTGGAGGAAAAAGGGGGAGGCTTGCAAGCTGAAGAACACCATCCCAACCGTGAAGCACGGGGGTGGCAGCATCATGTTGTGGGGGTGCTTTGCTGCAGGAGGGACTGGTGCACTCACAAAATAGATGGCATCATGAGGTAGGAAAATGTGGATATATTTAAGCAACATCTCAAGACATCAGTCAGGAAGTTAAAGCTTGGTCGCAAATGGGTCTTCCAAATGGACAATGACACCTAACATACTTCCAAAGTTGTGGCAAAATGGCTTAAGGACAACAAAGTCAAGGTATTGGAGTGGCCATCACAAAGCCCTGTCCTCAATCCCATAGAAAAGGTGTGGGCAGAACTGAAAAAGCGTGTGTGAGCAAGGAAGCCTACAATCCTGACTCAGTTACACCAGCTGTCAGGAGGAATGGGCCAAAATTCACCCAACTTATTGTGGGAAGCTTGTGGAAGGCTACCCGAAACGTTTGACCCAAGTTAAACAATTTAAAGGCAATGCTACCAAATACTAATTGAGTGTATGTAAAGTCATTCTCTCTACTATTATTCTGACATTTCACATTCTTAAAATAAAGTGGTGATCCTAACTGACCTAAGACAGGACATTTTTACTAGGATTAAATGTCAGGAATTGTGAAAAACTGAGTTTAAATGTATTTGGCTAAGGTGTATGTAAACTTCCAACTTCAACTGTACCTCCTCTCTCTCAGGTGAGACCATTTCCACTATGTTAGCATTCATTGATGGTTTATTTCATAAACAGTGCGAACGTTCTCACTATAATTTACTCATATTCCATTAATATTATGTTATCAAAATCAATGTTTATTTGACATATGTACAGGATACAGTGGGGTGTATACAGGAATATGACATTGCATTGTACTGTTGAAGTATCAATTAGTTTCATGTTTTCCCCACACAGGGCCAACAATGCCCAAAGACTCATCCCTCCTGTCAACCAAGCAAGAGTATCTCCAGGAACAGCAGTGCAAAGGGCTTGGTAGGAATGTTTTGTTCATACAGAATGGCAGACATTATCCTAGTTATAGGTATTTTACCTTTTCCTGATGAAACTTGAGAAATGAATATACAATTACATGCAGTTAGAATCAATACAATGAAGACTTAGTTTGGAAAGGCCATTGACACTTGCGCTAATAAGTGATTCCAATACATTTCAGTGCTAGATTTTTTTTCCTCCCATCAACACCAGCACCACCGGAGTAACAGAACCATGGATGACTAGGACTACTTACCGCATGATAGAAAACTGACCAAATCTCTTATGTAAAAATACACGTTAAAAAAAAGAAAATTAACACTAAATAAGTCAGTCACAACTGTGTCCTTCACAACCAGTGCAACCCCTTGACTTTTTCCACATTTTGTTACATTACAGCCTTATTCTAAAATGGATTAAATAAAAGCAGATCCACACACAATACCCCATAATGACAAAGTGGAAACAGGATTTGAAAGTTTAGGAAATGTATTAAAAATAAAAACAGAAATACCTTATTTACATAAGTATTCAGACCCTTTGCTAGGAGACTCAAAATTGAGCTCAGTTGCATCCTGTTTCCATTGATCATGCTTGAGATGTTTGTTACCACCAATCGTTGTTCCATCAGACCACGAGAAACAAGATTCTCTGGTCTGAGAGTTTAGGTGCCTTTTGGCAAACTCCAAGCGGGCTGTCATGTGCCTTTTACTGAGGAGTGGCTTCTATCTGGCCACGCTACCACAAAGAGCTTATTGGTGGAGTGCTGCAGAGATGGTTGTCCTTCTGGAAGGTTCTCCCATCTCCAGAGGAACTCTAGAGCTCTGTCAGTGACCATTGGGTTCTTGGTCACCTCCCTGACCAAGGCCTTTCTCCCCCGATTGCACAGTTTGGCCAGGCGAAAAGCTCTAGGAAGAGTCTTGGTGGTTCCAAACTTCTTCCATTTCAGAATGATGGAGGCCACTGTGTTCTTCGGGACCTTCAATGCTGCAGAAATGTTTTATTACTCTTCCCCAGATCTGTGCCTCAACACAATCCTGTCTCGGAGCTCTACCGACAATTCCTTCGACCTCATGGCTTGGTTTTTTCTCTGACATGCACTGTCAACTGTGGGACCTTATATAGACAGGTGTGTGCCTTTCCAAATCCTGTCCAATCAATTGCATTTACCACAGGTGGACTCCAATGAAGTTGTAGAAACGTCTCAAGGATGATCAATGGAAACAGGATGCACCTGAGCTCAATTTCGAGTCTCATAGCAAGGTGTCTGAATATTTATGTAAATAAGGTATTTCTCTTTTTTATTTTTTATATACTTGCAGACATTTCTAAAAACCTGTTTTTGCTTTGTCAATTTGGGGGTTTATGACTTTGTGGCTGTGGTAACTAGTGACGACCAGGCCATGGCAGCAGGGGCATTCAAGTAGGCAGGATTTAACACAAAGATGCACCTTGCCCAGCAGTCTGGTCTCATAGACTAGATGTAACAAAGTAAATGTAAATCCGGGACACACTTTTAGCTAACCCTAATCTTAACCCTTTAAACTAACTCCTAACCTTAACCCTACGCCGCTAGATTGTCATTTGTGTTTTCGCATCGTGGCAACATTTTGTGGACTTGAAATATCTTCAGCCATTCGAAAACCCTTTAACCTAACTCATAACCTTAACCCTAACCCCTAACCCCTAACCCTAACGCCTAGCCTAGCTAACATTGGCCAGCTATCTAACATTAGCACTAGCAACAACAAATTGAAATTTGTAACATATCATACGTTTTGCAAATTTGTAACATATCATACATTTAGCAAATTTGTAACATATCATACGTTTTGCAAATTCTTAATATATTGTACGAATTGCAATTAGTAACATTGTACGAATTGCAATTTGTAACATATCCTACAAATTGTAATTCGTAACATATCATACGTTTTGCAAATTTGTAACATATCATACATTTTGCAAATTTGTAACATATCATACGTTTTGCAAATTTGTAACATATTGTACGTTTTGCAAATTCTTAATATATTATACGAATTGCAATTAGTAACATATTTTACGAATTGCAATTTGTAACATATCCTACAAATTGTAAATCTTAACATATCATACGAAATGGATGATGGACATCCACAAATTAATACATACCAAAGAAACGCAACAGATCATAATTAAGGGAGTGTCATGGATTTACGTACAGAATAATTTGAAATGCTCTGAGACCAGGTTGCAGCTGCCCAGAAGGCCAGCCCAAGACGGCTCAGGGCTCAACCCCCTTGTTTCTTTCAAAATGAAAACACTACACAAGAAGTGGGGCAGCATAGGGTCGCCCACGACCTGCGGCAACACGTCTCCCTGAAACTGTTGATTGATTTAAATGTATTTGATCTGTGTCCTTGGTCTCATCAACCAGGGGCGGACTAGGCATCTGGCATTTCTGGCATACACCAGATGGGCTGGTCCATTTTTTTAGCCCCGTGGGCCTGTCAAACATGGATTTTTTGTGAAAAAAGGATCCTTATCTGGCTAAAAATGGGGTCTCAAGGAAGAAAATGAGCCAGTGTGGGGGCCTCAAGGAAAAAAATTGGTTGGTGTGCTAGAAATGCCAGGGCCGATTTTTTATCAGTCTGCCTCTATCATCAACACAGATCTGACATCAGTTCAACAGTGTAGTTAGTATAGAATATGGTGAAAAGTAATTCAAGGCTTTCACCTCAAAGGACATAGGTAATAGAGGAGGTGTTGAGACAGTGTAGCACACCATGACCTCTGTCAAGACAAGAGGTCTGGACCTTTATGGCACATGGTAGGCTTAGTGTAGTTTCCCTGGAAGGGTGAGGTCACTGGTTCCAGTCCAAGTCCCACTCCCAGCTGTGGGTCCTCATGCGCCCTCTGTGACCGTCCTGTCCTGAGACACATCCATGTCTTTCCATAGGCCACTGATGCATCTGTCTGTGGGTGGCACCTGTTCCTGTCTTATTCTATGTCTAATTGTCTTCAGAATGTAAAGGTTAATTGACTGGGGGCAGAATAAGGTCTTTGGCATTGGAAACACATATTATGGTGAATGATTGAAGGAGCTTCCTTCAAATGAAGATGAAAATAATCTTGTCATTTACAGATAACAGAAATTAGAAGATATCATTATAGTGACATAGGCCTGTGTAGCAAGGGAAACTGGTGACAAATGCTGTGTTGTATATACTCGATGGAATCATCTGTGGCCAATCAAATAACGGTCCTAAAATGGAAGCCTTGGCATTTCAAACCGAAGCTGCTACTGCATCATAGTACGAGTTATTGTGGACTGCTGTTCAAATGAACATGACAGTCATATTTGTAGCTCAGAGCCATGCGTCACTTTATGCGTGAATACATTACACCGAAAGAGCGCAATGTATTGGCTAATGCCGCGTTCAAGACCACTGGGAACTCGGTAAAAACAAGCTGCGACTTGAAAAATATTTTGAACGGTCATCCAACTCAGAATTACAAGTCGGAAACTCGGTGGCTCTTTCTAGATCTCCCACTTTCCGACCTGACATCATGACTTGATCTAGTTTTTTCCCAAGTTCTCAGTGGTCTTGAAAGCACCATAGGAACTGACTGAGACGTTGGACTTGTAACCGGAGGGTTGGACTTGTAACCGGAGGGTTGCAAGTTCGAATCCCCGAGCTGACAAGGAAAAAATCTGTCGTTCTGCCCCTGAACAAGGCAGTTAACCCACTGTTCCCCAGGCGCCGAAGACGTGGATGTCGATTAAGGCAGCCCCCCGCACCTCTCTGATTCAGAGGGGTTGGGTTAAATGCGGAAGAAACATTTCGGTTGAAGGCATTCGGTTGTACAACTGACTAATAATGGTGACTTTGACTTTGAGACAAGTGGCTGGCTGGTTGGCACTTGGTATAAACATCAGCGCTTGGTGTTAATACTGCTTTCTGACCATCTTTGAGTGGTTTGAGCTACGCCCCGCCCCTCCTACCTGTAAATCTCTCCAGCATTCACTGGAGCGAGCGGCTCTGACAGGCGCTATCAACTGGATGATCTGCGCCAGCCTGGGCTGGAACAAGGGGAAGGAACAGGGACAGTCAGTTGCGAAGGCGACATCACCCGAGCGTTTGTATGCTAGAAGGCGAACACGCCGCTAGATGATGTCGTTTGTGTTTTCGCATCGTGGCAACAGTTTGGGGACTTGAAATAGCTTCAGCCATTCAAAAACCATCGAGGCTATCGATTAAATTGGCGTTTAGAAAAGTGAAATCGATTTCCCGCAGTTAATCGACCCAATCCCTGGATGGAAGACGACTTGAGAGGTCGGACAGAAACTGTTTGAAGAAAACAGCCCTCTTTCAATGTCGTTGCGCCTATCATAATCTGAAACATCATTGACAGACTCGACGGCTGCTAGATGAGACAGACCATCTTTGCCATTAGATTGGTCCTGAAAAACTCGGAAAACCTCTCAAAATGAAAAGCGCTCAACGTTTGTCATTACTGCGGATTTAAATGCCTCTTGCGAATGGACACCGACCGGCTATTTCGGTCCAGTTAGTGCGTGCGGCGTTTTCGGCTATCGCGGAAATCTGAAATAGATTGAATTAAACATACAATTAATTAGGTGCGGGTGAGAATATATAACGCAGAGTTTTTTTTAAAGCAATATGGCTGGTGAGTGGGGCTGGGGACGCTGGCATAGGCTCTCCAAGACTCCTAGATGCTAGCTGAGGCGGACGCCACCGTTCCCCATGGAAGCGGCAACTCTATGATGAGTAGAAATAACTATTTTAACAAAAATCCGGACTCCTCGATCTCTATGTCCAAGATGGACGTGATCATCCCCTTCTCGCCAGACGTGCCCTGTGACAACAATGGCCAGCGCATGTGGTGGGCATTCCTCGCCTCCTCCATGGTCACGTTTTTCGGGGGTCTCTTCATCATTCTCCTGTGGAGGACCCTCAAATACCTGTGGACCGTCTGCTGCCACTGTAACATCAAAAAGAAGGTAATGAAAAACACCTCAACCGGCAACGGTTAGTTATTGATGTGGCGCTCATAATATAAAGGCAAGTCGTGCATAATGTCACATTTACGGTGATGGATATTACACCACTGTCTGTCTTGACACATTTTACTGTACACCCTATGACCCGACGTTGTCATCCATTGGTTATAAAGGCTCCCCGGCCTGGGCTGGGGTGGTTGATTTACCATGGCATATTGACTTGAGTCCAATTCGTGTTGTTGCATTAGCCTTCACTGGGATAGTGACTGACCATCAACTTCTAGTGTCGATTTACATTTGGTTGAGTTGTCTAATGTTTATTCAACGTAAAATCAACAAAACATGTCACCATGTTATTGGATTTAGGTTAAAGGTAGGGTGAAAAAAAGACATTTTTTGCACATTGTTGAAATGTTTTGGTAACAACGTTGATTCAACCATTTTTTTCCCAGTGGGTAGGCTATGAGGAGCTGTCAACTAACCTATAGCTAGAAAACTGTCACCAACATACAACAACAACAACAGGCCAGTCTGTGGTAGGGGAGTACACCTAATATAGGCTGCAGAATTCTCTATTTTATCTTATTTTATGGTGATATTCCAGACCCCTGGGAAACCAGTTATTACATGTTTTTCAGTAGAATCAATGCTTAGTATATTTCAGTAGAAGAAATGATTGGTATATTTCAGTATTCTGTGTCTGTGAAATGCATGGTCTTGTTGCTTGATGAATGTAACCTGGATGGCTGATCTGAAAATAGACTGTATGGATGCCCCCTGCTGTGCTGCCTGCCTAGTTGGTTTGTTCCTGTGCTACAGTAGGCTATGGGTGGCCCACATAAAGAATGAATCATGTATGAATCACCTGTGGGCAAAAGCCTGCTTCAGTTTGCTATCACTCAGTGTTCTATAGGGCACAAGTGGTCCTCTTGTTGGTTTAGCTGGATAGTTCTAGACCTCCGAGGTGCGCACCTCACAGATCAAATCAAATTGCACACGTAACATACACCGCTGCAACTCCAAGAGCATTTCATTGTTTTCTCCAGTCTCTGCACAGATGATACTGTCAGTTAAAAAAAAATGTTTTAGGAGGTCAGTCGGGGTCTCAACTTACTGTTAGTTAGCATAATATAATACATAACGTGCCATTTTCAGTCACTGACAGTCACTAACATTTTCAGCTAACAGTAAGTTGGTCTTGCCAGCTATCTAAGTGTCCAGGGGCCCTCACCTCTAGGGGGCCCCCATTGAGTTTGTTAGTCACTCTTACTCAGATATCATTTGAACATGGCTTAAGTCATTGAAAAATGTGTAGAATTAGGAAATTAGTTTTAAAATTGCACCCCATAAAAATGTTGTGAGAGGGAGAAAGAGAGACCTTTATGCCCCTCTGCAAAGTCCTCCTGGCATAGGGTGGGGGACGGCCCCTTTCTCCCCATCTCTGTTGGGCGTTGTATTGTGACAGCCAGGGCATCAGAGGGATGATGGCAGGACAGGCAGAGGGCACTCTTTCCATCCACCCCCCTCCTATCCTCCAGCCTCCACCATCCCTTAATTTCAACTTCAAGTTTTATTTTTCACATGCACAAGTACAGTGTAATGCTTAACTTGCAAGCCCAAGCCAACAGTGCAGTATTAAAAAAAGCATAACTAATAAGAAAAACACAAGAAATAACGGCGGAAGTTACGCCACATGACCAGAAATATGTGGACACCTGCTCGTCGAACATCTCATATCAAAATGATGGACGTTAATATGGAGTTGGTCCCCCCTTTGCTGCTATAACAGCCTCCACTCTTCTGGGAAGGCTTTCCACTAGATGTTGGGATATTGCTGCGGGGACTTTCAGCCACGAGCATTAGTGAGGTTTGGCACTGATGTTGGGCGATTAGGCCTGGCTCACAGTCGGGGTTCCAATTCATCCCAAAGGTGTTTTATGGGGTTGAGGTCAGGGCTCTGTGCAGGCCAGTCAAGTTCTTCCACACCAGTCTCGACAAACCTTTTCTGTATGGACCTCGCTTGGTGCACAGGGGTATTGTCATGCTGAAACAGAAGGGTCGTCTCCAAACTGTTGCCACAAAGTTGGAAGCACAGAATCATCTAGAATGTCATCAAATTTTATTTGTCACATACACATGGTTAGTTGCTGTAGTGTTAAGATTTCCCTAGCCCGAACCATGAAAAACAGCCCCAGACCATTATTCCACCTCCTCCAAACTTTACAGTTGACACTATGCATTGGGGCAGGTAGCGTTCTTCTGGCATCCGCCAAACCCAGATGGTGAAGCGTGATTCATCACTCCAGAGAACGCGTTTCCACTGCTCCAGAGTCCAATGGCGGCTAGCTTTACACCACTCCAGCCGATGCTTGGTATTGAACGTTGTGATCTTAAGCTTGTGTGCGGCTGCTCGGCCGTGGAAACCCATTTCATGAAGCTCCCGACTAACAGTTATTGTGCTGACGTTGCTTCCAGAGGCAGTTTGGAACTCGGTAGTGAATGTTGCAACCTAGGACAGACACATTTTACGCTCTTCAGCACTTGAAAGTCCCGTTCTGTGAGTTTGTGTGGTCTACCATTTCCCAGGCTAAGCCGTTGTTGCTCCTAGACATTTCCACTTCACAATAACCGCAATTACAGTTGTTATAACTCTCCTGTGACTATCTGAAGAATCAGGTTACAGTGGGTCTGCTCTACAAACAGTCAGCTGTTTGGTCGGTCATAAAATACGCTGCCCTTATGCTCTGTAGTGTTCGAGATTGGAATGTAAACTGTGGAACACAGAGAGACCCTTGGACATCAAAAGTTTGAATAATTAAACAATATTTATATTTTTGAGAATGTGGGAGTGGTCCGTGGACACTTAAGGGACAATCATGACGTGTGTGTTTCATTTGGTGATCTCATGAAGGACAGGAAACCCACATTACTGTTTCTCTGTTTGTGTACACTTTTCAATTATCATATTTACATCTAGATGTTGGATAAAATGAATAAGTAAATATGAAACAATTTGTGAAAAGATATAATGTGATGTTCTAAATGAGAGTAAGTGAGTGTATAGATTTTCATATTTAGTTTAACTAGTCAGTGGCCATGCCCCCATGAGGCCAGACATTACATCAGGAGTCATGGAATAAAACTCACTTGCAGCTGACGCAACGTGTGCAGCTGACGCAACGTGTGAAATGGTTAAGAACAACAACTCTATAGGCCACACAGCTTGTAGCGTTGGCTACACGGCTGGAAATGGTTAAACTCTGAGACTATCGATCACTACAGAATAAGAGCAAATCCTAGATGTAGAATTACTAGTCTGCAGCTGGAAATTACATAAGTATAGTACGAGAATACCGACAACTGCTGAATCATCTATTCTATGCAACGACCATCTGTACGCCTGACGTATCCATTACATCAGACACTATCCAGAGGCGCTGAGAAACAGACAACTACAAAAGACATTGTGACTTCTGGGGAAGTTAACCAGAGACTCTCTGATGAACTGACTCTCCAGCAGACGGACCGGTGATTCCAACAGAGAAGACAACAACGACATACAGACGTAAATATGTACATTGCAATTATTCTCTAATGAGCGGCCGTTCATGTGCATAGCATTTCAATTAATATAATTATCAACTGTGTGTAGTGAATCCATTTAGTCTTTCCCGCTCTTTTATCTGTCCCCACCCCTTTCATTGTCTACCAAGCTGTCATGCCGGTTTAGCCCACTAGGGACTTATCAATACATTGTGTTAGTAACCAATATCTATTGTTGTTTTTATGTATTTCTGTGGTTATTTAGTCAGTAAATAAATGATTAAGTCAATTTGAATATCGATGATTCATCATTTAGGCTAGGGTTCGTGCAGATATCCAAGGGGTTGTGATGTTCAGTAATGAGACTGATGAGGTAATAATGATACATTAATAGAAGACTAATCGACAAGATATGAACATTTCTGAAGCGCCGATTCGGGAAATAGACTCTATAAACATTTCCCCGTGGTGCCCCGACTTCTAGTTAATTAAAGTTTACATGATTAGTTGAATCACGTAATAATAATTACAGATTTGATAAAATAGCGGTTTTCACATTTAGTGATAGTCCAGACACGACACAGTTGACCGGGGCAGCTCTAGCAGGGAAGACATTTTGATGAACTGACTTGTTGGAAAGGTGGCATCCTATGATGGTGCCATGTTGAAAGTCACTGAGCTCTTCAGTAAGGCCATTCTACTGCCAGTGTCTTTTTATGGAGATTGCATGGCTGTGTGCTCGATTTTATACAATTGTCAGCAACGGGTGTGGCTGAAATAGCCTAATCCACTAATTTGAATGGGTGTCCACATACTTTTGTGTGTGTGTGTGTGTGTATGCACTTTGTCCTGTCTCTGTGTTATATAGTAGTATGGGAAACACAGAGAGCCAGATCACTCTTTATAGGATGACAGATTGCGTTGAACCCCTTAAGCCGATTTGGGTGATGTGAAACCTGGCATTATGATGTTTGTTGTTAACGTGACGATGGTGTGTCCCTTCTGGTTAGGAGTAATTAAAGGATAGAAACCTAATTTGAGAAACATGCGTGAAACTACTTCACCATTGAATCGTGCATTGATCTCAATGTGTAATTCGTGCTAAGATTTGAGTTGCATGTATTTTCCTGCATCTCAAGTTAGGATTATGCCAGGGAGAGCTATAGGACTAACAGCTTCTCAGGAATCTCTTTGCTGTATTCCCTTTTAATTACCAGCGTGAACACGTCACCCAGGCCAGCCAGCCAAACAGGCCGCCCTGCTGAAACACACACCCAGGACGGGGCTTTGTACCTGGGGAGCGGTTCTAACGCAACCATGCCTGACCTGGGTCTCTGGATGGATCACCTGCCTTTCTCAATATAATGTATAAAGATATTCAGGGTGAAGGCAGGCTAGAGTGGTGCTAGTCCTCGGGGGTGACTTTGGGGGGAGGGGTTGGTTTGACACCACAGAGGGAACAGGCTTGTTGGGAGTATTAAGGAGGGAAACCGGATCTGTGTTCAGCTGACTGGCGAGGACGGCTCCGTTGGCATGGTGTTAGTAACGGGATTCAGGGCAGCAGGGGCCTCTGGCGCTGTGGATACTGGGCATCAGAGGGAAAGGGGGAGAGATGATGCGTGTGTGAGTTGGTGTTGCATTTCATGCCCTTACCCCCTCTCTGTACCATCCCTGGGACATGTCCCAATACTGGTAAATGGCTTCCTCTCATCTCCTTCCCTTCCTGATCACTGGATGGGCACTCAACTCAGGGTTCTCACCTATCACATTCACTCAGGCAGGTGTTTTCTGCAGAAGGGGAACATTTTTAAAGCTTTATGGTCACATACACTTTATACAGCATGTGCAATAAAGTGCAGTGAAATGCTTAACTAACCTTTTGAGCTCTTTCCCAACAATGCAGAAAGAAGGTAGTAATATAGATGGGAAATAAAACACGTGAAATGTGACAGAAGAAACAGGATAATGCAGTTCTATACAGGTCTTAAACACTGAGAGTGTCTAATGTTTTGTACAGTCTTTCCATGACACTGACCAGGTGACAGCTATGATCCCTTATTGATGTCACTTGTTAAATCCACTTCAGTGGAGATGAAGGGGAGGAGACAGGTTAAATAAAGTATTTTATGCCGTGATACAACTGAGACATGGATTATGTATGTGTGCCGTTCAGAGGGTGAATGGGCAAGATAAAACATTTGAAGTTGTGCTGAACGGGTTATGGTAGTAGGTGCCAGGCACACCGGTTTGAATGTGTCAAGAACTGTGGTGCTGCTGGGTTTTTCACACTCAACAGTTTACCGTGTGTATCAAGAATGGTCCACCACCCAAAGGACATCCAGCCAACTTGACAACTGTGGGAAGCTTTGGAATCAACATGGGCCAGCATCCCTGTGGAACGCTTTCAACACCATGCCTTGAAGGTGTTCTTAATGTTTTGTACAAATCAAATACTATTTTATTTGTCACATGTGCCAAATATAACAGGTATTACTGCGAAATGCTTACTTACAAGGCCTTAACCAACAATGCAGTTCAAGAAATAGAGTTAAGAAAATATTTGCTAAATAAAGTAAAAAAGTGTTATATAAAGTAACACAATAAGATTACATAACAATAGCGAGGCTATATACAGGGGGTACCGGTACTGAGTCAATGTGCGGGGTTACAGGTTAGTCAAGGTAATTTGTACATGTAGGTAGGGGTAATGTGACTATGCATAGATAATAAACCGTGAGTAGCAGCAGCGTAACAAAGGGAGGGGTCAATGTAATAGTCCGGTGGCCATTTGATGAATTGTTCAGCAGTCTTATGTCTTGAGGGTAGAAGCTGTTAAGGAGCCTTTTGGACCTAGACTTGGTGCTCTGGTACCGCGTTAGCGGAGAGAACAGTATGACTTGGGTGACTGGAGTCTTTGACCATTTTTTTGGGGTCTTCCTCTGACACCGCCTAGTATATAGGTCCTGGATGGCAGGAAGCTTGACCCCAGGGATGCATTGGGCCGTACACCCTACCCTCTTCAACGCCTTATGGTCAGATGCCGAGCAGTTGCCATACCAGGCGGTGATGCAACTGGTCAGGATGCTCTCGATGGTGCAGCTGTAGATGGTGCAGCTATGTTCTGGAGACCCATGCCAAATCTTTTCAGTCTCCTGAGGGGGAATAGGTTTTGTCGTGCCCTCTTCACGACTGTCTTGGTGTGTTTGGACCATGATAGTTTGTTGGTGATGTGGACACCAAGGAGCTTGAAGCTCTGAACCTGCTCCACTACAGCCCCGTCGATGTGAACGGGGGCCTGTTCGGCCCTCCTTTTCCTGTAGTCCGCAATCATCTCCTTTGTCTTGCTTATATTGAGGGAGAGGTTGTTGTCCTGGCACCACACTGCCAGGTCTCTGACCTCCTCCCTATTGGCTGTCTCATTGTTGTCGGTGATCAGGCTTAGCACTGTTGTCGTCAACAATCTTCATGATGGTGTTGGAGTCGTGCTTAGCTACGCAGTCATGGGTGAACAGGGAGTACAGGAGGGGGCTAAGCACACACCCCAGGGGGTCCCTGTGTTGAGAGTCAGCGTGGCGGAGGTGTTGTTGTCTACCCTGCCTGTCAGGAAGTCCAGGATCCAGTTTCAGAGGGAGGTGTTCAGTCGCCGGGGTCTCGAGCTTGGTGACGAGCTTGGAGGGCACTATAGTGTTGAACGCTGAGCTGTAGTCAGTGAACATCATTCTCCAACCCAAAACCATGCTTATGTATGTGCATATCTAATACAGAGGTCACTAGCGTACAGTAGACTACACAGTGATGCAGAGTGGGGAACACTGTTGTTCCTTAGCCTTATTAGTATGGGCCTATCCTCTTTTTTTCTCTTAGTGTCCCAGTGTTGCTGATTTGTACTTCCTACTAGTGCTGCCTCACTGTAGTGTACTGTTATCTAATGAGATGTTGATGGACAGATGTTGTCTGACCAGACTAGGTCTCTGGGGACTACACGCAAGGTTTAGACCAGGACACACACACACACACACACACACACACACACACACACACACACTGGAATGGAAGCAGAGTGCCAGCAGTACATTGGGAGACAGCCTGAGAGGTGGTGCTACAGTTTGTTTGTCTTTGAAGGGGCACTATGCAGTAATCACCTCGCCATTTCCTGGTTGCTAAACTTCTAATAGTTCGCCTCATTTCAGATTTTGTGACAAAACAAGCAGTCATTGTGTAGAGATTCATTGTACTATTTAAACTGCTATAAAATATATTTTCCATAACCAAAAATATTGTATATTCAGCTGTTTTTGAAGCTGGTGAAAGTAAAACGCAAAAACAAAACTTGAGAAAGGGAAGCATAGAAAAAGCACACGGCCCTTACCAGCAATGCAGTGAGAAATGAAATAATAGAACAATTAAAAACGTAATAATAAATATCACATAATAGACCGGGAAGTGCAGTTTCAAAATGTGCAGTAGTCCATTCATCTGAACTGTGTATGAGCACTGGCAATTTCCTGACCTGTCCTGTCCACTATAGCCTACTGTATGTGTTGTCCCTCCCTATGGCCTGGCTACTACAGTAGGCTGTCAGTGGTTGACTTCAATGCGTTGTGTCATGTGTTGTTGATACTGGCATGGAGTCGGCAGCGTGCCTCCCAGCCGTCCAACCAGGGCGTGATGATAAGCTTCTACTCGCTGACACACATGCCCCTCTTTCCTGCTCTGATGTCCTGGGAATAACATGCCCCTCTCTCCTGCTCTGATGTCCTGGGAATAACATGCCCCTCTCTCCTGCTCTGATGTCCTGGGAATAACATGCCCCTCTCTCCTGCTCTGATGTCCTGGGAATAACATGCCCCTCTCTCCTGCTCTGATGTCCTGGGAATAACTTGGCTGTCTGGTGCGCTCAAGTCCCAAAATAGAGGAAGACAATACAAGTTGCGTGGCTGGATATCGAGCCTGTATGGTTCAGACAGATATAGACAAGCAGAAAGTGTGTATGAACTTCTGGTTTCACTTTATTTCATACTCCACTGTGTTTAAGAAAAAAACATCGCCAAATTGCTTACAGGATATTACTTCATCCTGTAATTCTTTTGGATTTGATTGAAAAGAAAACCTCGTACAGTCCCAATGTGGTACTTGGTGCTTTAAAAATAAGTACTTGAAAGTAACCATGGCCAAAATGAGCTGCTGATAAAGGAGTGTAGAATGTAGAGCTTGTGTTTTTGAGAAAAATAATTTCAAACTGGTTAAATTAGTTAGATGTAACTGTTGAAATAGTTTGGATGATCGCAGATGTTGCCCACTCAATGTTGAATTATTACCCATATTAAATTATTTTATAAAGTGCTAATTTTGCTAATGTGGACAGTTTGTGTTACTACCTTACATAAGCTTGCATTTTCACCTCAAACAATTGAGTGAAAATTTAATATTTTTTACCTCCGATTGATTATATTAATATAGATGTTTATAGTCATCAAGATGACACTAAATCGATTACTTTAAACTAGAGCTGTCAAACAATTAAAATAATAAATCGTGATCGCGTTCAATTCTGTAGTTAATCGCAATTTTTTTATTTGCTCAAATTTGGTGCTAAATAAATATTTTTCATTAAAAAAAGCAGTGTATTGAGTCATAGGCATGTAGGGACTGAAACGCACAACATGTTCTGTATCAGAATGTTTTCAGTGGTATATTCACCATAAACAAGTTAAGAACATACAAAAGTCCTGGAACTTACTAATGCTCCCTGTAGACCTACTCCCTCATACATTTTCTTGAAGTACACACACTCTCTGTGTGTCTCTCTCTGTGTGTGTGTGTGTGTGTGTGTGTGTGTGTGTCTGTCTCTGTGTGTTTCTCTCTGTGTGTGTGTGTGTCTCTCTCTCTGTGTGTGTGTGTGTGTGTCTCTCTGTTTCAGCCATTCCAAATTATTGTTCTCCCATTTACTGATTGGAGGGTTGGTTATAAGAAAAAAGTATCTGTCTCTATGCATAAACTTGTCCAACAATGTCATGAATTCCACAGAACGTGAACCTGTGACCATAGTCATCCTCCTATTTCTCTTTACTGAGACAGTTGCTGAGCCTGTAGACATTTTCAGATGATGAAGCTGCTCTCTTCTTCTGTACGGTATGCCCAAAGAGTGAAAACAACCTATAACAAGTTACTGATGTGGCAGGCTTTGCTAGGTACCTTCGTGCAAGGCAGGCCAGCCTGGTGTGTGGCCCTGCATGCTGTGACCACTGTAGTGGACAGTCCTCCATGTTGATGCTGGGCTCTGCTTTGTAACGCTCCACATATTTCTCAATGGACTCCTCCTCTTCATCAGACTCAGAACTCAACAAGGTCACTGTGCAGGCCTCTTCCTTCATCAGGTCACTGTGCAGGCCTCTTCCTTCATCAGGTCACTGTGCAGGCCTCTTCCTTCATCAGGTCACTGTGCAGGCCTCTTCCTTCATCAGGCCACTGTGCAGGCCTCTTCCTTCATCAGGCCACTGTGCAGGCCTCTTCCTTCAGCAAGTTGCTGATCAAAGCCCACGCCTCACCCCTCTCAGGTCTGGGAAGGCTCTTCAGGTCCTTAAACCTTGGGTTAGTGCTGTTGTGATCTTCAGCCATGTGAGCTTGGTGTTTTCCTTGCGTTTCTCCAGGTCTGTTGTGAAGGTCAGCATGAATCTTATCATGTAGGCAGGGTCATCATTGGAGCTTTCCATCACCCGAAGGAGAGGACACAAAGCAGACAACACCACTGAGCAGGAAATGTACTTCTCTCCTCCCAGAAATAAGTCAAGTACTTCCAGTGAACGATAATTCAAAATCACTTCAGTCAATTGTGAGAGACTTGTTATACACACACACTCACTCTCACACACACGCAATCATATTATAACACTAATAGTGTGATTAAGAATATTACCTGCAGCGCTCCAGAGGTTTCTCCAGTTCAGCTGTGGTTGGCATGGTGATGTTAGATTTCTGTTGGGCCAGAGCATCTCTGTGGTTGTTGGTTTCTGTGGACTCTCTTTACCATTCCCAGAGTGGAATTCCATCTTGTTGTGACATCTTGTGCGAGTGATTTCTTTTGCCCATTTGCAACTTGCTGTTGTCCTAGCTCCGCAGCGTTTGGTGGGCTGTGTTTGAAATACCCAACAAAAATCAATCGGATTTTGATTAGGGCCTTGTCAAACCCGCTGTTCTGTAGGGACACTGTGATGGACCTTTGCAGACTGTGTCAGTGCAGGGCAGGTGTTCAAAAGGCAGATGTCTCACAGCTGCAATCATGTTCCGTGCACTGTCTGTGCAAACTGTGTTAACTTTGTTGTCAATGTTCCACTGCTTTGCTACATGCATGAAATGCTCGGCTCACGTTTCGTAGTGCATCTCTTCTGTCTTCATTACGTCCACAGCGTGTGAATGCAGTTTTCATTGATGTGGTGCGCAGTAACCCCAAGGTAGTTGTGTTTACTGACCGAAGTCCAGTGGTCATCTGTGAGAGCAACAGCCGTTGCTTGTTTCAACTCCTCTGCTTTCGCTGTCCTCTCGCTTTCATACAACTCATGTATTCTTGTAACGACGGTGGCTCTCGAGGGTAATTCATACGTTGAGTTGTTCGACGCCATCCAAATGATATCCCTCAAGCCTTCGTCCTCCACAATGTGGACTGTAGCTATCCACTTGGTTTTTGCTTGTTATTTTGCTGCTCGTCGACTTATCCATAGGCCTCCCGTGCGCACACTCTTCTAGTTTAGCCTGCCGAAGATGTCCTCCTTTGCTACTTGTAACGTTACTTGTATTGCCTAGTCAACGGAGTGTTTCGCTTGTAAATCAGATTTTATTGGTCACATACACGTGATTAGCAGATGTTATTGCTGGTGTAAGAACTTCACATGTAAACTGGAAACCATATATCCTGAGGCTGCATTTATTGTAGCTGGGGATTTTAAAGAGTCCAGTTCTATCCAATTCATGTTGAATGCGCGACACGAACTGGTAGAATTCTGGATCATTGCTACTCTAACTTCCGCGATGCATACAAAGCCCTCCCCCGCCCTCCCTTCGGCAAATCTGACCATGACTCCATTTTGTTGCTCCCAGCCTATAGACAGAAACTTAAACAGGAAACGCTCGTGCTCAGGTCTATCCAACGCTGGTCTGATCAATCAGATTCCACGCTTCAAGATTGCTTTGATCACGTGGACTGGGATATGTTACGGGTAGCCTCAGACAACATTAACATGTACGCTGACTCGGTGAGCGAGTTTATTAGCAAGTGCATCGGTGATGTTGTACCCACTGTGACTATTAAAACCTTCCCTAACCAGAAACCAGGGATTGATGGCAGCATTCGCGCAAAACTGAAAGCGTGAACCACTGCTTTTAATCATGGCAAGGCGACTGGAAACATGACCAAATACAAACAGTGTAGCTATTCACTCCGCAAGACAATCAAACAAGAAAAGTGTCAGTATAGAGAAAAGTAGTCGCAATTCAACGGCTCAAACATGAGATGTATGTGGCAGGGTCTACAGTCAATCACGGATTACAAAACGAAAACCAGCCCCGTCGCGGACATCGACGTCTTGCTCCCAGACAAATTAAACAACTTTTTTGCTCGCTTCGAGGACAATAGAGTGCCACTGACACGGCCCACTACCAAAGCCTGTGGGCGCTCCTTCACCGTGGCCAGCATGAGTAAAACATTTAAACGTGTTAATCCTCGCAAGGCTGCCGGCCCAGACGGCATCCCTAGCCTCGTCCTCAGAGCGTGTGCAGACCAGCTGCCTGGTGTGTTTACGGACATTTTCAATCAATCCCTATCCCAGTCTACTGTCCCCACATGCTTCAAGATGGCCATTGTTCCTGTTCCACGAAAGCTAAGGTAACTGAACTAAATGACTATCGCCCCATAGCACTCACTCCTGTCATTATGAAGTGCTTTGAGAGACTAGTCATGGATCATATCACCTCCACCCTACCTGATAACCTAGACCCACTCCAATTTGTTTACCGCCCCAATAGGTCCACAGACGACGCAATCTCCATCACACTGCACACTGCCCTAACCCATCTGGACAAGAGGAATACCTATGGAAGAATTCTGGTCATCGACTACAGCTCAGCATTTAACACCATAGTACCCTCCAATCTCGTCATTAAGCTCGAGACCCTAGGTCTCGACCCCGCCCTGTGCAACTGGGTCCTGGACTTCCTGACAGGCTGGCCCCAGGTGGTGAGGGTAGGAAACAACATCTCCACCCCGCTGATCCTCAACACTGGGGCCCCACAAGGGTGCGTTCTCAGCCAATTCCTGACTCCCTGTTCACCCATGACTGCGTGGCCATGCACGCCTCCAACTCAATCATCAAGTTTGCAGACGACACTACAGTGGTAGGCTTCATTACCAACAACAACGAGAAGGCCTGGAAAACATCTCACTCAACGTCAACAAAACAAAGGAGATGATTGTGGACTTCAGGAAACCGCAAACTACCCGCAGTAGTCCGGGTAGCCATTTGATGAGCTGTTCAGCAGTATTATGGCTTGGGAGTGTAATGGGAATTTTTATGTTTGTGCTTTTCTTATAACTAATTTCTGTGTTCTATTCATGTGCTGTTCTGTAAACCAATTTCTGTGTTCATGCCAGTGGTTGACTGAACAAATCCTCTTATCAGTAGCTACAATTTGGCAGTACGCCCAGGCCTTGTTTTGAGAACGAACTAAAGATATCTGTTTGTCTCAGCTTAGAAAAGAGAAGCCTCGTGAGGTGTTGGTCTATCATATGTTATGAAACAGTATTGGTCGGTCTTATGAAGGAAACAAAACGGTAATGATTTATTAATTATGCTAAATCATGCAAATATAACTTGTCTGTGTATAGCTGTGTATATAAGACAACTGCTGGGTCTGCCCAGGGAGAGCTCCTCATTCACATGTACTATGGTGCATTGAATTGGTTGGAACCTCTCCAGCGTGCTGCCAATAAACAAAGATTTTTCCACAACAGGGGTAGAAGCTGTTCAGGTACCCTGTGGTCCCAAACCGCTTGCTGTGCGGTAGCAGAGAAAACAGTCTGTTACTAGGGTGGCTGGTAGGGGATATGCGGCTGGTAGGGGATATGTGGCTGTTTTCTGTGATATTCATCGTTTTGATCTCAAAGTAGGCCATCCATGTGAATCATGTAGATCCGACAAAAAAAGTTGAAATGCCAGGGCACAGAATGCACCCCTTCGACAAAGAGTTTCAAACAGAGTACAGAGCGTCATGTCAGATATGTCATATCAGAATGAGTGCTTCATCCAGTATCACGTGTGACAGCTGTGATCAGCCAGCCTCATCCCGTCATATCCCCCATCATATCCCCCGTCATATCCCCTGTCAACCGTCTAATTATTGGAGCGGCTCACAGCGTGAGTGAAGTGGATACACTATCCATTCATTTTGCCTGTTAGAACCAAGAGCACAGGCCAGTTTGACTAGAGGCAACGCTGTCACTGCCATAGAGGAAAAATGGAGCACAGTGACAGTCATGCTTGCGTCTCTAGCCCAAAATAAAGTTATGCCCCATATTACCGGAGCCACCTTTTCCCCTGTCTACCGCAATTTGTGCACATTTTCCACTGAACTAAAATATAAACACAACATGTGAAGTATTGGTTCCAATGTTTCATGAGCTGAAATAAAAGCTCACAAATGTTCTATCAAAAAGCTTATTTCTCAAACAAAATCCCTGTTAGTGAGCATTTCTCCTTTGCCAAGATAACCATCAACGTGAGGAAGGGGTTCATCCTATAGGTAGAGACACACTCCACTGGTGGGGGAGAAAGCTGAAAACATGTCTGTATATGGAGATTGAGGTCATTTCAGTGGAATGTGCTTATATAGGTTTGGTATTATCACTCACTGTTGTGTTGGCCACAATAGACAGTACTGATACTGTCTAGAGTGCCCTATTCTAAATATCACAGGGGGAAGATGGACTCTGCATGGTCTGTCAGGATATAGGATATGAGAACCAATTTCACACTCCGAAGCCTCTCCTGCTAATTTTTCTGTTTGTTTGATTGTGTGTGTGCATATTTGTGTACTGTTAAATAAAAACTCCTCTATTCTGCCAGCACAGATCAACCCTGAATGCAAGCTGACTAGCTGAGACAGACATATTATGCACAATGCCATCCCGAGTGCCAGTTTGGTCTCGTTGGAACAATGTGCCCATGGAAATGCCCTGTCTGTCCTCTCAGCTATCACACGGGAACACAGTGACCGGACACTGCTGGGACACGCAAGCAATAGCCTGCTGCTTATTATTACTAAGCCATAGCCAGCCATCATCCTCACACTCTTCTCCCCCCAGTCTCCCCATTCCCTCCCCCATTCCCAACCCCCTAGCAGTCCGGGAAGGGAAGGTAGCGAACCAGTGATCTGCAGACATCAAAATGCGCTTAACGTCATAATTGGTACTTTGAGCGGTGAGAGGAGGAGAGAGAGAGAAAGAAAGAGGGAGGGAGGGATTGATGGAGGGAAGGCGGGAGGCAGGCAGTGTAGAGGACATGACTGTGACCTTCAGGGTTCTCAGTGGTGCCGTCTCGACTCTGTTTGCTCAGATATCAGACTAGCTGTGTGACGACAACAGGGCTCTGTTGGGTATCTAACTAGCCCCAGAGGAATTACATGCAGCCTGGGCTGTCATGGAAAAAGAAAAGCTTCACTCTCTAGTTGCTCCGATGCAATCATTTATTCATCAATGTCAGATTGCATAGTGAATCTGGGGTGCTCAGAACAAGAGTTAAGAAAAGCATGGAACTGCTGGCGCTGTTCAACATCACTCTTCCAATCGAAGAAATATCATCAATTTACTGTTTCCAAATAATAATGTTGGACAACATTTATAATTACATTTTTTGAGAGGATTGAGAATGAACTGTTTCTCCATGCAACCCACATACACATTATCATATGGGCTGTCATGTAAACACTCCGTTAGCCTCCCAGAAACATGCTAATCGTTAGCCTCATGGCAAGGCAGAAATGCTAGGTGCTATTGCGACCAGCATGCTAATATGCTAATACCTTGTTTGGCAGCCAGCCAGCTGATTGTTGTTAGCGAAGTGTTAGCCTGATGAGATGAAAGTGTTTGTTATGCGGGTGCTAGGGTGGCATAGACTTTAACCGCTGCACAGCCGCACCGCACAGATAGTTATTTACCACCTTGACTTCTTCTGACATTCTCCAAAGTGGCTACACAGAGCCCACACACCAGGTGTCAATTAAAGCCTTGTTTGGTGCCGGAGATAAGTGATATTCCAGGAGGTCCGACAGTTGCTCCTTCACCTGCCTGCTTAGGTGCGGCCCGCCCAGCTTGCAGACACTTCGCTGAAACGATGTGTCTAGACCTGAGTGAAACGAGGAAGAGCAATTTGAGAGACTGGGGGCTTTGTAACGTGGCCATGTGTAGACTGTATGCATGATCCTGAACACTTAGCGCCGGGTTCACAGCTCAGAACTCATTAAAGAATAATGCTAAATCAGAGCCGTGTTATTTAGTAACAGCTCCGGCCTATTGAGAGAAGACAAAGCATTAATCGGATCGATGGCTTCAACGCTATTAAGTTTCCCGCCTGCCCCCCATGGGAAGCCTTTGGCTGTAGAAATCTTAATCTGATGGTAATGAACTGTTGTGAGGCCAACTGGGGATTGGCAGCCATTTTGGAGTGCATTCTAGATTTGAAAAGCGTATCTTCGATGCAGTACTTGATCTCTCATTAGGAGGGTGGTGTGAGCTCTGACATGCTGAAGCATTACTTTAGGTAGCACACTGTGTACAGCTTTCCTTTAGGTAGCACTCAGTGTACAGCATTATGTCCAAGTGTGTTTTCCAAAGAGAATTCATTAACAATGCAACCAATGTGTGCCTGTTTCTATCATTGCTCATAATGAGTCTATCCATTAAGGCTGTAATCATGAAGGCTAAATCCATCTCTCTAATAGCGGCCTATTAGAAATCTGTCTTTAATTCTCCCAATACCACCTAATAGAACGTTTTCTTCTGCAGGCCAGGCCTGCTTAGTTGTTCACTGCTCTATAGATGGGATGACATAAGGCATGGCTGAGAGAGTGGAGTGCCTGGGAGTATGCTCATTTTCTCCCACTCAAAACGATATAGATTCTATAGATTGTAGCCCTGAAGTACCCTTTATGTGGAACCTTTATCCTGGGATGTTATTTAACACTGAGAACCTGCAGGGATGCCTAGGGACCCTACTCTGCGTCTCATAAAGACAAAGCGGTTGGAACCAAAAATAAAAAATGTAGACTCATCAGACCAAAGGACAGATTTCCACCGATTTCTAAGATTACGATTTTTTTTATTTTGAATTTTGCGCTCTGCAATTTCACCAGATGTTGTTGAGGTGGCACGCTAGTGGGACACTGTTCCGTAAGAAGTAAAAAATATATATCTTTTTAAAAAACTTTTATTTAACCAGGCAAGTCAGTTAAGAACAAATTCTTATTTACAATGACGGCCTACCAAAAAGCCTCCTGCGGGGACAGGGCCTGGGATTAAAAAAGAAATACAGGACAAAACACACATCACAACAAGAGAGACAACACAACACTACATAAAGAGAGACCTAAGACGACAACATAGCAAGGCAGCAACACATGACAACACAGCATGGTAGCAACACAACATGACAACAACATGGTAGCAACATAACATGGTAGCAGAACAAAACATGGTACAAACATTATTGGGCACAGACAACAACACAAAAGGCAAGAATGTAGAGACAACAATACATCACACAAAGCAGCCACAACTGTCAGTAGGAGTGTCCATGATTTAGTCTTTGAATGAAGAGATTGAGATAAAACTGTCCAGTTTGAGGGTTTGTTGCAGCTCGTTCCAGTCTCTAGCTGCTGCGAACTGAAAGACGAGCGACCAAGGGATGTGTGTGCTTTGGGGACCTCTAACAGAATGTGACTGGCAGTACGGGTGTTGTATGTGTAGGATGAGGGCTGCAGTAGATATCTCAGATAGGGGGGAGGGAGGCCTAAGGGGGTTTTATAAATAAGTATCAACCAGTGGATCTTGCGACGGGTATACAGAGATGACCAGTTTACAGAGGAGTATAGACTGCAGTGATGTGTCCTATAAGGAGCACTGGTGGCAAATCTGATGTCCGAATGGTAAAGAACATCTAGCCGCTCGAGAGCACCCTTACCTGCCGATGTATAAATTATGTCTCCGTAATCTAGCATGGGTAGGATGGTCATCTGAATCAGGGTTAGTTTGGCAGCTGGGGTGACAGAGGAGCGATTACGATTGAGGAAACCAAGTCTAGATTTAACTTTGGCCTGCAGCTTTGATCTGTACTGAGAGAAGGACAGTGCACCGTCAATTCATACTCCCAAGTACTTGTATGAGGTGACTACCTCAAGCTCTAAACCAAGGGTGCACAATTAGAATTCAAAGAGGTCCGGTGACTAACATTTTCTCCCCCCAAAGGTCCAAACCATTAAAATGTCTAACGTGAGCTATGATTTGGGGGCATATGTAGTTCTTGTATAGCTAATAAACAAAGTACTACATTTCAATAACATTTCAATATTTATTGCACATTTTCAATGCAGACACATTAAACATGAGGTAAAATAAATATGCAGCCTAGTCATAAATAAAAGTAGGCCTGTCACAAATGTTCTCATTTCAAGCAAAACAACATCTTCACAAAAAAAGAACAATAGTGCCTGTTTCTGAAAAAAGTGCCTTGATTTTTGAACAAATAAGAAACCACAGGTTTCATATTTTATCTGTCCTACTCTCTCCCACGTCACTTCTCCATCTCTCTTCTTTAGTCAGAGAAATGGACTGTTGCTTGCCCTGCCAGTCATTTGAACCTTGGCTGGAATAGTCAGTGCCATTCTCATGCACATATGTAGGTGCTCATTGTTGAGTCTAGAACGCTACTTATTAATGATGTTCATAGTGGAGAAAGAAGACTCAGTGCTAATTTGGTTAGGCCAGGGAACACAGTCTCAGACACAGCCTGCAGCCAGAAAGGGGAACACAGTCTCAGACACAGCCTGCAGCCAGAAAGGGGAACACCGTCTCAGACACAGCCTGCAGCCAGAAAGGGGAACACCGTCTCAGACACAGCCTGCAGCCAGAAAGGGGAACACCGTCTCAGACACAGCCTGCAGCCAGAAAGGGGAACACAGTCTCAGACACAGCCTGCAGCCAGAAAGGGGAACACCGTCTCAGACACAGCCTGCAGCCAGAAAGGGGAACACCGTCTCAGACACAGCCTGCAGGCAGAAAGGGCCATGATAAGTTAGTTGAAAGTGCTCTCAGTGCAACATTTGCTTGCAGATAAGTCAGTTGTGCCCACTGACCAAGAAGGTCAGTGTCACCTTCTTTGAAAATCTCCTCACATCTGTGATGAGGCATGTATTCTCAGTTAGGAGCTGCTGTCCAAGGCTGAAGCTGTCAAAGCAATTTCTGAAGTTTCCAATCAGCTTATCTATGAAGTCAACATGAGGAGAAACATCTCTCTCACCCTGAATCTGTTCCTGGACTTTTGGGAAGTGTGCACAGTCTCCTTGAAGATCTTCCTTGAACACTTCCAGTTTCCTCTGGAAGGAGCGGACAGATGAACAATTCAGTTTGTGATTTGATTACTTGTCTTTTTTTGTTGTGAACATTCGTTTGCACGTTGTTGGGCAGTGAATGCATGCGAGAGGACTCTGGTGGACCGATCATACTGGGCTTTGAGTTCGTTTATTTTACGTCCCCTGAGCATATCAGGCAGAGTGGTTTGACACTTGCTGCGGGAAGGATAAAGGCATAATTGTCTGTCCCCTCCTTTGAAAGCTCGACTTGTCTCTTGACTTTCCTGACTTGCGCACGTCATTCTATAATTTCTCCTTTCGCTTCCATTTTTGCATCTCTTTCTCTCTCTCTCTGACAACATCAGTCTCCTAACATGCATTGTCAACATTCAATTTGATTGGCTGAGTTTCGTGAAGTGATTTAAATAAGGCACGTGATTGGCCAACACACAGTAGTATGGGGCGCTGTCTAGGACCTTCCCAGCTGCGCTGAGCCAGCGCAGTATGTGTACATTGAAAAAAAGTGTTGCTTCATCAGAATTGAACAATTATTTATGAGAAATGTGTCGAGGTCCGAATAGAACCTTCCGGACCGAGGTCCGCAAATTGTACACCTCTGCTCTAAACTCTCAGAGGTAGAAGTAACACCTGTGGGAGGAGGGGTATTTTTTCTTCCCAAACCACATGACCTTTGTTTTGGAGGTGTTCAGAGCAAGGTTAACTACTTGGGGAGTAGCGGCGCACTAGCGGGCCACTCCCGACACCACTACCCGGTGAAATGTAAGGCGCCAAATTCAAAAGTTGAATTATTAAACATTCATCAATATACAAGTGTTGCATAGTCATCAAAAGCTCTGATTCTTGGCAATATCACAGCGTTGTCAGATTTCAAAAAGGCTTCACGGCGAATACACAACATTTGATTGTTTGAGGATAGCACCTCCATAATTTATGCATTAGCATAAATTAATATCCAGCGCGGGTCACACAAAACCCATATAAGAGCTAAAATAAATCCCTTACCTTTCAAAGAACTTCTGCTGAGGGCTTCCCAAGTGTCCAACGAAGACATCCAATGGTTCTTTTGTTAGAAAAAGTAATTTATTATATCCATAAATCTGTTTGGTTGGCGCGTTATGATCAGGAAATCCAACGTCGAATCGCCCATTGAACCGTGAAGAGAACGCGTTCAAATATACCTATCAACTTTTCCTAAACAAATCATAGATCATTTATAATGCATCCTTAGCTATCCTTTTATGAATATTAATGATAATATTTCACTCGGATGGTAACCTAAACGTTATAAAAGGTAAAAAAAACTGTGGGGCGCGCCCGTTATGGTCTCGCGCCCGTAAAATCTTGTTGACATCTGAGCTACCTCGACTATTTCCTGTTCCTATCCATTCTGCTCACTGCTAGAGCTTCTAAACTCTGTATAAATACTGTTGACATCTAGTGGAATCATAGGTACTGCAGTCTAGGAGCTGGATTCCATTAAAATCAATAGGGAGAGTATCAAACAGAGCAAAGGTCACAAAGAAACATTTCCATTTGCTATATCAGTTCTGTTATACTCACATACATTATTTTAACACTTTTAGAAACTTCAGTGTTTCCTATCCAATAGTAATAATTATGTGCATATCCTTTTTTCTCGGCCTGAATGGCAGACATTTTACTTTGGGCACGCCAGACTCTCCAAAACCGTCACCTCTGCTGCCTCTCCCTAAGAAGTAGAGTAGGGTAGAGAAAGCTTGTTGGACTCTAAAAGCTTTGTTGTAGAGCATTTAACACAAACTACGGGGAGTGGCCAGTTGAGTATAAGACTATCATCTGCATATAATTGGATGAGAGAGCTTCCCACTGCCTGAGCTATGTTGTTGATGTAAATTGAGAAGAGCGTGGGGCCTAGGATTGAGCCTTTGGGTACTCCCTTGGTGACAGGCAGTGGCTGAGAGAGCAGATTTTCTTACTTTATACACTGCACTCTTTGAGAGAGTAGGTAGCAAACCAGGCAAAAGACCACTCAGAGACACCAATACTCCTTACCCGGCCCACAAGAATGGAATGGTCTACCGTATCAAAAGCTTTAGCTAAGTCAATAAAAATAGCAGCACAATATTGCTTAGAATCAAGGGCAATGGTGACATCATTGAGGAACTTTTTAAGGTTGCAATGACACATCCGTAACCTGAGCGGAATCCAGATTACATACCCGAGAGAATACTATAGACTTCAAGAAAGCCAGTTAGTTGATTATTGACAAGTTTTTCCAACACTTTTGATAAACAGGGCAAAATATAATTAACAGCCTATAAAAGTTAGGATCAGCTTGAGCTCCCCCTTTCAATAAAGGATGAACCGTGGCTGCCTTCCAAGCAATGGGAACCTCCTCAGAAAGGAGAGACTGGCTTGGCTATGATAGGGGCAGCAACCTTAACTTCTTGCCGCACGGATACCGTGAGCGGGATCATTTTCGAAAAAAACAAAGCGCGCCAAATTCAAAGTAAGAATTCGTAATATTTAACATTCATGGAAATAGAGTGTTGGTAATCTAAATCTGTTGTCAGATTTCAAAAAGGCTTTACGGCGAAAGCAAAACATTTGATTATCTGAGGTCAGCACCTCACAAAAATAGCTTTTTCAACCAGCACTGGCGACACAAAATCACAAATTTAAAGATATAAAAACTCACTTTTAAGATCTTCTGATGTTTTCAACCAGCTACAAAACCGCTGTTCGTTTTGTTCGATAAAGTACATATTTATATCCAAAAAACGCTGTTTAGACGGCGCCATTGAATTCAGAAATCCACAGGAAACACCTCCGTCAAAACGACGACAAAAAAGTTTAAATTGCTCCCGGTAAACTTTGTCTATTTTTGTCAAACAGGCGAAGTCAAAGACTCTATATAATCCTTAGGTTGTCTAAAATGTTAATAAACAATAAAACTTCACGCGGAAACAACTATGTTCAATAGACAAGGCATATTCCCACGAGTGCTCTCCCCAGAACGCGCCCAAACACTGTTTTTCTTCCGGCGCACTCTTTCCTTCATGTGAAAAAAAAACGTATTTGTTTTTCAAAATACAAGCCCAAAGCCATCAATAGTAGACTGTTACCATATAGGGGAAGCCATAGGAATAGGAAAATGGTGGATGGATTCAATGCTTTTCAATACCTTTTCAAAATAAGAGCATGGGAGCAGATTTCTTTTTTTTTTTCTGGTCAGATTTCCTTCGGGTTTTCGCCTGCCAAATCAGTTCTGTTATAGCCACAGACATTTGGCAGGCAAAACCCTGAGGAATCTCTGTCCTGAAAAAAGTCATTTTGACACATTGCTCATTTTTGAGCCCCTCCCTATCCAAAATGACCATATATAGGCATGTGAACTCAGTGCACGTCGCTTCCTTATGATGTCATCAACCACGAGACGGTGTTTTACTCCATCTTGGGGGAATTTCGGCCATTGAAAAACAGCATGGAACGAGAGACCACGTTATGAAAACTCTTCAGAGTGCTTGGCGTGCATGAGAAGGCGCGCTGTGCCTTATTTATCGTTTTTAGCGTTCAGTTTATATTCCGGCTGATTTATAATAGTACATATACGTAAAGGGTTCCTAAGGATACATTTAAAACTATGTTTGATTGTTTTTGGACAAGTTTATAGGTATAATTTTAACAAGTCGGCGCCGAGTTTCAAAGGAGTAATGGAGGCTGTCGTTTCTGATTCTAACGCATGAACCAAATGGAGGATTTATGGATAAAAGACGTTACTTTTTCTAACAAAAGAACCATGGATTGTCTTCGTTGGACACTTAGGAAGACCTCAGCAGAAGTTCTTCAACAGGTAATTACTTTGTTTTCGCTGTGAAATGTGTTATGTGTGTGCCATGATTGCTAATCGATACATGGCTATTGGAAAATATGTGAGGTGCTACCCTCAAACAAATGAATGTGCTGCTTTCGCCATAAAGCCTTTTTGAAATCTGACAACGCTGTGATATTGCCTAGAAACAGAGCTTTGATGAGTATGGAACACTTGTATATAGCTGGATGTTTAATAATTCAATTTTTGGATTTTAAATCTGGCGCTACAGGTTTTTGCTAGTAGTGTCGGGATGATCCCGCTAGCGACCCACTGGTATTTGAGTCGTTAAAGAAGAAAGAGTCTAAACCATCTGACCAAGATGGTTTTTTTTGGGGTCAAGTTTATGGAGCTCCTTTAGCACCTAGGATTCAGTGACTGCCTGCAGGGAGAAACTTTGTAGTGGGGCAGTGGAAAAGGAGGGAGGAGTATCTGGGATAGTCACATTAGAAGGGGTGTGAGATGAGGAATTGTTGGACGGGCAATGAGGCATGGCTGAGTCAAATAGGAATCCTGACTTAATGAAGTGGTGATTAAAGAGCTCAGCCATGTGTTTCTTGTCAGTAACAACCACATCATCAACATTAAGGGACATGGGCAGCTGTGAGGAGGGTTTATTCTCAAGGCCTTTAACCGTTTTCCAGAACTTATTGGGTTAGACCCACAGAGCGAGAACTGCCCCTTAAAGTAACTTACTTTGGCCTTCCGGATAGCCTGAGTGCACTTATTTCTCATTTGTCTGAACGATAGCCAGTCAGCCTGAGTATGCGTGTGGCAATTCTTGAGGTGGAGTAACTCTGCAAGATAATGGCTGAACCAGGGGCTGAACCTGTTTTTAATTCTCATTTTCTTTATGGGGACATGTTTGTTAACAATACAGCTGAAAATATAAAAAAAGAGGGTCCAAGTGTCTTCGACAGAGGGGATCAAGCTGATTCTATACCATAGAATCTATGACAAATCAGGACCGGTCGTTTCACTGAGCAGCCATTATGAACACAGGCTGTAAAACAGTGATCACTAAGGTCATTACAAAAAACACCAGACTGATACCTATCAGGATTATTTCTGAGGATAACATTGAGAAGAGTAGCCTTTTCTGGGTGTTTGGAGTCATACCTTGTGGGATTGGTAATAATCTGGGAGATTTAGGAAGTCCCATTGCTTTAGGACTTGGTCAGGTGGTTTAAGCATGTCCCAGTTTAGGTCACCTTGCAGGACAAATTCAGATTTAGTGTAAGGGGTCAGGAGAGAGCTTAGGGCAGGTAGGGTACAGGCCGTTGCTGATGGAGAACAATAGCACCCAGCAACAGTCAACAAAGAGCTATTTGAAAGTTTAATGCTTAAAATCAGCCAATCAAATTGTTTGGGGACAGACTTTGAGACAACCGAGCACTGAAGGTGATCCTTGGGAAAGATTGCCACTCACCCCACCTTTGGAAGATCTGTCTTGCCGAAAAGGTTATAACCAGAAAGGTTAACATCAGTATTCAAAACATCTTGTGCATTCCTTAACCACGTCTCAGTAATGTCCAACACATTAGGATTGGAGCTGTGAACCCACACTTTCAATTGATACATTTTAGGTAATAAGCTTCTAGTGTTAACTTCTTAAGGACCATTAAGGTGCGCTGGGGCGCTAGCGCCCCACTCCCGACACTACCAGGTGAAATGCAAGGCGCCAAATTCAAAATCCAAAAGTTGAATTATTAAACATGCATCAATATACAAGTGTTTCATAGTCATCAAAAGCTCTGCTTCTTGGCAATATCACAGCGTTGTCAGATTTCAAAAAGCCTTTACGGCGAAAGCACCACATTTGAGTGTTTGAGGGTAGCACCTAACATATTTTTACCATTACCATGAATTCATAAGCCTCCACGGTTCACAGAAAACACATTTCACAGCTACAGCGTCCATTGAAACGTGAAGAGAACTCGTTCAACTTATACCTATAAACTTGTCCAAGAACAATCAAACATCCTTTTTAATGTATCCTTAGGAACACTTTTATGTATATTTACTATAAAAATTCAACCGGAATATAAACTGGGCTATAAGAAAGGAAAAAACCACGTCCTCTAAATATGTGCATATCCTTTTTTCTGGGCCTGAATGGGAGGCATTTTACTTCGGGCACGCCAGGGTCTCCAAAACGGTCACCTTATGCGCTGCTCCCTAAGAAGTTAATGTGCAGAAAACCCAGGCTTTTATAAGAGCAGAAATCAGTGAAACAGATATCAGTACGAGTCAAAATTGGGGCTAGCAATAGTAGATGGGCCAGTGTGTACTTGCAAGTTTCCAGTTATCATCAACAGTAATACAATCAAGGCATGGCATAATACAGGGAGAGCTCTGCAGTGCTGATTTTATGATATCTGAATGTGCATCAGATGGCAACAAGATCATATTGTACAGCAATTTCATCAGGTGACATGAATACAAAGCTGGCGAGAGGTGGTTAGAATAGGATGGGAGGCCAACAGTCTGTGTAACCAATAGAGAGTCAGTCCCGAGTTTGGGAACAAACACAGTCTGTCCCACGGTTGGGTAAAGAAAGTTTGTAGTCAACAAAGTATGCAGGAGTCATGAGGCAAAATGCACAAGAAAAAAACAGTGTGTGAGTGCTGGAGGCGAGCAAAAGCTTGGGCAGAGAGGGGAGAGTGTGGTGGAGGTACCTGTAGCAGACGGGGAGACAGGCCAGGGCTGACGGTGAACAGATCGCCAGGTGGAATCCAAGCAGCAGTGCAGCTGGCAACGGGAGTAGGTGTCACACCCACTTGGGAGAAGCTTTTATTTCTGGAGGCAGATTTCTAGTAGAAAATGCTAGTGAATGGTCTTTGAGTCCTGCCACTTGTTGGGCGCAAAAACCTCTACACCGTTTCTTCACACCTTAGTGCTAATTGAATTTATATCTGGTCTGTCCTTGCAAGTCTGGGAGCCTTAACTCAGCATTCAGTCCCCATAAAATATAATTGTAGTGTACTTTATTAAAACAATTTAATTGGTCTTTTTCTTCTTGGCTTTCAAAATAGCATCAGACCAGACACTACTCACTCAGTTCCAGGTTAGACGGTGTCCTCAGGTCTCTGCTATTTGTTTGCTAGAGCACCCTCCGTATAGCTTGGAAAAAGAAAACCTTTGGAAGCAGTAATCTCTCCGGTTAATTTTGGTCAAAATTATGTTGTAGTTTTGGGGTTTTGATCTGGAGCGAAGGCCATGCTCTGATGAGCCCGAAGCGGAGGACATACGGCTCCCTCTGGAACAGGCCCTGACCCCAGTGATCTGCGTGAAGAGGAGGCGGAGAAAAAGAGGCCGGAGAGCGTGCACCCTTTGGACAATAAAATCAACGAGTTACAGAAGATTAAACTACCAACGGGACATAAAAAACTGTAACATCTTATGCTTCACGGATTCGTGGCTATAGTACGACAATATCAACACACAGCTGGCTGGTTATACGATGTAGTGCCAAGATAGAACAGCGGCGTCTGGTAAGACAAGGGGCGGCGGTCTATGTATTTTTGTAAATAACAGCTGGTGCGCTATATCTAAGGAAGTCTCGACCTATTGCTTGCCAGAGGTTGAGTATATCATGATAAGCTATAGATCACACTATCTATCGAGAGAGTTCCCATCTGTATTCTTCGTAGTTGCTTACATACCACCACAGTCAGAGGCTGGCACGAAGATAGCATTGAATGACCTGTATTCCGCCATAAGAAAATGCTCACCCAAAGGCGGCACTCCTAGTAGCTGGGGACTTTAATGCAGGGGAACTTAAATCCATGTTACCAAATTTCTAATCAGCATGTTAAATGTGCAACCAGAGGAAAAAGAACTGTGGACCACCTATACTACACACACAGAGACGCATACAAAGCTCTCCCTCGCCCTCCATTTGGCAAATCTGACCTTAATTCTATCCTCCTGGTTCCTGTTTACAAGAAAAAATGAAAGCAGGAAGCACCAGTGACTAGATAAATTTAAAAAAAGTGGTCAGATTAAGCAGATGCTAAGCTACAGGACTGTTTTGCTAGCACAGCTTGGAATATGTGGCATTGAGGAGTACACCACATCAGTCATTGGCTTCATCAATAAGTGCGTCCATGATGTCATCTCCACAGTGACCGTACGTACATACCCCAACCAGAAGCCATGGATTACAGGCATCATCCTCACTGAGCTAAAGGCTAGACCTGCCGCTTGTAAGGAGCGGGACTTTAACCCGGAAGCTTATAAGAAATCCTGCTATGCCCTCTGACAAACCATCAAACAGGCAAAGTGTCAATACAGGACTAAGATCGTAAGATTGAGTCGTACTACACAGGCTCTGACGCTCGTCCAATTGTGGCAGGGCTTGCAAACCATTACAGACTACCAACGGAAGCACAGCCGAGAGCTGCTCATGATGCGAGCCTACCAGACGAGCTAAATTACTTCTATGCTCGCTTTGAGGCATATAACACTGAAACATGCATGAGAGCACCAGCTATACCGGAAGACTGTGTGAGCACGGTCTCCGCAGTAAGTAAGTGAGTAAGACCTTTAGACAGGTCAACATTCACAAAGCCGCAGGGCCAGACGGATTACCAGGATGTGTACTGCGAGCATGCTCTGACCAACTAGCAAGTATCTTCACTGACATTTTCAACCTGTCTGGGTCTGTAATATCAACATGTTTTAAGCAGACCACCATAGTGCCTGTTCCCAAGAACACCAAGGTAACCTGCCTAAATGGCTACCGACCCGTAGCACTCACATCTGTAGCCATGAAGTGCTTTGAAAGGCTGGTCAAAGCTCACATCAACACCATATATCTAGAAACCCTAGACCCACTCCAATTTGCATACCGCCCCAACAGATCCACACATGATGCAATCTTTATTGCACTCCACACTGCCCTTTTTATTTTTTTTAAGTTTTACCTTCATTTAACTGGGCAAGTCAGTTAAGAACACTCATATTTTCAATGACTGCCTAGGAACAGTGGGTTTACTGCATTGTTCAGGGGCAGAACGACAGATTTTTATCTTGTCAGCTCGGGGATTCAATCTTGCAACCTTTCGGTTACTAACCCAACGCTCTAAACACTAGGCTACCTGCCGCCCTTTCCCACCTGGACAAAAGGAACCCCTATATGAGAATGCTATTCATTGACTACAGCTCAGCGTTCAACACCATAGTGCCCTCAAAGCTCATCAATAAGCTAAGGACCCAGGGACTAAACACCTCCCTCTGGATCCTGGACATCCTGATGGGCCACCCCCTGGTGGTAAGGGTAGGTAACAACACATCCGCCACAATGATCCTCAACACAGGGGCCCCTCAGGGGTGCGTGCTTTAGCCCCCTCCTTTACTCCCTGTTCACTTATGACTGCACGGCCAGGCACGACTCCAACACCATCAAGTTTGCCGTTGACACAACAGTGGTAGGCCTGATCACTGACAACAACGAGACAGCCTGTAGGGAGGAGGTCAGAGGCATGGCCATGTGGTGCCAGGACAACAACCTCTCCGTCAACGTGATCAAGACAAAGGAGATGGTTGTGGACTACAGGAATAAGAGGACTGAGCACGCCCCCATTCTCATCGACAGGGCTGCAGTGGCGCAGGTTGAGAGCTTCAAGTTCCTTGGTGTCCACATCACCAACAAACTAACATGGTCCAAGCACACCAAGACAGTCGTAAAGTGGGCACGACAAAACCTATTCCCCCTCAAGAGACTGAAAAGATTTGTCATGGGTCCTGGGCAACTTCTCGGCCTCCGACCGCAAGGCAGGGGGTAGTGCGTACTGCCCAGTACATCACTGGGGCCAAGCTTTCTGCCATCCAGGACCTCTATACCAGGCGGTGTCAGAGGAAGGCCCTAAAAATTGTCAAACTCCAGCCTCCCTAGTCATAGACTGTTCTCTCTGCTACCGACGGCAACACGTACCGGAGCGCCTAGTCTAGGTCCAAAAGGCTTCTGAACAGCTTCTACCCCCAAGCCATAAGACTCCTGAACGTCTTGTCAAATGGCTACCCAGACTATTTGCATTGCCCCTCTCCACACCACTGCCACTCTCAGTTGTCATCTATGCATAGTCACTTTTTAATAACTCTAACTACATGTACATACTACCTCAACTAACCGGTGCCCCCGCACATTGACTCTGTACCGGAACCCCCCTGTATATATTGTTATTTTTTTTACTGCTGCTCTTTAATTACTTGTTAATTTTATCTCTTATTCTTATGTGTTTTTTTTAACTGCACAGTTGGTTAGGGGCTCGTAAGTAAGCATTTCACTGTAAGGTCTACACCTGTTGTATATGGCACGTGTGACTAATAAAATTTGATTTGAACAGTTGATGTTGAGATGTCTGTTACTTGAACTCAGAAATATTTAGTTGGGCTGCAATTTCTGAGGCTGGTAACTAATGAACTTATCCTCAGCAGCAGAGGTAACTCTGGGTCTTCCTTTCCTGTGGTGGTCCTCATGAGAGCCAGTTTCATCATAGCGCTTGAGAATTTTTGTGACTGCACTTGTCAAGTACTTTGAAAGTTTCTTCATTTTTCGGATTGACTGACCTTCATGTCTTAAAGTAATGATGGACTGTCGTTTCTCGGATTATTTGAGCTGTTCTTGCCATAAAATGTACTTGGTGTTTTACCAAATAGGACTATATTCTGTATACCACCCTGGAATGAGGTGGTGTGTCCAAACTTTTGACTGGTACTGTATACTGAGGAAAAATATAAATGCAACATGTAAAGTGTTTGTCCCATGTTTCATGAGCTGAAGTAAAAGATCCCAGAAATGTTACATGCGCACAAAAAGCTTATTTCTCTCATTGTGTGCAGAAATTAGTTTTCGTAGTTGTTTACATTTCTCTTTTGCCAAGATAATCCATCTACCTGACAGGTGTGGCATTTCAAGAAGATGATTCAACAGCATGATTATTACACAAGGGCACTTTCTGCTGGGGACAAAAAAGGCCACTCTAAAATGTGCAGTTTTATCACACAACACAATGCCACAGATGTCTGAAGTTTTGAGGGAGTGTGCAATTGGCATGCTGACTGCAGGAATCTTCAACAGAGCTGTTGCCAGATAATTTAGTGTTAATTTCTCTACCATATGCTGCTTCTGTTGTTTTAGAGAATTTGGCTGTAATTCCAAACGGCCTTATAACCACGGGGTGTTCTGAAGAGTACTTCTGTCTGTAATAAAGCCCTTTTGTGGGAAACAACTCATTCTGGTTGGCTGGGCCTGCCTGGCTCCCAAGTGGGTGGGCCTATGCCCTTTCAGGCCCACACATGGCTACGCCCCTGCCCAGTCATGTGAAATCCATAGATTAGGGCCTAATTAATTTATTTCAGTTGACTGATTCTTTCTATGAACTGTAACTCAGTAAAATCTTAGAAATTATAGCATTTTGAGTAGTTTTTTTTTTTCTTTGTGTGTGTGTATATAATTCAATATATTTTCTGCAAGGGTTCTATCTGGTTTTGGTTGTTTTAAGTTGACACAAACAGTTTTCTCATCTAATAAATTGCCACAGAAGGAATGCATAAGAATGTTCTATACAGAAAAAAAAACGTAATTAGCTCCAATAACTGTAATTTCCTCTATATTAAACGTATAGTTTGAGATTTTGCCAATAAAGCCATTTATCTACTTCACCATCTACATCTAGCATGACATCTGTTCCTGTAGATGTCCAGTCATTGCCAGGTCGCAGTTCTCAACTGGCCTACCTGGTTAAATAAAGGTGAAATAAAATTGTGCTGATGCTAGTTAGCATAGGCTTGTTAAACTACCTCTAACTTCCTTTAAATGGGACACAGAGACCTAAAAATGGTATCTGCGATGGTATTCGGTTGCAGCTAACGATATTAATTAAAAAAAAATATTTTTCACAAAATATTTTTTTTTACATTTGCAGACCCCCTGCAGTACATAGAACGTACTACATCTGCTGCTGTTCAAAATCAAATCAAAAATTGATTTGTCCCATGCACTGAATACAACAGTGAAATGCTTACTTATGAGCCTTTTCCCAACAAAGCAGTGTTAAAAAGTAAGGGGAAATAGGCAATAGCAACACAATTAAATAACAATAACGAAGCTATATACAAGGGGTACCGGTACCGAGTCAATGTACGAGGTAGTATGTAGATAGGTGTAAACATGTCTAGGCAACAGGATAGAGTAGCAGCAGCGTGTGTGTGTTGGAGTGTCAGTGTAGTGGGCATAGAGCCAGTGCAAAAAAAAATGGGGATCAATGCTAATAGTCAGGGTAGCCGTGTTGATGAACTGTTCAGCAGTCTTATGGCTTGGGGGTAGAAGCTGTTCAGGAGCTTTTTGGTCCTAGACTTGGTGCTACGGTACCACTTGCCGTGTGGTAGCAGAGTGAACAGTCTATGACATGGGTGACTGGAGTCTTTGACATTTTTTAGGGCCTTCCTCTGACACCGTCTAGTATAGAGTTCCTGGACATGTTACAAATAAAATTAGATTTTTGATTTGGTTTGGTTGCAGGGAGCTCAGCCCATTGATGTACAAGACAGTACACACTACCCTCTGTAGCGCCTTGTGATTGGATGCCAAGTGGTGATGCAGCCAGTCAAGATGCTCTCACTGGTGCAGCTGTATTACTTTTTTAGGGTCTGAGTGCAAATGCCAAATCTTTTCAGGCTCCTGAAGGGGAAGAGGCGTTGTCGTGCCCTCTTCACGACTGTGTTGGTGTTTGGACCATGATAGGTCCTTAGTGATGTGGACACCGAGGAACTTGAAGCTCTCGACCCGCTTCGCTAAGCCCCGCCGATGTGAATGGAGGCGTGCTCGGCCCTCCGTTTCCTGTAATCCACGATCAGCTCTTTTGTCTTGCTGGTGTTGATGGAGAGGTTGTTGTCCTGTCACCACACTGCCAGGTCTTTGACGTCCTCCCTGTAGGCTGTCTCATCGTTGTCGGTGATCAGGCCTACCTTCGTCGTGTCGTCTGCAAACTTATTGATTGTGTTGGCGTCGTGCGTGGACACTCAGTCGTGGATGAACAGGGAGTACAGGAGGTGACTAAGCACACACTCATCAGGGGCCCCCATTTTGAGGGTCAGCGCTGCGGATGTGTTGTTGCCTACCCTCACCACCTGGGGATGGCCCACCAGGAAGTCCAGGATCCAGTTGCAGAGGGATATGTTTAATCCCAGGATCCTTAGTTTAGTGATGAGCTTGGAGTGCGCTATAGTGTTGAATGCTGAGCTGTAGTCAATGAACAGCATTCTCACGTAGGTGTTCCTTTTGTCCAGTGTGGAGTGCAATAGAGATTGCGTCATCTGTGCATTTGTTGGGGCCCAACGGCTTGGAAATGTCTGAGCTAATCACAGTACTGTGTTACTTTTTTTCCAAACACACACACCACAGACCACTATGAACTTTCACTATGGACTTCAGTCAATTTTGTTGTCTGTGTGAATGTGCATCTGAATTCTGAACGCTCCACAGTGCTGTTCCGGGTGCCTGTTAAAACCTGCGGTTCATTTATTAGGGGTTGGGGCCATGGATTTAGCAGGGGGTGTTTAAGATTCAGGCGCAGTGCTGCCGCTGTCTCCAGCTCATCTCCGATGCACAATCCATTAGCCATGCTCGAGCAACAGCAGCACTTGTGTTGAATCTGTGTTTGGGTAGGATGCATAAAACATGATGGCCACCGGGCCTCTGCTATCCTGCTCAAATTGAAATGTTCATTTAGAGAGTTTGAATCTCTGTTTGGGTAGGATGCATAAAACATGATGGCCACCTGGCCTCTGCTATCCTGCTCAAATTGAGGGAGGGATGTGTCATACCACACATCATATGGTCATTTAGAAACACCCTGGCAATACAATTTACTTTTCTGTTTTCCCTTAATGTTTTTATTATACAAACAGGGATAGGTTACATACCATGTTTAAGTCATGCAGTATGGGCTATTCTGTTTTCATGAACATATGTGGTAGTGAAGTTTGATCAGGCTTCTGTAGCAGAGGAGCTGACAGGGTAGCTCTAACTAATGCTGGGGGAATTGACTACCTGTCTGAGACGAGGGCCCTGAAAACAATGCTTAATTGGTTGCAACCTGGGGCCTCATTTATCAACCGTGCGTAAATTTCTCACAAAATTCTGGTGTACGTAGAGATTATTGGGATTTATCAAACTGTTTTCATTGATAAATCAGAGCTATACTTTATTTCTGTGCTTGTGAGTGAGCGTTGCAACCCCGCATGGAAAACTACCTCCATTCACCTTTTTATGGGAACAAAAACGCATTCATTTGCTGTATGATTTGGAGATGTGGGAACTGGGCCATGACAGTTTCTAAAGCGCAATGACATTTGATTACATTTCTGTAGAGGTGTGGGTAGAATGTTTCAAGCTTTTGCAGTTAATTATTTAAACTAAAAATGCATGCTGCCTGTAGTGAATACCAATCACTGTCCTCGCATTCTGCAAGATTGTCTATTGAACAATTAGAAAGTAAATGCTACAGTCCACACTTCTATGCAAAAGACAAATTACTGTACAATATTTGTTGGAAACAACATCTCCACCCAGCTGATCCTCAACACTGGGGCCCCACAAGGGTGCGTTCTCAGCCCTCTCATGCACTCCCTATTCACCCATGACTGCGTGGCCATGCACGCCTCCAACTCAATCATCAAGTTTGCAGACGACACTACAGTGGTAGGCTTGATTCCCAACAATGACGAGACAGCCTACAGGGAGAAGGTGAGGGGCCTGGGAGTGTGGTGTCAGAAAAACAACGTCAACAAAAGAAAGGAGATGCTCGTGGACTTCAGGAAACAGCAGAGGGAGCACCCCACTATCCACATCGACGGGACAGTAGTGGAGAAGGTGGAAAGTTTTAAGTTCCTCGGTGTACACATCACGGACAAACTGAAATGGTCCACCCACACAGACAGCGTGGTGAAGAAAGCTCAACAGCGCCTCGTCAACCTCAGGAGGCTGAAGAAATTTGGCTTTTCACCAAAAACACTCTCAAACTTTTACAGATGCACAATCGAGAGCATCCTGTCGGGCTGTATCACCACCTGGTACGGCAACTTCTCCACCCACAACCGTAAGGCTCTTCAGAGGGTAGTGATGTCCGCACAACACATCACCGGGCGCAAACTACCTGCCCTCCAGGACACCTACACCACCCGATGTCACAGGAAAGCCAAAAAGATAATCAATGACAACAACCACCCGAGCCACTGCCTGTTCACCCCGCTATCATCCAGAAGGCGAGGTCAGTACAGGTGCATCAAAGCTGGGACCAAGAGACTGAAAAACATCTCAAGGCCATCAGACTGCTAAACAGCCATCACTAACATTGAGTGGCTGCTGCCAACATACTGACTCAAATCTCTAGCCACTTTAGTAATAAAAAAATGGATGTATTAAATGTATCACTAGTCACTTTAAACAATGTCACTTTATATAATGTTTACATACCCTACATTACTCATCTCATTTGTATATACTGTACTCTATACCATCTACTGCATCTTGCCTATCAAATCAAATCAAATCAAATTTTATTTGTCACATACACATGGTTAGCAGATGTTAATGCGAGTGTAGCGAAATGCTTGTGCTTCTAGTTCCGACCATGCAGTAGTATCTAACAAGTAATCTAACAAATTCACAACAACTACCTTATACACACAAGAGTAAAGGAATGAATACGAGTATGTACATATAAATATATGGATGAGCGATGGCTGACCGGCATAGGCAAGATGCAGTAGATGGTATGGAGTACAGTATATACACATATATATGAGATGAGTAATGTAGGATATGTAAACATTATATAAATGGCATTGTTTAAAGTGGCTAGTGATACATTATTTCATCCAATTATAATTATTAAAGTGGCTAGAGATTTGGGTCGATGACCGAACGGCATAGGCAAGATACAGTAGATGGTTTAGAGTACAGTGTATACATTTGATATGAGTATGTCGGATACGTAAACATTATATACAAAATTGTTTAAAGTGGCTAGTGATACATTTGTTACATCCAATTCCTATGTATAAAGTGGCTAGAGATTTAAGTCAGTATGTTGGCAGCAGCCACTCAATGTTAGTGATGGCTGTTTAACAGTCTGATGGCCTTGAGGTAGAAGCTGTTTTTCAGTCTCTCGGTCCCAGCTTTGATGCACCTGTACTGACCTCGCCTTCTGGATGATAGCGGGGTGAACAGGCAGTGGCTCGGTGGTTGTTGTCCTTGATGATCTTTTTGGCCTTTCTGTGACATCGGGTGGTGTAGGTGTCCTGGAGGGCAGGTAGTTTAACCCCGGTGATGCGTTGTGCAGTCCTCACTACCCTCTGGAGAGCCTTACGGTTGTGGGCGGAGCAGTTGCCGTACCAGGCGGTGATACAGCCCGACAGGATGCTCTCGATTGTGCATCTGTAAAAGTTTGTGAGTGATTTTGGTGACAAGCCAAATTTCTTCAGCCTCCTGAGGTTGAAGAGGCGCTGTTGCGCCTTTACCACGCTGTCTGTGTGGGTGGACCAATTCAGTTTGTCCGTGATGTGTACGCCGAGGAACTTAAAACTTTCCACCTTCTCCACTACTGTCCCCTCTGTGGATAGGGGGGTGCTCCCTCTCCTGTTTCCTGAAGTCCACGATCATCTCCTTTGTTTTGTTGACATTGAGTGAGAGGTGCCGCACGGCCATCGCTCATCCATTTTTTTTTTAAGTTTTCTTTTTCATTTCACCTTTATTTAACCAGGTGGGCTAGTTGAGAACAAGTTCTCATTTACATCTGCGACTTGGCCAAGATAAAGCAAAGCAGTGCGACACAAACAACAACAGAGTTACACATGGAATAAACAAGCGTACAGTCAATAACACAATAGAAAAAGTCTATATACAGTGTGTGCAAATGGAGGAGGTAAGGCAATACATAGGACATAGTAGCGAAGTAATTACAATTTAGCAAATTAACACTGGAGTGATAGATGTGCAGATGATGATAAGCAAGTAGAAATACTGGTGTGCAAAAGAGCAGAAAAGTAAATTAAAAACAATATGGGGATGAGGTAGGTAGATTGGATGAGCTATTTACAGATGGGCTATGTACAGCTGTAGCGATCGGTAAGCTGCTCAGATACCTGATGTTTAAAGTTAGTGAGGGAAATATAAGTTTCCAGTTTCAGCGATTTTTGCGGCATGAGTGAAGGAGGCTTTGTGGTGAAATAGGAAGCCAATTCTAGATTTAATTTTGGATTGGAGGAGATGTTTAATATGAGTCTGGAAGAAGAGTTTACAGTCTAGGTATTTGTAGTTGTCCACATATTCTAAGTCCGAACCGTCCAGAGTAGTGATGCTAGTCGGGCGGGCGGGTGCGGGCAGCGAACGGTTGAAAAGCATGTATTTAGTTTTACTATTGTTTAAGAGCAGTTGGAGGTCACGGAAGGAGTGTTGTATGGCATTGAAGCTTGTTTTGGAGGTTTGTTAACACAGTGTCCAAAGAAGGGCCAGATGTATACAGAATGGTGTCGTCCGCGTAGAGGTAGATCAGGGAATCACCCGCTGCAGGATATATTTATGTACCATATATTTATAGGTACATATTCTTATTCATTACTTCACACTTGTGTGTATAAGGTAGTTGTTGTGAAATTGTTAGATTACTTGTTCGATTTTACTGCACGGTCAGAACTAGAAGCACAAGCAATTCGCTACACTCGCATAAACATCTGCTAACCATTTGTATGTGACCAATGTATTACAAATAAAACAAATATTTACAATAGTATTCAGACCCTTTACTATGAGACTCGAAATTGAGCTCAGGTGCATCCTGTTTCCGTTGATCATCCTTGATGTTTCCACAACTTGATTGGAGTCCACCTGTGGTAAATTCTATTGATTGGACATGATTTGGAAAGGCACACACCTGTCCCACAGTTGACAGTGCATGTCAGAGCAAAAACCAAGCCATGAGGTCGAAGGAATTGTCAGTAGAGCTCCGAGACAGGATTGTGTCGAGGCACATATCTGGGGAAGGGTACTAAAAATGTCTGCAGCATTGAAGATCCACAAGAACACAGTAGCCAAGAACAAGAACACAATTCCCCCCGCAATTTCGTTATATCCAATTGGTGCAACTCTCATACGGACTCTGAAGAGGAAGGTCAAGAACCATGCGTCTTCCAAAACACGACCCTGCCAAGGCTCACTGCTTCTTGACACACTTGCGGCACCTTATTGGTTTCCCGATCGCGCCTGGCTGTGACACAGCCTGGGATCGAACCCGGGTCTGTAGTGACGCTTCAAGCACTGCGATGCAATGCCTTAGACATCTGCGCCACTCGGGAGACCCCATCATAAATGGAAGAAGTTTGGAAGCACAAAGACTCGTCCTACAGCCGGCCGCGCTGCCAAACTGAGCAATCGGGGGAGAAGGGCGTTGGTCAGGGAGGTGACCAAGAACCCGATGGTCACTTCCGAATGCGCTGTAGGCACTGAGATTAAATGATGTTGTGATCCTATTGCACAGCAATACTGTACTCCCCCTCTCTCTCTCTGTCTACTAAGGGACACAGTGGGTAGTGTAAGGCTATGGGCCGCTCTGTTTTCGCTCTGCTAGGGCATGATGGACAAAACACTAAGCTGTGTTCTGGAGCTGCTCTGCTAAACATTGTCTCAAGCAAACCCAACCACGGGAAGATGTGTGCTGGCACGCTCTCAAAAGCCACAGGCCATCTCCCTCTCTCGCTCTCTCTATTTATCTCTGCATACCTCTCTCTCCCCCTTTTTCCTCATTCTCTCTCTCCCAGAATTATACTCCTCCGTCTCTCCTTCAGATCTCCTTCATGGTTGTCCAGGCAGCTAGCTGTAGCCAGGCCAGGCTGCTCTCTGCTGGGCATGCCGTGGTGTTCATCTGGCCTCCTGCCCTGGAGGTCCCCAGCACAATGACATAAACAAGGATGGTACCATATAGATACAATATGTCCTATTTCATTCTGTGGCATGGACAGAGATGATGTCATTGAGATACATTGAAAGATACATGGTAGACAAGGGCCCTTCTCACCTTGGCCGTAGTACATACAGTGAGGGGAAAAAAGTATTTGATCCCCTGCTGATTTTGTACTTTGGCCCACTGACAAAGAAATGATCAGTCTATAATTTTAATGGTAGGTTTATTTGAACAGCGAGAGACAGAATAACAACAAAAAAATGATTTGCATTTTAATGAGGGAAATAAGTATTTGACCCCCTCTGTCAGAAAGATTTCTGGCTCCCTGGTGTCTTTTATACAGGTAACGAGCTGAGATTAGGAGCACACTCTTAAAGGGAGTGCTCCTAATCTCAGTTTGTTACCTGTATAAAAGTGGGCAAACGTACAAAATCAGCAGGGGATCAAATACTTTTTTCCCCTCACTGTAGAAATCCTTCGTTCCTCATATGACGCCATCCTCGTCAGGGATCCAGAAATGAAAGTGGCAAGTTGCGAGCCCTGAGGTGGTGTCCCCAGTAGCGACCTTTCACCTTCTTCAAAGGGGTCAGAGGTGACGGGTCAGAGGAGAAATTAGCCTGCCAACAGAACACATAGAGGATTTGTTTTTTTGTTGCTATTAACTTTAGCCACCAGCAGCCCTAACGGAGAGTGCAGCTATCTACCAGACCCTGGGGCTAGCCAAGCCAAAGCCCTGCTTACTGCTAGCAACATGCTACGCTAAGCTACTCTGTAATTACACAGCCTCACTCATCACTCTGCCTCACACAGTCTCAGCTTTGCTCTCTGTCCATCAAAGCAACACATTCCTGGAGAGGTGTGTGTGCGTGAGATGCGAGCGTGTGTTATCCGGACTTTATGCCATTTAAAAATGCATGTGTGGCGGGCAATAAGGACTTGCGATACACAAGGCGGCAGATACATCCCCTCATTATATATAGATGGATTGGTTTTGTTAGCCCCGTCTGGACTGAGGGAGAGGATTGAACGTCATAACGCCTGTTTCCACAAGATGATCGACTTACACTGGAAAAAAAAGTGCGGTACCACTTTATTTGGATAGTCCCAAATCAATAGTTTGTAGATGTTCAACAACATTTAACCTTTATCTGTACCTTAACCATTATCCTAACCCTAAACTTAAGCCTAACTCTGTAGAATACTATCCATACTTGGTCATTCTATGTTCTACGTGCTGATATAGATCTTCCAAATATAGATTTTTTAAGATTGGTTATGTAAATAATCTTAAAATTACACTCCAACCTTCGTATCATGTGTCTAACTCCATAACGTCTTGCTAAAGTTCTTACTAGAACAGTGAACTGTGTAGCGTTCAGTGTTGTGGGCTAGAGGCTGGTGTGATTACTGTGATATGTAGAGAACAATAGCAAGGCATTATATGATTTACTACTGTGTCTCAGGGCCAGCATTTATTTATTTATATATATATATATATATATAAATAAATAAATGCTGGCCCTGAGACACAGTAGTAAATCATATATAATATACACACACACACATACATGCATGCATACATAAACACACACACTCGGAGTATCAGGAGACATTAGGAGTAGAACCAGGGGCCTGCCATTTGGCCAGTGTATGCCATGCAGGCGGGGTACTTGGGCTTTCCCACCCTACAAACCAATCCTAGAGACACAGTGAGGCCTGGGGCAGTCAAACACCATTTCAGAGAATCTGTTTGTTCCAAGAAGAGAAGGTGTGTGTGTGCCACCTCGGGTCATTGTTATGTTATACTAAATTACATGATGCTACTCTCTCCCACTTCCCCTTTGTGTTTTTGTCCCGAGGCTGGGGATGGTAGTGATGTCCCCATGAGAGGAATGTGTAACCCTTTTCATTCACTGTCCCCATGAGAGGACGGTGTAACCCTTCTCATTCACTGTCCCCATGAGAGGACGGTGTAACCCTTCTCATTCACTGTCCCCATGAGAGGACGGTGTAACCCTTCTCATTCACTGTCCCCATGAGAGGACGGTGTAACCCTTCTCATTCACTGACCCCATGAGAGGACGGTGTAACCCTTCTCATTCACTGACCCCATGAGAGGACGGTGTAACCCTTCTCATTCACTGACCCTTCTCTGCTTTGCTACTGGAAAACAGACAGCTGGTCAAATAAGGAAAGCCTAATTTCTTCTACTGAAAGTAGCTGTATGTGCTTCTATATAACTGGAGTCAGAGGTAAATCAAGAGGAAGTGATCAATAGAAAACAGGGCAATTTAATTCTCCCCTTGAAGTTTCATGCTGTGTCGCCCATGGCTGTTGATCACTGATCCTTGGCGGTTGATAGGATCATGGCTGACTGTTTCCAGTCTCCACTTTGAGATGTTTGTGTTCGGAGACTAATTGCATTTATTTTGTTATGCCAATTACCACCGAGTCGGACGCTTTCTCTCTCTTTTATCTGTTCTAAAGAAACACACATCAGCTAGCTTGAGCTTGCTCTCTCTGCTCTCAACATCAACTCAGGCAGTATTAAACCACACAATATGTGGAAAATGTGTTAGTTTTATAAGCAGTGTGTATAACAGAGGGATATTCTTAATGCAGTAGGATTTCTCTCTTTTTATTAAACGAATAGATACTTATGTAACTCTGCTGTGGAGTCTAAAATGTCCTCCCCTTTGACCTTAGGCTGAAGTGGTAGTATGACATGTAGCGTTAATCCTAGTACCTGAGATGATTGGGACCTTCTCTATGTTCATTCTGTGTGGCTCCATTCTACAACAGTCCTACTGCACACCATTTCTGATGATGCTAACTTAGCATCTCTATGATTATATCAATTGTTTTTGCTTAGTATTATACAGTGCCTTCGGAAAGTATTCAGACACTTTGACTTGTTCCACATTTTGTTACGTTACAGCCTTATTCTAAAATGGATTAAAAGTCAAACTGAAATACCTTATTTACATAAGTATTCAGACCCTTTGCTATCCTGTTTCCATTGATCATTATTGAGATGTTTCTACAACTTGATTGTAGTCCACCTGTGGTAAATTCGATTAATTTTACATGATTTGGAAAGGCACACACTTGTCTATATAAGGTCCCACAGTTGACAGTGCATGTCAGAGCAAAAACCAAGCTATGAGGTCAAAGGAATTGTCCGTAGAGCGCCGAGACCGAGATCTGGGGAAGGGTACCAAAACATGTCTGCAGCATTGAAGGTCCCCAAGAACACAGTAGCCTCCATCATTCTTAATGGAAGAAGTTTGGAACCACCAAGACTCTTCTTAGAGCTGGCCACCTGGCCAAACTGAGCAATCAGGGGAGAAGGGCCTTGGTCAGGGAGGTGACCAAGAACCCAATGGTCACTTTGACCGAGCACCAGAATTCCTCTGTGGAGATGGGAGATAGGACAACCATCTCTGCAGCACTCCACCAATCAGGCATTTTATCGTAGAGTGGCCAGACAGAAGCCACTCCTCAGTAAAAGGCACATGGCAGCCTGCTTGGAGTTTGCCAAAAGGCACCTAAAGACTCTCAGACCGTGAGAAACAAGATTCTCTGGTCTGATGAAACCAAGATTGAACTATTTTGCCTGAATGCGAAGCATCACGTCTGGAGGAAACCTGGCACCATCCTTACGGTGATGCATGGTGGTGGCAGCATCATGCTGTGGGGATGTTTTTCAGCGGCATGGACTGGGAGACTAGTCAGGATTGAGGGAAAGATGAACGGAGCAAAGTACATAGAGATCCTTGATGAATACCTGCTCCAGAGTTCTCAGGACCTCAGACAAGGGGTAAGGTTCACCTTCCATGAGGACAAGGACCCTAAGCACACAGCCAAGACAATGCAGGAGTGGCTTCGGGACAAGTCTCTGAATGTCTTCGAGTGGCCCAGCCAGAGCCCGGACCTGAACCCAATCGAGCATCTCTGGAGAGACCTGAAAATAGCTGTGCAGCAACACTCCCCATCCAACTTAACAGAGCTTGAGAGGATCCGCAGAGAAGAATGGGAGAAACTCCCCAAAAACAAGTGTGCCAAGCTTGTAGCGTCATATCCAAGAATACCAGAGGGTGTAATCACTGCCAAAGGTGCTTCAACAAAGTACTGAGTAATGGGTCTGAATACTTATGTAAATGTGATATTTCCTTTTTATAAAAAAATATATATAAACCTGTTATGGGTTATTGTGTTTAGATTGAGGGGAAAACGTTTAATTCAATTTTAGAATAAGGCTGTAACAAAAATGTGAAAAATGTCAAGGGGTCTGAATACTTTCCGAAGGCACTGTATTTGTAGTATAGCTGCTTTTGACTTGAGACTCTTGGAAATTAGCTGATTCATCTCAAGGCATTTCATCCCACATATATTGCATGATTAAATGGTTATGAATAAAATGACTTTGCACCTGTTTTACACAAGTAAGAATGTACATTTTAGAGGATATCTGTTTCTGTTTACACAATAGACAAATCATGTTTACACTTAAATATGATGAATGAATGTGTGTGTCTGAGCTGGAGAATGTTCTAGTAGAAACAGTAGTGGTGTACTAGCACTACAGGTGGAATAACCAATGACAGTCAGCAGGCAGTGTGTTGATTTATTATGGAAGGCAGGGTGGCAGGCATACGGGCAGGGTGGCAGGCATACGGGCAGGGTGGCAGGGAGGGAGACGAGCAGGGAGGCAGTGAGACGGGCAGACCGATAGGCAGGCAGACACACATGCAGGGAGACGGACATGCAGGGAGACGGACATGCAGGGAGACAGACATGCAGGGAGACAGACATGCAGGGAGACAGACATGCAGGGAGACAGACATGCAGGGAGACAGACATGCAGGGAGACAGACATGCAGGGAGACAGACATGCAGGGAGACATGCAGGGAGGGAGACAGGCAGGCAGGGAAACACAGGCAGGCAGACAGGCAGGGAGACAGGCAGACAGGCAGACAGGCAGGGAGACAGACAAGCAGTGAGACAGGCAGGCAGGGAGACAGGGAGACAGGCAGGCAGGGAGACAGGGAGACAGGCAGGCAGGGAGACAGGCAGGCAGGGAGACAGGGAGACAGGCAGGCAGGGAGACAGGGAGACAGGCTGGCAGGGAGACAGGGAGACAGGCAGGTAGGGAGACAGGGAGACAGGCAGGTAGGGAGACAGGCAGGTAGGGAGGCAGGCAGGCAGGCAGGCATGGAGACAGGCAGGCAGGGAGACAGACATGCAGGCAGAGAAACAGGCAGGCAGGGTAACAGGCAGGCAGGCAGACAAAAAGACAGACAGGCAGGCAGGCAGGCAGGCAGGCAGGCAGGGAAACAGGGAGACAGGCAGGCAGGGAAACAGGGAGACAGGCAAGCAGGGAGACAGACAGGCAGGGAGACAGACACAGAAGAAACAGGGAGGGAGGGAGGAAGATGGCTTCTCTTTTCTCTGATCTTAATACTGTATTTTTTATGGCAGTTCCATCCCTTTGTCTTTTTCTGCTTGTTGATAGGTGTGTGCGTTCAGTGGCGTAAAGTACTTAAGTAGAAATAATTTAAAGTACTACTTAAGTTGTTTTTTGGGGGTATCTGTACTTTACTTTACTATTTATATTTTTGACAACTTGTACTTTTACTCCACTATATTCCTAAAGAAAACAATGTACTTTTTACTACTTACATTTTCCTTTACACCAAAAGTACTCGTTACATTTTGAATGCTTAGCAGGATTGGAAAATGGTCCAATTCACACACTTGTGAAGAGAACATCCCTACTGCCTCTGATCTGACGGACTCACTAAACACAAATGCATCGTTTCAAATGATGTCTGAATGTGCCCCTGGATATCCATACATTTTAAAAACAAGAAAATTATGCCGTCTGCTTTGCTTAATAAGGCAATGGTTCATTGGATCAGTTTAAAACGTTGCACATACACTGCAATCTAAATTACACCTAACCTGGAATAATACATTATGGCCTTTCTCTTGCATTTCAAAGAGGATGAAAAACAAACAAAAATAACCAGTTTTTTTTCTTTGCATTATCTTTTACCAGGTCTAATGTGTTATATTCTCCTACATTAATTTCACATTTCCACAAACTTCAAAGTGTTTCCTTTCAAATGCTATCAAGAATATGCATATCCTTGCTTCAGGTCCTGAGCTACAGGCAGTTAGATTTGGGTATGTCATTTTAGGTGAACATTGAAAAAAAGGGTCAGATCCTTAAGAGGTTTTAATATAAGGAATTTGAAATGATTTTTACTTTTGATACTTAAGTATACATTTACTCAAGTAGTATTTTCCTGGGTAACTTTTACTTGAGTAACTTTCTATTAAAGTATCTATACTTTTACTCAAGTATGACAATTTGGGTACTTTTTCCACCACTTTGTGTGTTAATGAAAGTACAGTATTTTTGTATGTTCACCACAACTGTTGACTTTTAGCCTTTGCTGGACACTAACTCTGTAAGCATACGACCTTCTGTCCCAAACAACTGTCCCAAACAGTGGGTTTTGTGTGTGAGACTGTGTGTGTGCTGTGTGTGTGCAGATACTCATGTACAGGATGAGTATCTGCACATTTTACCTGCAGACTTTACCTTAGCTTACCGTCCCACTATGCCTCATCCTGTGTATGTTCTGTACTATAGCCCCACTGGATTTCCAAGAAGAAACACCTGATCATTCTGGGTAACTACCATAGCCCCCTGCCCCACTGGATTTCCCAGAAGAAACACCTGATCTGTCTGGGTAACTACTATAGACCCATGCCCCACTGGACTTCCCAGAATAAACACCTGATCTGTTATTGGATATGTACCGTATGGCACCCTATTCCCTATGTAGTGCACTACTTTTGACCTGGGCCCATGCACTACATAGGGAATAGAGTGTGATGGTAAATCCCTCTGCCTTTTGCCCTAATCCCACCCTGTAGTAAACAACAGCTGTAGATTTGAGAGGACCAGCATATTCTGATTAAGGGGAAAAAATACAAATAAACCTTTCTTTCCCCGTGCATCCCTCCCCACACTCATCCATCCACAGTCATCTCTTGTTTTTTTCCTCTGTTTTCCTCTTGAGAGAGTGGGAAGGGGAGGGGGAGCGATGGAGCTTTCAGTCATGTGTGGACTCTGACCGATGGAGCACAAACTCATACCAGCAGGACTCATAACACACAGCACTAGGCCCTTGCAGTGTCTGGTTACTCTCCTTCTGCGTAATGTTTTTTCAGGCACGCCAGAGTCTTCCCATCCTGTCATTGTTGAGCGCTGTTTTAAATAGACGCTAGGTATTTGAAGGCAGCTTAGTTGCAAGTGAAACGTACATGATTGAATTAGTGGCTGTCAGTTTGGGCCACTCTAGTGGTCCCCTGGATATTTTCCGTCATGCAGTTAGTGAGTCGAGCCAGCGTCTCTAGTTACCGTCTCTGACTGTCTCTGTGGCTTCATCTGTGTGTGTTTGTCCATTGTCATCGATTGACAGGCAATACTGTAGAATTTAATTGTGCAAGCTGTTTACAATTCACCAAATCTCTTCGTATATTATTCCATTCACTTGTGGCAGTGTAATAAATGTAGTCGAGGAAACCAAACTGTCACCATGTACTGTAGAAATAGATTCGCCATGTTTTCTCTTAGATTCAACCAGGGCTGTGGCGGTCATGACATTTTGTCAGCCAATGATTGTCAAGCAAATAACTGCCGGTCTCATGGTAATTGACCGTTAATTAACAAACACATTTACTATCTCCTGGCTTACACACAGCCTACAAGCCACTTATGTTGACCTTTTGAACATCATACATTTTAATAAGTCAATTTTAATATAGCCTACACCATCAAACTAAATCCATTATTTATTTTAGGCAGGTCTAAAGAAATTGTAGTATATTTCAGAAGAACAAAATAGCATACTCTTGAGTTGTCCTGTTCTGGCTACGCCATATGGCTGTGGGCTACACTAGTTCATTTAGCAGACAAGATTTGCTTAGAATTCCGTGGCATTATTTTATAGTATGAAGAATACAATTCAACATAGCTGAATAAAATAAAAAGAATATTTTTTACAAACGATTTCCGAGGGAGTGCAGACATGCAGCTATTCTGTGTTGAGCGATTAACAAAGAAACAAGTCCTCCTATATGCTTATTTTAGGATAATTTATGCAACTTTAGTCGTGGTACAAACGTTGGGCTTAATGTTTTGATTTTTATTACATTGTAAGGCTGCATGATGCGACTAAAGATGATTTGAAAAAAGTTGAACGAAAGGCATGAGCTCTGCTTTGTTTGTTGTGCAGGCTGTACACACTTCATCAGTTTCTCATTCACAATTTGACAAGCACTTGGTAATATTCTCACCAGGCCTCGAATTTCATGGCAGCATCCCCCTTGTGTGGCCATAATGCCCCTTAAAACATCCATGCCTGTTGCGGCCGTTGGGCCCTTGGGCTGAATATTATAATTATAATTCCCTTCTCTGAGCTGCCGTGGTCCGAAGCACTTCACACACATGGCTCTCTGATATCTCAATTCTTATTAGCCAATGCCCATTATGTGATCAGGTCCTCCTCACAGGCATCACAGTTCTGAAGTAGGCTACAACTGCACGTGTCCTTATTGAATTCCGAAGTGCATTTTGAAGATATTGGAAGAACTGTCCACATTTACTTTTTGTCAGCCAACAAGATGAGCCTAACGACCTCAAAGGCATTAGCCTATGTCAATCTACTATCCCCCATAGTACAAAAGTTGACCTACTTCTTTCCCTTCTGTTTGAGAAATAAATATTCCGAACATACTTTGGGAAAGTTGTGGGATGCGATAGATCCCAAATTAATACAACCACTCGCATCAAACATTTTAAAAGCAATGAGGCTGATGCTACAGATCAGAACCTTTAGCTTAAAATGTTGATAAACTATTAGGCTATTTCTTCACATTATAAGCGCAGCAATGCGCACACTGCAGTAGGCTATAAGCACAAATGTTCTAAGTGACCGTAAATGCTATTATACATGTAAGGCTTGATCATAAAGGTGCATTATTTTGGTGAAAATGATATTCCCCGAACTTGAACTCAAGTGCCACCTATGTATGCCAGTTAGGCTTTACACCGGTTGTAAAGCGATTCATGTGTTTAATTTTAAGACGTTATTTGGCCGCTTTAGTTATGATACAAACATTTTCAAAACATATAGGCCTTTGGGCTAGGCTACATGAAGTTTGCGACTATGATTAGAAAAAGTCACCAAAAAAAGTTGTGCTCTTTCTTGCCTTACTGCGCATCATTCACAAGTAATAATACATCATTCACAAGTAATAGTCTAATATTGTCACCCATCAGACTATTCTTAGTTTAATCTTGTCATTTGAAATATTATATGTGTGAAATTCATTTTTTTAAATAGAGGCCATCAATTCTTTTCTCAAATGTTGCGCAAGATGAGCTCATGGCTCTCATTAAGTGTTTTGATTAGATTTTCGAAAACATTTGCATTGATGTCAGAGTGATTTAGAGGGACAATAGAGTGCTGAGTACCAGGCAGTTAGCAAATTTGGTTTTTAATGACCATCAGCAGCATCTGAACTTGGAGAAGCCTAGTTACCATGACTTAACGGTCATGTGGAATTTGACTGCAGTCATGACTTGCGACTGCCGGTGTTGCGGTAATACAGTCACCGTAACAGCCCTAGATTGAACCCAATCTTCTGCTACAGGAATGTAAGTAAGCCATGCTCAGACTGACCAGGACTCAAACCTAAATCGTGACTCAACCTTCTGGCGATACCCTATCCACAGTCCCAAGATAGTTAACACCTTCGGAAGTGCTCGTACTGCAGTTGCCAAGGCTAGGGTCGTCCACACTTAATTATCAGCCACGTGTAATTATCATATTAAATCTAAATGTGAATCTTAAGAGAGATCTTAAGAGTCCCTGTCCCAGCTCCATCCCCGACACTGACATTTCCCTGGCTCGGTCCTCGACACTGACATATCCCTGGCTCGATCCCCGACACTGACATTTCCCTGGCTCGGTCCCCGACACTGACATTTCCCTGGCTCGGTCCCCGACACTGACATTTCCCTGGCTCGGTCCCCGACACTGACATTTCCCTGGCTCGGTCCCCGACACTGACATTTCCCAAGGCTCGGTCCCCGACACTGACATTTCCCAAGGCTCGGTCCCCGACACTGACATTTCCCAAGGCTCGGTCCCCGACACTGACATTTCCCAAGGCTCGGTCCCCGACACTGACATTTCCCTGGGACAGGGCTGCTGATGGCGGGGTTAGGTGACATCACAGCTTCACTGCAGTAGGATCTGTCGTGTAAAGTCCAGGCTGGAGGCTAGAGTGTGTAACACCTGCATTTTTAGAATGTCCTTCTAGTGCACCTTCAACTTCTCCTAGGCACAGATACCGAGGAAAGAGAAGTCTGTTGTCTAGTGTGGTCATGTTGTAATAGTGCAGTAATGTACTAATAGTGTAGTAGTATAGTAATGTAGTAGTACATTAATATAGTAATGTAGTAGTATTGTTATTTAGTAATACTTTTGTAATGTAATATAGTAGTGTGGTGGTGGTAGTAGTAATAGGGTAGTAGTATATTAATGTAGTAATGTAGTTGTAAAATTGTGTAGTAATATTGTAGTATAGCAATGTAGTTTTAGTGTAGTAATATAGTAGTGTAATAATAGTACAGTATAGTAATGCAGTAATAGTGTAGTCATAGTAATGTTGTAGTAGGTTAGTAATTTATGTGTAGTAATGTAGGAGTGTAGTATTGTAATGTAGTGGAGTATAGTAATGTAGTAATCTTGTAATAGTTTAGTAATGTATTAGTGTAATAGGGTAGTAAGTGTAGTATTGTGGTGTAATAGGGTAGTAATGTTTTAGGGTAATAAGTGTAGTAATATTATAGTGTAGTATAGTAATGTTGTAATATGGTAGTAGGGTTGTAATGTAGTATAGTAATGTTGTAATAGTGTAGCAGGGTAGTAATAGTTTAGTAGTGTAGTAAAGTAATGTTGTAGTATAGTAATATTGTTGTAATAGTGTAGTAATGTATACTGAACAAAAATATAAACACAACAATTTCAGATTTTATAGTTAAGGAAATCAGTCAAATGAAATAAATTAATTATGCCCTAATCTATGTATTTCACATGACTGGGCAGGGGTGCTTCCATGGGTGGGCCTTGGAGGGCATAGTCCCACCCACTTGGCAGCCAGGCCCAACCAGCCACAAAATGGGCTTTATTACAGACAGAAATACTCCTCAGCACCACGCCCACCCCTTTCAGACAATCCCGCAGGTGAATAAATCAGATGTGGAGGTCCTGGGCTGGAGTGGTTACACATGGTCTACGGTTGGTTGTGAGGCCGGTTGGACGTACTGCCAAATTATCTAAAACAACTTTGGAGGCAGCTTATGGTAGAGAAATGAACATATATTTATCTGGAAACAACTCTGGTGGACATTCCTGAAGTCAGCATGCCAATTGTACGCTTCCTCAAAACTTGAGACATCTGTCGTTCTGCCCCTGAACAAGGCAGTTAAACCAGGCCGTAATTGAAAATAAGAATTTGTTCTTAACTGAATTGCCTACTTAGATAAAGGTAACAAAACTGCACATTTTAAAGTGGCCTTTTATTGTCCCCAGCACAAGGTGCACCTGTGTAATGATTATGCTTATCATCCCCCAGACCCCCATCTACACTACATTACTGATCAGACCCCCATCTACACTACACTACTGCTCATCCCCCAGACCCTCCATCTACACTACACTACTGATCATCCCCAGACCCTCCATCTACACTACACTACTGATCATCCCCTAGACCTCCATCTACACTACACTACTGATCATCCCCTAGACCGCCATCTACACTACTGATCATACCCCAGACCGCCATCTACACTTCTGATCATCCCCCAGACCCTCCATCTACACTACACTACTGATCATCCCCAGACCCTCCATCTACGCTACACTACTGATCATCCCCAGACCCTCCATCTATGCTACACTGCTGGTCATCCCCCAGACCGCCATCTACACTGCTGGTCATCCCCCAGACCGCCATCTACACTGCTGGTCATCCCCCAGACCGCCATCTACACTGCTGGTCATCCCCCAGACCTCCATCTACACTGCTGGTCATCCCCCAGACCTCCATCTACACTGCTGGTCATCCCCCAGACCTCCATCTACACTGCTGGTCATCCCCCAGACCTCCATCTACACTACTGATCATCCCCCAGACCCTCCGTCTACACTACTCTACTGATCTGTAGTGTAGATGGGTAGTAGGGCCGGTTTCAGTATGATCAGTAGGGCTGGTTTAAGAAATCATAAGCTTTGAAATCTACAAAAGGCAAACTGACAACCGCAACCAACCAACCAACCAACCAAATAAATATTATCCATAGATGGCCATTCCCATTCAAGTCAGGACTGGCAGCCATTGCTAGTGTACCCGTGCATACCAGTAACTGCCAAAACAAAGAAAACACTTGAGTAAATGAGGGATACAAAGTGTATATTTTATGGTGTGCGGTGCATTTGTAGAATCTATGCCAAGGTGCATTGAAGCAGATGTTGGTGTTTCCTTTATTTTGGTTGTTACAGTGGTTCCTCCTTTAAAAGTTGCGAGCTTACACCGCAGGACTTAGAGGTACCCAGCGTCACGGCTTCATTGCTCCAGACCACCACAAAGGGGAGTTAGAGCACTCATTATGCATTTGGGCCCCAAGGTTTTTATATGACCAATCATATCGAGTGATTCCAATGACGAATTTGACGCGGGCCACCCGTCCCACATTACGGGGAAGCAAATGTAAGTAGTTATAACGTCATAACGAGTCAAGTAAAAAATGTACAATTGAGAGGAATATGTTAGTTAATGTAGAGACAAACGATTGTGCATATTTTTTTTGTCATAAAGTTAATTTACAAAAATCGCTATTTAGCACGTTTTTTTCAGCCATATCCAATTCCAGGTGTATCAAACTCATTCATTATAGCAAGCAGGGAGCAGGTTTTGAACCCTCAACATTCTAGCCCGAAGTCCAGCACGCTATCGACTGTTCCCAAATGTGGCCGATTGTGGCTAAAAACACTTTGTCAATTGGAAATTTTAACGTGGAAAGGGTAAAAAGTATTATTAATAGTATTTTTACAAGCGTAGCAGGATGGGCTATTAGCTGAACAATAGACTATTCTACCTTTACTAAAGAATTATATAATAGCTGAGCTAGGTGTGAACCCTCCCCAACTTGAGCTAGGTGTGAAACCTCCCCCTCCCTAACTTGCAACAAATCATTTTCAGGACTATCTAGAAAAGCAGCGGAGATACGCAATAGGTTTCTAAGAAGATGCTATTCTCCACAATGTGTGGATGAAGCTCTTAATTTGGCATTGGGGAAAACACAAGATGAACTCCTGCAAAAAGACCCAGTAGAGCTAAAGAACACTCTGGAATGTTCACAACCACCTATACTTTGAACTCGCGAAAAGTGGGAGATGCTGTCAAGAAACACTGGAATGTTTTATCATCGGACCCAGCTTTGCCAGATGAATTTAAGAATCCAACACTTATTGTAAATAGGAGAGGTCGCAATTTACGCAACAAATTGGTCCATGCCAACTGACAGCTACAAAAGAAAATCAGCCAGAATGTTTTGGGATTTTCACCCTCCAGCCATTATTTCCTAAAAGTCTTAATGATGAAATGCTTATGTACAAAGTCGGAAGTTTACACACACTTAGGGTGGAGTCATTAAAACTCGTTTTTCAACCACTCCACAAATTTCTTGTTAACAAACTATAATTTTGGCAAGTCGGTTAGGACATCTACTTTGTGCATGACACAATACATTTTTCCAACAATTGTTTACAGACAAATTATTTCACTTATAATTCACTATCACAATTCCAGTGGGTCAGAAGTTTACATACACTAAGTTGACTGTGCCTTTAAACAGCTTGGAAAATTCCAGAAAATGATGTCATGGCTTTAGAAGCTTCTGATAGGCTAATATACATAATGTGAGTCAATTGGAGGTGTACCTGTGGATGTATTTCAAGGCCTACCTTCAAACTCAGTGCCTCTTTGATTGACATCATGGGAAAATCAAAAGAAATCAGCCAAGACCTCAGAAAAAAATGGTAGACCTCCACAAGTCTGGTTCATCCTTGGGAGCAATTTCCAAACGCCTGAAGGTACCACGTTCATCTGTACAAACAATAGTACGCAAGTATAAACACCATGGGACCACGCAGCCGTCATACCGCTCAGGAAAGAGATGCGTTCTGTCTCTTAGAGATGAATATACTTTGGTGAGAAAAGTGCAAATCAATCCCAGAACAACCGCAAAGGGTCTTGTGAAGATGCTGGAGGAAACCGGTACAAAAGTATCTATATCCACAGTAAAACGAGTCCTATATTGACACAACCTGAAAGGCTGCTCAGCAAGGAAGAAGCCACTGCTCCAAAACTGCCATAAAACAGCCAGACTACGTTTTGCAACTGCACATGGGGACAAAGATTGTACTTTTTGAAGAAATGTCTTATGGTCTGATGAAACAAAAATAAAATTGTTTGGCCATAATGACTGTCGTTATGACTTCCGGCGCCGACAGAGATGGCAGCCTCGCTTCACGTTCTCAGGAAACCATGCAGTATTTTGTTTTTTTATGTATTACTTCTTACATTATTACCCCGGGAAATATTAAGTTTTATTACATACAACCGGGAGGAACTATTGGATATAAGAGCAACGCGTCAACTTACCAACATTACGACCAGGAATACGACTTTCCCAAAGAGGATTCTCGGTTTGCTAACCCAAACACAACAATAGACTGGATAGCACCCGGCTACTCAAAGCAACGGCGGCGCCGAGAAGAGGGAACGCGCCGGTCTTTTGGTCAAGCTACGCCGACGGGCGCATCGTGCACCTCTCCCGAGTATTTTAATCGCCAATGTACAGTCTCTTGACAACAAAGTAGACGAAATCCGATCGAGGGTTGCCTTTCAGAGAGACATCCGAGACTGCAACGTTCTTTGCTTCACGGAAACATGGCTCACTCAGGACACGTTATCGGAGTCGGTACAGCCACCTGGTTTCTCCACGCATCGCGCCGACAGAAACAAACTTCTATCTGGTAAGAAGGGAGGGGGTGTGTGTCTTATGATTAACGAGACGTGGTGTGATCATAACAACATACAGGAACTCAAGTCCTTTTGTTCACCTGACATAGAATTCATTACAATCAAATGCAGACCGCATTATCTACCAAGAGAATTCTCCTCGATTATAATCACAGCCGTGTACATCCCCCCTCAAGCTGACACATCGACGGCACTGAAAGAAATTCATCGGACTCTATGTAAACTGGAAACCACATATCCTGAGGCTGCATTTATTGTGTCTGGGGATTTTAATAAGGCTAATTTAAGAACAAGGCTCCCGAAATTTTACCAGCATATCGAATGTGCCACCGGGCTGGTAAAATCCTGGACCACTGTTATTCCAACTTCCGTGATGCATACAAGGCTATTCTCCGCCCTCCTTTCGCAAGTCTGACCATGACTCCATTTTGTTGCTCCCAGCCTACAAACAGAAACTAAAACAGGAAACGCCCGTTCTCAGGTCTGTTCAACGCTGGTCCGACCAATCTGATTCCATGCTGCAAGATTGCTTCGAGCACGTGGACTGGGATATGTTCCGGATAGCATCTGACAACAACATTGATGTATACGCTGATTCGGTGAGCGAGTTTATTAGCAAGTGCATTGGTGATGTTTTACCCATAGCAAATATTAAAACCTTCCCCAACCAGAAACCGTGGATTGATGGCAGCATTCGTGCAAAACTGAAAGCGCGAACCACTGCTTTTAACCAGGCTAAGGCTACCGGAAACATGACTGAATACAAACAGTGTAGCTATTCCCTCCGCAAGGCAATCAAACAAGCTAAGCGTCAATATAGAGACAAAGTAGAGTCACAATTCAACGGCTCAGACACAAGAGGAATGTGGCAGGGTCTACAGTCAATCACGGACTACAAAAAGAAAACCAGCCCCATCGCGGACCATGACGTCCTGCTCCCAGACCAACTAAACAACTTCTTTGCTCGCTTTGAGGACAATGCAGTGCCACCGACACGGCCCGCTACCAAAACCTGCGGGCTCACCTTCACCGCAGCCAATGTGAGAAAAACATTTAAATGTGTTAACCCTCGCAAGGCTGCCGGCCCAGATGGCATCCCTGGCCGTGTCCTCAGAGCATGCGCGGACCAGCTGGCTGGTGTGTTCACGGACATATTCAATCAGTCCCTATCCCAGTCTGCTGTTCCCACATGCTTCAAGAGGGCCACCATTGTTCCTGTTCCCAAGAAAGCTAAGGTGACTGAGCTAAATGACTATCGCCCGTAGCACTCACTTCTGTCATCATGAAGTGCTTTGAGAGATTAGTCAAGGATCATATCACCTCCATCCTGCCAGACACCCTGGACCCACTCCAATTTGCTTACCGTCCCAATAGGTCCACAGACGACGCAATCGCAATCACACTGCATTCTGCCCTAACCCATCTGGACAAGAGGAATACTTATGTAAGAATGCTGTTCATCGACTACAGCTCAGCATTTAACACCATAGTTCCCTCCAAGCTCGTCATTAAGCTCGAGACCCTGGGTCTCGACCCAGCCCTGTGCAACTGGATCCTGGACTTCCTGACGGGCCGGTCCCAGGTGGTGAGGGTAGGAAACAACATCTCCACTCCGCTGATCCTCAACACTGGGGCCCCACAAGGGTGCGTTCTCAGCCCTCTCCTGTACTCCCTGTTTACCCATGACTGCGTGGCCAAGCACGCATCCAACTCAATCATCAAGTTTGCAGACGACACTACAGTGGTAGGCTTGATTACCAACAACGACGAGACGGCCTACAGAGAGGAGGTGAGGGCCCTCGGAGTGTGGTGTCAGGAAAATAACCTCTCACTCAATGTCAGCAAAACAAAGGAGATGATCGTGGACTTCAGGAAACAGGAGAGGGAGCACCCCCCTATCCACATCGAGGGGACAGTAGTGGAGAGGGTGGAAAGTTTTAAGTTCCTCGGTGTACACATCACGGACAAACTGAATTGGTCCACCCACACAGACAGCGTGGTGAAGAAGGCGCAACAGCGCCTCTTCAACCTCAGGAGGCTGAAGAAATTCGGCTTGTCACCAAAATCACTCACAAACTTTTACAGATGCACTATCGAGAGCATCCTGTCGGGCTGTATCACCGCCTGGTACGGCAACTGCTCCGCCCACAACCGTAAGGCTCTCCAGAGGGTAGTGAGGACTGCACAGCGCATCACCGGGAAACCTACCTGCCCTCCAGGACACCTACACCACCCGATGTCACAGGAAGGCCAAAAGATCATCAAGGACAACAACCACCCGAGCCACTGCCTGTTCACCCCGCTATCATCCAGAAGGCGAGGTCAGTACAGGTGCATCAAAGCTGGGACCGAGAGACTGAAAAACAGCTTCTACCTCAAGGCCATCAGACTGTTAAACAGCCATCACTAACATTGAGTGGCTGCTGCCAACATACTGACTTAAATCTCTAGCCACTTTAAACATAGGAATTGGATGTAACAAATGTATCACTAGCCACTTTAAACAATTTTGTATATAATGTTTACGTATCCGACATACTCATATCAAATGTATACACTGTACTCTAAACCATCTACTGTATCTTGCCTATGCCGTTCGGCCATCGACCCAAATCTCTAGCCACTTTAATAATTATAACTGGATGAAATAATGTATCACTAGCCACTTTAAACAATGCCATTTATATAATGTTTACATATCCTACATTACTCATCTCATATATATATATATGTGTATATACTGTACTCCATATGTACATATGTTTGTAAACTTCTGACCCACTGGGAATGTGATGAAATAAATAAAATCTGAAAGATATCATTCTCTCTACTATTATTCTGACGTGTGTATGTAAACTTCCGACTTCAACTGCATATTATGTTGTAAATTTTAAAATGAATTATGCCCCTATTTCAGTTTACTCTGATGTTTTTCTTACACTGTACCCAATGGTTTATGAAAACTTGCTTGGTAGGTCGATGTCCTCATTGTGGTTTTACAGACGTGTTTAATACGTTTTATGTACACACTTTATTTGAATATTTATGAAATGCATATTGTTATATTTGGTAGCACTTATTTGTTTTTCCTTCGCCTCCAACCCCTTTCCATCTGTGGAACGGGTGTGGGTGTGGCTAGGTCTACATAAGGGTACGAATTAAAAAAACTCACAAAAGCTCTGACGAAGGCTGTGAGGCCGATAAGTAAAACTTGTTAAAGATCAGTGATACGATCGAGCAGTGTGTGGGTTCCTTCTTATTTTTCCTCATCTTATCCGGCTGTTGCCATGCACCTGCAAAAAAAGATAGCTCAGATGTGCCAGTTTCTTTTGAATTTTGAATTTGACTTTACAAACAACAAGAGGGCTTAATTGGAGTCTATTTCTTCGGAGCCTAGACCAATATAAAATAACTTAACTGGCTGAGGTAGGCTATGAGGCTTACCAGCCTAATAGAAGTAGGATTGATTTGTTTTATTAGGCCTACTTACAATTGCAACTGGTCAAAAATGTAGCATGCTACATAAAACAATAATTTAAAGAAAAAAAGTCTGCACGTTCTAACTAAACCAATGTAACTAAAAAGAAAGCGCACATTTGTAATTCCCAAACTCTAAAAGTAATTGGAAAGGTAGACATAAATTATGTGTTACATTGTGGTTACAATAAAGAATGTAGCCCATCATGCAAATGATTCCAAGTAGCAGGACAATACATATTTTATAGCCCGGCTACTGTTGTGAAAATCCCTCCGCTTGCAATGTATTTGATGCTTAAGTACTCTAAAGTGTTACATTTCTAACTCAAAACAGCATTTCTTCATCAACGTCTTTATGCTTTCGTTAATCTTCATCTTCTGTAGCAATTTTAATCAAATTGTTAAAGGCCCGCGGTTGATTAGTCTGTCAAGATGACGTTCTTGAATGTCTCGCCAGCTTTGATCCATGACTGGGCCTGCAGATCCATGACTTGTTTGTCAGACGAATCATGGGGTTGAAACTTCAGAACAATACAAAACAAGAGAACACACATGGTTAATGTTCTGAGAATAAAAAAAATTAAAAAAGATATATATAAAACATTTCTTACCGAGCCATGATGCCTGCAGATTCCAGATTGCCTTTGCCATTCGCTCATCTTCATTCATCAGTAAGTCAATGGCTTGAACAGTCATTGACTCACTCACAAGTTGAAAAGGAACGAGATGACGTCACAATCCATGCCAGGCACACCTGTGAGCTCTGGAACTCCACCTCCGACAGGCAGAGTCAACATACAGTACAGTACCTGGCGGGTTTGTCAGGTTCTCTTCACCCTGACATTTCCATTCCTCTTCTGACAACAGAACTTGACCAACTGTTCACCAGGCACAGCAAGGCCCGCCCAGACCGTTATGCTGTTCTGCTATATTCAAATATTCCATCATATTCTTAAGATATGTGTTGACTGAATATAAGCAAGTGATGTCTGCTAAATAATCAAGTTAGCTTTCTCCAGAAATGAATAATTATAAATAACTGGCTTTATTTACAAATTAGTGAGAATGTCTCACCCCATATTCAAGAATTCCCTTTTTCTCGCTCACTCTAGGTTAAATGAAAACTAAATCTCCAAAATGTCGTTACTTTTTAAACCAAGCAATTTTTCCTTTTTTTATTAATTAGGAATTATATAAAAGCCCCTTAGGATTTGCGAGAATATCTGAGAATATCTCATGGAAAATGCCCCTCAGATATTAATATTGAGTCCTCCATATCTCTAAATGTAATTATTGGCGGAGAGTCACATCATTGGATTTTTTTTTTGATCTACTGTTAAAATGGTGTAGGTCTTATTTAAAGAGCATAATGAAGTTAGAAGCAAAAGCCTACAACTATTTTAGCGCTGTTTTGTGCTGCTCTGAGACAAGCACGACACAGGGATTCTTTAGTTAATAGCTCAGTACTGTACTGCCGGACATCACATTGTACAGCGCCATTTTTTCCGTTCCATCCTAGTAGAAACCCAGTCATTTTTTTCTCATTATTTTATTTTATTAACGAAAGCATAAAGATGTTGATGAAGAAATACTGTACTGCTGTTGAGTTAGAACTGTAACACGTTAGAGTACTTAAGTATCAAATACATTGCAAGTTGTAGCCTGGTTATAAAAAGTATATTGTCCTGCTAATAGGAAACATTTGCATGATGGGCTACATCTGCTACAGTTGTGATGTCTTCACTATTATTCTACAATGTAGAAAATAGTAAAAATAAAAATCCTGGAATGAGTAGGTGTGTCAACTTTTGACTGGTACTTGCTTAATTAATTTGAATAATATTATGGTGTTTCTATTCCATGAAAAATGAAACCCTGTACCTGTATGTGCTTATGATAAAACTTAATCCACAGTAATTTTTTTGAAACTATTTTTCGTCTGTGGCTTAATTATGCTCGTCTGTGGCATAATTATGTGTTTAAAAAAAAAAATCTTATAAAAAATACCTTTTTCTGCCTCTTGGGCCCCTTACTGGCTTGTGCCCAGGGGCTTCAACCCCTGTAAGCCCCTGCATTAATCCGGCCCTGATGAGCAGTAGTGTTCTTTATATGGGGGTCTGGGGACTTTGTATTTTGGAGCTGATTTTGTTTTCGGTGGAGAACTCTGTGTCATTAGGGATGCCAGATGTTGCCTTTGGCCAGCCTAGCCAGGCACGTCTGAGCTGAAGGCCTGTCTGTTTTGTCTTAATCAAACGCCAAGGCAAGGAGAGATGATTATGCCCAACATGGCAACCTCCCTTCACCTTCGCTGTCACATTGCCACACACTTCATAATTTACTTATGAAAGAAGCACTTCTTTCATAATGTCTCTTTAGAAATAAGTATTTTAATAAAAAAATGGTCATACAGTTTGGTGCTTCATATGAACAAATCACATTGAAATGGTTGTTGTGAGTTTAATGTACTGGTATGTGAATCTGTGTTACACTGCATTCGAAGGTGGAGAAGTTTAAACGTTTGATCATTTTACTGTGCACTGGGCCCAGCTATACAAGTTAAGACTAGCTGCATTTCTTTTCAGCTGATATAACACATCAGCTTAATCTCTCTTTGTCTCTCTCTCTCTCTCTCTCTCTCTTTGTCTCTCTCTCTCTCTTTGTCTCTCTCTCTCTCTTTGTCTCTCTCTCTCTCTCTCTTTGTCTCTCTCTCTCTCTCTCTCTCTCTCTCTCTCTCTCTCTCTCTCTCTCTCTCTCTCTCTCTCTCTCTCTCTCTCTCTCTCTCTCTCTCTCTCTCTCTCTCTCTCTCTCTCTCTCTCTCTCTCTGTGAGTGTGTTTGTCCCCTCCTCTCCCCCCTACCTTACAACTACTGTCTGCTTGCCAGGTCACTGTTGCTAGGAGACAGGCAAGCAGGGATGGACTGCTCATTCCTGAGAGCGACGTTTGTCCATCATGAACTCGTCCTCCCCAGCGGTTGATTCTCACACAGAGAGTGAGAGAGAAAGTGTGAGAGGCTTTTATTTAGATAAATGGGTGTGATGGTGAACACTAAAGAGCACTTACCCCTGCATTGATCAACAGTGGCTATTAGCTGGTGGAGGGAGAAGACATGCTTACAGTAAACCTTCACTGTCTACCTAGCCTGTTAAAGAAGAGCCTATAAAACCAGGGGATTAGCCATGCGGATTTCCTCACTGCTGCGCAGTTGAAGAGAGCGAGAGAGGGCGGGAAGCTTTAAGATTAAGATGGAGGCTACTTAGCTGCCGCCAGCATAGGGCTAAATGCTTCTAGATTACTGGAGGTTACTTAGCTGCCGCCAGCATAGGGCTAAATGCTTCTAGATTACTGGAGGTTACTTAGCTGCCGCCAGCATAGGGCTAAATGCTTCTAGATTACTGGAGGTTACTTAGCTGCCGCCAGCATAGGGCTAAATGCTTCTAGATTACTGGAGGTTACTTAGCTGCCGCCGCATAGGGCTAAATGCTTCTAGATTACTGGAGGTTACTTAGCTGCCGCCGGTATAGGGCTGAAGGCTTCTAGATTACTGGAGGTTACTTAGCTGCCGCCAGCATAGGGCTAAATGCTTCTAGATTACTGGAGGTTACTTAGCTGCCGCCGGCATAGGGCTAAATGCTTCTAGATTACTGGAGGTTACTTAGCTGCCGCCGGTATAGGGCTGAAGGCTTCTAGATTACTGGAGGTTACTTAGCTGCCGCCAGCACAGGGCTGAACGCTTCTAGTTTACTGGAGGTTACTTAGCTGCCGCCAACATAGAGCTGAAGGCTTCTAGATTACTGGAGGTTACTTAGCTGCTGCCAGCATAGGGCTAAATGCTTCTAGATTACTGGAGGTTACTTAGCTGCCGCCAGCATAGGGCTAAAGGCTTCTAGATTACTGGAGGCTAACTATAGGCTCAGGTCTATTAGATTTAGGTCTGGAAACCAACGGAGGCTGGGCAGGGCAGGGCAAGAAAAGGTAAAACAAAACACACACAAAACAAGAGCAGGTAGAGACAAATACACATTATAACGGCTCTAGACATAGAGACCAGGTTGTGCCTGGGCAGGGCGAGAAACCAGGTTGTGCCTGGGCAGGGCGAGAAACCAGGTTGTGCCTGGGCAGGGCGAGAAACCAGGTTGTGCCTGGGCAGGGCGAGAAACCAGGTTGTGCCTGGGCAGGGCGAGAAAGCAGGTTGTGCCTGGGCAGGGCGAGAAAGCAGGTTGTGCCTGGGCAGGGCGAGAAAGCAGGTTGTGCCTGGGCAGGGCGAGAAAGCAGGTTGTGCCTGGGCAGGGCGAGAAACCAGGTTGTGCCTGGGCAGGGCGAGAAACCAGGTTGTGCCTGGGCAGGGCGAGAAACCAGGTTGTGCCTGGGCAGGGCGAGAAACCAGGTTGTGTCTGGGCAGGGCGAGAAACACATCCAACTGCTTTGACCAGGTGCTGGAGATCATAGTATATATACATTCAGCAAATGTAAAAGGACACGCTGTAAATGGTGATCTATGTGTTTTATTGAAACACCGGTTCGATCTCATCTAGAAACCCTGACTAGGGATCTGCTGTCCTCCATATGAGGGGTACTTCCTAAAACGCTGTGGTTTTCTGTCTGCAGAGTGACATTACAGTAATCCTCTACATACTGCATTATAAGCATGTTTATAACACTTCTATTTCTGTGATTGTGCATATGACCCAAGCACTACGCAAACGCTGCTGTGACTATTATTAAAGCATTATGAAGAGGCATTATCAAGCTGATGTGCCTGTTATTAAAGCATTGTGAAGAGGCATTATCAAGCTGCTGTGACTATTATTAAAGCATTATGAAAAGGCATTATAAAGCTGCTGTGACTATTAAAGCATTGTGAAGAGGCATTCTAAAGCTGCTGTGACTATTATTAAAGCATTATGAAGAGGCATTATAAAGCTGCTGTGACTATTATTAAAGCATTATGAAGAGGCATTATAAAGCTGCTGTGACTATTATTAAAGCATTATGCAGAGGCCTTTAAAAGCTGCTGTGACTTATTAAAGCATTATGAAGAGGAATTATAAAGCTGCTGTGACTATTATTAAAGCATTATGAAGAGGCATTATCAAGCTGCTGTGACTATTATTAAAGCATTATGAAGAGGCATTATCAAGCCTCTTAATTGTGTCCAGAAAGATTTAGCTTTACAGCCTTACAGCAAGGTGACTGTGCCTCTTTGTCCAAATGTTTCATGCATTCCAAATGGCACCCTATTCCTTATATAGTTCACTACTTTTGACCAGAGCCTTATGGGTCCTGGTCAAAAGTAGTGCACTATATAGGCAAAGGGTACCATTTGGGATGTAGCCATCACACCACCCTTTTCCGAAACCTGGCCGCGACACATCCGCGTGTCACACCTAATGACTTGCCCTTGGGACCTGTCCCTACCTCCGGCACTAGGCTGATGAAGTGTACATCCACAGTGGGAGCAGAGCAGTAGCAGCAGAGTGGAGGAGAGAAGAGGAGAGCTGATTCAGTGGAGGAGAGAAGAGGAGAGCTGATTCAGTGGAGGAGAGAAGAGGAGAGCTGATTCAGTGGAGGAGAGAAAAGGAGAGCTGATTCAGTGGAGGAGAGAAGAGGAGAGCTGATTCAGTGGAGGAGAGAAGAGGAGAGCTGATTCAGTGGAGGAGAGAAGAGGAGAGCTGATTCAGTGGAGGAGAGAAGAGGAGAGCTGATTCAGTGGAGGAGAGAAGAGGAGAGCTGATTCAGTGGAGGAGAGAAGAGGAGAGCTGATTCAGTGGAGGAGAGAAGAGGAGAGCTGATTCAGTGGAGGAGAGAAGAGGAGAGCTGATTCAGTGGAGGAGAGAAGAGGAGAGCTGATTCAGTGGAGGAGAGAAGAGGAGAGCTGATTCAGTGGAGGAGAGAAGAGGAGAGCTGATTGAGTGGAGGAGAGAAGAGGAGAGCTGATTGAGTGGAGGAGAGAAGAGGAGAGCTGATTGAGTGGAGGAGAGAAGAGGAGAGCTGATTGAGTGGAGGAGAGAAGAGGAGAGCTGATTGAGTGGAGTTGAGAAGAGGAGAGCTGATTGAGTGGAGGAGAGAAGAGGAGAGCTGATTGAGTGGAGGAGAGAAGAGGAGAGCTGATTCAGTGGAGGAGAGCTGATTCAGTGGAGGAGAGGAGAGCTGATTCAGTGGAGGAGAGGAGAGCTGATTCAGTGGAGGAGAGGAGAGCTGATTCAGTAGAGGAGAGGAGAGATGATTGAGTGGAGGAGAGGAGAGGAGAGCTGATTGAGTGGAGGAGAGGAGAGCTGATTCAGTAGAGGAGAGGAGAGCTGATTCAGACGTGGAGCCCCACAGTAACAAGGCAGACTGAGCTGAGCCTTGTGTGTTGTAGTGCTGACTCCGGGGGCAGTGAATCCCCCCCTCCTCACACCCCCTCGCCCGGACACCATGTCATGTCTCGTCCACCCCCCGCAGACATCCAGGCAATCCCAGAATGCATTGTGTCGGTTCAGCCCAGTCCAAATCAGCTCCCACAACGACAAAAACCCAGCTACCACAGCAGAAACCCCACCAGAGCCCTGTTCTCTGTTTGTGACATAAACAAATATGGCTGCCGGGGCTCTGCAGGAGGAAGAGAGGAGCTTCCTCAGTGTGTGTGTGTGTGCCCCCATTCGCGCATGTGTTTTCTCCTGCATGTGTCTCTGGATGGAAACTCCTCTAATATGGTGCAATCCCTCCTGACCAGCCTAGCCAGCCCTCTATCTCGCTCTCTGGAGTCTCCCTGCAGCCTCTCCATTTCCTGGGGCAGAGTGGAGAGGAGCAGGGTATTTCCTGAGGCAGAGTGGAGAGGAGCAGGGTATTTCTTGGGGCAGAGTGGAGAGGAGCAGGGTATTTCCTGGGGCAGGTGCGTCCCAAATGGCACCCTATTCCCTTTATATTGCACTACTTTTGTACTAAAGGAATAGGGTACCATTTGGGATGTACTCTGCCCCAGGAAGTACCCAGTTTGTTCTCTCTATTCTTTTTCTTTTCGTGTGCTTTTTTGTTTCACTGTAGTGGAAAACATGCAAATTCTGTCTGAAGAAAACAGATTTATTTTCCATGGTGAGAGATTTAAAATTAATAAATGAGCCTTGAATTAAAAATGTTTTGGAAGCCCAAGTGCTCTTCTCAGACCAAGGGCAAGACTCTGATTAAATTTTTCTCTGATGATTGGCTTAGCTGTACAGTACATTATCAACACTTGGTTACACACTAAGACACAAAATAGTATTACTTCCCTTTAAAGGTGAAGTTCACAACATTCTCTTATACTATTTGTAACTTGGATGTTTTTCTTCATATTAATTTATTTGACAATTTATTTTGTATATTTTTCAGAGTAATCTTCTCAATCATAGCAGTCATAAGACTAAGCGTAGGAACACCTGCTCTTGGGGCTCCCGAGTGGCGCAGCGGTCTAAGGCACTGCATCTCAGTGCTAGAGGCGTCAATACAGACACCCTGGTTAGATTCCAGGCTGTATCACAACCGGCTGTGATTTGGAGTCCCATAGGGTGGCACACAATTGGACCAGCGTCGTCTGGGTTCGGCCGGTGCAGGCCGTCATTATAAGAATTTGTTCTAAACTGACTTGCCTAGATAAATAAAGGTTACATGACATAGACTGACTAGGTGAATCCAACTCAATATTAGGAAGGTGTTCTTAATGTTTTATCCACTCTGTGTAAATTCCCTCGACACCAGCTACTGTATATTCTCAAACTGCTGAAAATAATCCAATGCATACGCTTCCAAGGCCCTGTATGTGTCCGTTCTAATGTATCAATAGCTATGTTCCTATGTATCAAATCCATCAGAGAGCGAGATGGAGGGGGGGAGGGAGTGAGTGAGATGGATGGAGGGAGGGAGGGAGGGAGAGGGGGGCTAGAGAGAGGGGTGGGGAGGAGGAGAGAGAGAATTCTTGAATCAGGAGTGGATAAAAGTAATGAGACCTGTCTCACAGTCTCCTTCTCAGCCTTATCCGACTGTAGGTCTCAGAGGAGAGGACTGTGGGAAGAAGAGGAGAGGTAGATGCGGAGGAGAGGCATAAGAAGAGGAGGGGAGGAGCGGGAGAGATGTGGAGGTGTTATCTCCTGCCCAGCCCAGCATTTTCCTAGGACTTAGTGGAGGGAAGAGCAAAGAGATCGGCAACAAGGGGAGGGAAGGAGGAGATGGAGAAGGACAGGGGAAGAAGAGAATAGAGGAGATGGAGAGTAGGATGGCTTACTGAGCCCTACCAATTTAATTGTGACTTTCTCCCAGTCCCCAGGGTTGATTTATGGTGGGCCAACGGTCAAGGGGGATAAGAGGCTCTGGGGCGACGGGGTGATGTGTGGGGAGGGGAGGGGAAGCAACATCGAAGATGATCATATTCTACTGGTGAAGAGTGTGTTAGTGTGTTTTCACTGGGAGCTCTGTGTAGCATGGGGCAATACTAACAGGAAGGGAGTTCAGTGTCTGTGTAGTCGGCTGTAATTGAACCACAGAAGAGGAATAGTCCAGGCAGATTAATTTAACCATCTGCACTGATCTGAAAGAGATGACAATGCAAAGAGCCCATCCAATTACGTGACTCCTTCCTCCCTGTTGCTTACACCTGTCAGGCAGATTCAGATCAGTGCAGATGGAGAGGTGACAAGGAAAGGAAGCCACTTTAGACTATTGAGATGCAGCCATACTATTGGAATGAGGATCTCGTAAATCAGCAAATCCTACTCACTTCCAACACTGGGCTCAAGTATTAATAATGATATTTCACTAAATCCTCCAAACTATGTTTTCAATGAAATTTAAGAAAGAACAAAAGCTGGACAAATACAGGCAATTCAAACCAGTACCACATCCCTCTACTTCATCCACTGGATGTTTACTGACATGGCTGTTGCAACCTGGGTAATAGAGTCTGCAGGGTGAGTAAGTAAACAGGACTTAAAGTGATCTCCTTGTGTCTTCTCACACAGCTACTTTTGCCTTGTTAAGACTTCAACCTGGAGTAGCTGTGACTCATTGAATTACTGAATGAATGTTTGGTTGGTTGAACCTGAAGTAATTCACATTCATTTTGCTAATGAACGAACTACCGGTGAGCAGATGGCTTGCTGTTTGAAACAAAGCAAATTCTTGTGGACATGAGAGCACCGACTGGCCGTTTTTTTTTTTTTCAGATATAAAAAATTTAGAGGGAGCACAGATCTAACTGTGGCTCCTCAGTTACACCAAACAGGACAGCCCATCAAGACAAACACAATGCTCTGTGTCGATCACAAAATTGTCCATCTTCTCTCGCCGTCCATTGAAGATGAAAACTCCACATTGATCTGATTGTACTAACCAGGTCTCTTCTGCTTTTGACATTTAATTGGGTGAAGGATGGATAGGGAGATAGAAAGAAGAGAAGATCACTGAAAGTCTTTCATCATCTCAGTCCCAGCACCTTGCTGCCGGTGTGTTTAAAAATGTATCTGCGATGGTTGTGGTTTCCGTGCGCTGGCCTCTAGAGGTGCAGGTCATTGATTGGAACAGGTCCGACAGCAGGCAGCCAATTAGGAGTCTTCTCCTTTCAAGACATTAAAAAAAATATATATATAATAATTCTGTGGTGTTTACGTTTAGCGGCCAGGTCTAGGCCTCTGAGGACGGTAATAGAGCCTGTTTTCATCAGACTCCTAAGGGCTCACAGAGGGAGAGATGGAGGAAGAGAGAGAAAGGGAGCTAGATGTAAGCTAGCCGCCTGTCATTAAGAGAACCTCATTAAGGGCTGCTGAGGCTGATTTGGACCAAGCTGTCTGACTGGTTGCAGGATGAAGCTGTTGTTTGTTGTTGGTTAGTGAGGCCAAAGATCAGACAGGGTCACTAACAGAAGCCCTGAAACCTTTTCAGTTCATTACAGGAAGTCTTAAGTCAAAGAGGAGGTCATGACCTGGAGAAGACATGTTTGTGGAAATGAGTCGCTTTTTATTTTGTTCCCCAAAGAAGTATCATGGCTTTTGTTGTTTGTTCATGGCTTAGTGTTGAATTCAATTCTAGACTCAAGCTGTAGCCATTCTTTCTCGTAAGCCAAAGGGACTTCCGGTTCTCAAACGTTCATATTATTTCTTGTACATTTTTTAAAATAATCGACGCGGAAACTATGCCGTAGCTTAAGCTAGCAGCTAAATGTGTGTACAAGATCATTTTCCCTTGGGGACATGAAAGTTGTAGTTTCTTATCATGGTCAGCTATAGTTTAGCCTAACTAAAATCCATAAATCATGGGACGTTAACACTCTAGCTAGCTAGCATTATAGGTACTCATGGCTCCCATTAGCTTATTGTCATTAGCTTGTGCTATTGAGCTAATGAGGGTAAATCTGTGGGTTGTCCCACCCCACCAGCCTGAGGAAAACACTTGCTGGTCCAACTGTGTGTGGGTCTATACACACCTGCCCTGCTGTATGTCTGTCTTGACTGTCAGATCTGTCCCTCAATATGACAACATGTTTATCTGTTTTAAAGCCAACTATGATTTACTCATGTTTGGCCACTTTTACAAAAGCACTGATCTGTTACTGTACTCATCTGAATCCTGTCAATTTTATAACCCTGCCAGTACAGCCAGGGAGCCAGCCAGGGAGTGCCTTATTTCTTTGCTAGTCCTGCTACATTCTAATGCTCAAATGCACCTTGAGTATATGAAAGGGGTAAGGGAGAGGGTGAATCATGTGTTTCTTTCAGAGGGGTGAGGTCAGGATAAGAAGTGGGAAGGCAAAGATCTGAGAGCGTTGGGCCAGTAACTGAAAGCTTGCTGGTTCATATCCCTGCGCTGACCAGGTGAAAAATGTGTTAATGTGCCCTTGAGCAAGGCTACTTAACCTGAATTGCTCATGCAATTTGCTCTGAATGGAAAGTTTTAAGTTCCTCGGCGTACACATCACGGACAAACTGAAATGGTCCACCCACACAGACAGCGTGGTGAAAAAGGCGCAACAGCGCCTCTTCAACATCAGGAGGCTGAAGAAATTCGTCACCAAAAACACTCACAAACTTTTACAGATGCACAATCGAGAGCATCCTGTCGGGCTGTATCACCGCCTGGTACGGCAACTGCTCCGCCCACAACCGTAAGGCTCTCCAGAGGGTAGTGAGGTCTGCACAACGCATCACCAGGGGTAAACTACCTGCCCTCCAGGACACCTACACCACCCGATGTCACAGGAAGGCCAAAAAGATCATCAATGACAACAACCACCCGAGCCACTGCCTGTTCACCCCGCTATCATCCAGAAGGCGAGGTCAGTACAGGTGCATCAAAGCTGGGACCGAGAGACTGAAAAACAGCTTATATCTCAAGGCCATCAGATTGTTAAACAGCCATCACTAACATTGAGTGGCTGCTGCCAACATACTGACTCAAATCTCTATCCACTTTAATAATAAAAAATTGGATGTAATAAATGTATCAGTAGTCACTTTAAACAATGCCACATTATATAATGTGTACATACTCTACATTACTCATCTCATATGTATATACTGTACTTTATACCATCTACTGCATCTTGCCTATGCGTTCGGCCATCGCTCATACATATATTTATATGTACATATTCTTATTCATTCCTTTACACTTGTGTGTATAAGGTGGTAGTTATGAAATTGTTAGATTACTTGTTAGATATATATTACTGCACGGTCGGAACTAGAAGCACAAGCATTTCGCTACACTCGCATTAACATCTGCTAACCATGTGTATGTGACAAATAACGATTTGATTTGAATAAGAGCATCTTCTAAATGACAAAAATGTAAATGTGAAATGTAGACAGGCTAATGCTAACGGTTTTTGGCTAGCCCTCTAAATGCCTGTTCTGTACAAGTGGCTCTACAGCTGGCTCTCATACTGGGACAGTGGGCCTCATTTTGGTTGCAATATCTAATACATCATTCACGCAGGTGCAAAGTCTGTCTGTGTGTGGAAGCGGGCACCAAGCTTATCTATTAGAGAGTTTCACATACTCTTTGCCTGGAGTGTGTGAGAAAGCACCCCATCGTGAAAAACGGAGAAGGGGGATATCTTTCTCTCTTTCAAGGCTTTCCATCTGCATCAAAGACTACAGGCTGTGATGTTAATCCCAGATACTGTAATACTCCCTTATCACAGATTAATTTAAGGTGTGGCCACTGGCATTAGCAGACACAAACACTGCTAATAGTTGTAGGATTATTATTATTATTGTTATTATTAATAGTAGTAGTAGTACACTAATATTAGTAGTAAAAGTAGTAGTAGTACACTAATATTAGTTGTACTATACTAATATTATTAGTATAAAGTGTTACATTTGTAGTAGAACTAATAGTAGCACACAATGGTGGTAGTTGTCAAAAAAAGAGTTGATTACATACATTACAATGTAGTTCACACTAGAATATATGCGTACGGCACTTCAATCTCATAGTGGCCTAGTTAGCTACACATTTTCTGTTTAAATGCAATGTCAAATCCTCACACACTGTGCTGCTATATGCTGCGGAGCGGAGGCTATATTTATAATGGTTCAATCATGTTAAGCTGTGCATATATAATATGTGCTTAAAGGTTGCTGAGACAGAGAGAGAGAGAGTGTGTGGAGCCTCAGTGGTTAGCACATCTAGACAGACTGTGAGATGGGAGACACACTATTACCTTCTGATTCATAGGTAAAGTAACCAGTGCTGAAAAAACCTAGCCCCCGATGAAATATAAATAAATCATTGTTACAGGTTTGTTTAATAACCGGGCCCTTGGAAGAGAACCCTGTGTTATAGAAATAGGAGATTGTCTCTGATTGAATGGATTGAGGCTCAACCAGCCAGGCCAGCACAAGGACAAGGACATGTTATTGTTATGAGGGTGGTAGGTTGCTGGTTTGAATCATAGAGCCGACAAGGTGACGAATCTGTTGCTGTGCCTTTTGAGCTAGGCTCCTGGGCTGCTGGACAAGGTTGACTCTGGATGTGAGGAGAGAGGATGCAAGGAGTATCTGACTGAGATCTTCCCTGAGACAACAAAGGTTGATGTCACACAAGCATGCTCTTTCTCTCATTCCACCTACTTTCTGATTGGCTAAGACTTTACTGGAGCTACTTTCCAAATTTGCAAGTGGCCCTTTTCAAGCCGTACTTCATTTGCAAAGATGGAACACAGGGGAGCCAATGATTCCCCTGGAACATTAGTCCTTGTGTATCACCATAGAAACTAGCCATGTACAGACTTGTCAGGAAATAGATTCAACACACGTCAAGTTGAAAATGAAATGGCCTGATTATCGTGTCATGTGTGCGGGATCATGTGTGTTCTCGCGCACATTGGTGTGTATGGGTCTAATGAATTTGAAACAGCCTTACTGTCTTTTTCAGTGGCAGAGTTATTCCTTGAATGTTCCAGGTCTCATCGATAGCCGGGTAATGATGACTGTGTTTTTAGCTGGTCCCGTGGTTTGTGTTTTCTATCAATCTCCCTGGTGTCCTGTTATTAAGGGGGCCAATTAGCACAGCTTGATGCTGAAAGAGGAAGTGGCTGGAAGCAGCTAAGGAGAGGTTCCAACGGATGGGGAGTGATAGACAGCTGGGTGACTTCACCTTGTCGTGTGTGTGTCAGGCTGCAGGGGTGTAAGGGTGATATTCCTGGCTTCCTCTGTCACAGGGACACGGGCTTGCTTGGTTGGTTCTCCCTAGATGGCCTCACGTAACGGAGTCAAACTGGGAGCTACTACCTGGGTTGTGTTCAGTAGACACCAAACTGGGAGCTACTACCTGGGTTGTGTTCAGTAGACACCAAACTGGGAGCTACTATCTGGGTTGTGTTCAGTAGACACCAAACTGGAGAAAACATTTTCAAATTGCTACGTTATGCCCGACCTAACCTGATCTGCCTGCAATGGTTCCTTGTACAGTGCTAGTGGGTATGTTCAGACACAGCAGCAACAGTCAGCTTGTCTGATTCTCCTGCTATAGTAACCCCTTAGGCTCTGGATATGGACCTTCTTCATTTAGGCCGCAGTCCGTCCATTATGTGGCTGCATTAAGACCATAAAATCGTCAGCGGTTACCAGATAGTTAGGCTGACTTTTGACTCCCACAATTTATTGCTTGGTTTATTTTCAACCAGGGACCACTGGGGCTTGAGATCCTGCATCAATGGGAGATGTACAGTGTTGTCAGATACAGACAGCAGTGTAGCCTACGCAGCAGGCATAATACAGTTCATTCAGTTTTCTATCACTCAGTTCTAGTGGAGGAGCGCTAATGCAGATGTCTTCATTCAACCCTCCCGTTGTCTTAGACAGCATCAAACCCAGTGTTGCAGCATCCTCTTTCATATGTATGTTTTTTTTATGTATTTATGAATGCCTTAGAGATTAACAGTCACTCGCTTCCTTTCGAGTAATCGCGAACAGATTCTAGAATGCGTCTGTTTTTATGTAGTGGAGGTGATTTGAACTCACTCTGGTGATGAGGTAGCCCTGCCTGAGACTTGTAAGCCCAAACTCCCACTCAGGTGGTGAGGTAGCCCTGCCTGAGACTTGTAAGCCCAAATGTCACCCTTGACCTTGAGGATCAACTGATGGTCTTGAAGATTTGCTCTCACTTTAACATGTGAACGTTTTGGACAGCTAAAAACCATGTGAATGATCCATTAATTTCAGTCAGCTTTAAATAAATCTAGGATTCCTAATGTTTCCTTTCATACAATGCTTTTGGAGCTTTCTATTAGAAATTCCAAGGCAAAAAATATTGAACATTCAATTAGCAAAACATTGAAAATATTCCATTGTCTCTGTCAGGTTCACATTTGGGTAGACATCAATATAATTTTTTTAAATTACTATGAAATAATATTTCAGTTGTGTATATTACTTCATTACTTTATAATTTTTTATTCCTTAAATTCATAATTTCATCACTTCTAAGGCAGTAGCAGGCAGCCAGACAGACCATCTAACGTTATCTACAGTGCATTCAGAAAGTATTCAGACCCCTTCACTTTTTCTCAATTTTGTTACGTTACAGCCTTATTCTAAAATCAATTGAATAGTTTTTCCCCCTCATCAATCTACACACACTACCCCATAATGCCAAAGCAAAAACAGTTTAAAATTAAATAATTTACTTTGTTGAAGCACCTTTGGCAGTGATTATAGCATCGAGTCTTCTTGGGTATGACGCTACAAGTTTGGCGCACTTTTATTTGGGGAGTTTCTCCCATTCTTCTCTGCAGATCCTGTCAAACTCTGTCAGTTTGGATGGGGAGCGTTGCTGCACAGCTATTTTCAGGTCTCTCCAGAGATGTTTGATCGGGTTCAAGTCTGGGCTCTGTCTGGGCCACTCTAGGACATTCAGAGACTTGTCCCGAAGCCACTCCTGCTTTGTCTTTGCTGTGTGCTTAGGGTTGTTGTCCTGTTGGAAGGTGAACCTTCACCCCAGTCTGAGGTCCCAAGCTTTCTGGAGAAGGTTTTCCTCAAGGATCTCTATATACTTTGCTCTGTTTATCTTTCCCTCGATCCTCACTAGTCTCCCAGTCCATGCCACCACCATGCTTCACTGTAGGGATGGTGCCAGGTATCCTCCAGACATGACGCTTGGTATTCAGGCCAAATAGTTCAATCTTGGTTTCATCAGACCAGAGAATCTTGTTTGTCATGGTCTGAGAGTCCTTTAGGCGCCTTTTGGCAAACTCCAAGCGGGCTGTCGTGCCTTTTTACTGAGGAGTGGCTTCCGTCTGGCTGCTCTACCATAAAGGCCTGATGGGTGGAGTGCTGCAGAGATGGTTGTCCTTCTGGAAGGTTCTCCCATCTCCACAGAGGAACTCTGGAGCTCTGTCAGAGTGACCATTGGGTTCTTGGTCACCTCCCTGACGAAGGCCCTTCTCCCCCGATAGCTCAGTTTGGCCGGGCAGCCAGCTCCAGGTAGAGTCTTGGTGGTTCCAAAATTCTTCCATTTAAGAATGATGGAGCCACTGTGTTCTTGGGGACCTTCAGTGCTGCAGACATTTTCATTTCTCTGAGCTTTACGGACAATTCCTTCGACCTCATAGCTTGGTTTTTGCTCAGACTTGCACTGTCAACTGTGGGACCTTATATAGACTGGTGTGTGCCTTTCCAAATCATGTCCAATTTATTGAATTTACCACAGGTGGACCCCAATCAAGTTGTAGAAGCATCTCAAAGATGATCAATGGAAACAGGATGCACCTGAACTCAATTTCGAGTCTCATAGCAAAGGGTCTGAATACTTGATTTATAAATTTGCAAACATTTCTAAAAACCTGTTTTCACTTTGTCATTATTAGGTATTGTGTGTAGATGGATGAGGAATGTTTTAATACATTTTAGAATAATGCTGTCACGTAACAAAATCTGGAAAAAGTCAAGGAGTCTGAATACTTTCCGAATGCACTGTATGTGCTCCCCATACTGTACTGTCTTTAGTCATCCTATTTAGCTCTCCTGCCTAAGTATGCTGCAGAGCTGTCTGACAATCATTTTACTAGTTCTTCAAAGTAGATAAGGCATACTTTTACGACTGGCTCTATCCCTCTTGTCGTTGTGTACATTCCTCTCTCATACCACGTTTCTGCGCTGAACTAGGTTGAATATTTGCTAAATGAAAACTACAACTCCCTTCAGCCCAGCATCCCACATAGTTGTTGACTTGATTTCCCCCGTGATTGATTTGATTTCCCTCTAGAGAAACGGAGCGTCGGGCTCACAAAACGAAATGGAATTCAACTAATTGAACCGATGTCAGTCTATTAGATGTTTAATAACAGAAAAAATATCACATTTCTGTTAATCACTCAGCACTAGTGCCTGGATGAATGCTGCTATTGTCTACAGATAGTTTTGTCATAAACTGTTGCATTATATAGCAAATGTGCCTACTCTGGTCTTGACACGTGTGCTCTAGCCAACAGCTAGTGATTGTTGGGTGATTTTGTTGTTGCTTGCTCATTCGGACAACTTAAATCTATATTATGCTTGTCCGAATGTTTTTTTTCCTGTCCTGGACAAGCGTTAATTAATCAAATGTATTTATAAAGCACTTAATGTTTCATAGAACCCTTTGTAAATGGTTCCTTCTAGAAACCTGTGAAGTGTTCTCTAGGCTAGTTTAGAACAAGTTCTCATTTACAACTGTGACCTGCCCAAGATAAAGCAAAGCAGTTCGACACAAACAACACAGAGTTGCACATGGCGTAAAACAAACATACAGTCAATAATACAGTAGAAAAACAAGTCTATATACAATGTGTGCAAATGAGGTAAGATAAGGAAGGTAAGGCAATAAATAGACCATGGTGGCGAAGTAATTACAATATAGCAATTAAACACTGGAATGGTAGATGTGCAGTAGATGAATGTGCAAAGTAGAAATACTGGGGTGCAAAGGAGAAAGATAAATAAATAAATGCGGTAGGGGATGAGGTAGTTGGTTGGGCTATTTACAGATGGGCTATGTACAGGTGCAGTGATCTGTGAGCTGCTCTGACAGCTTGTGTTTAAAGCTAGTGAGGGAGATAAGTGTCTCCAGTTTCAGTGATTTTTGTAGTTTGTTCCAGTCATTGGCAGCAGAGAACTGGAAGGAAAGGCGGCCAAAGGAGGAATTGGCTTTGGGGGTGACCAGTGCGATATACCTGCCGGAGCGCGTGCTACGTGTGGGTGCTGCTATGGTGACCAGCGAGCTGAGATAAGGCGGGGCTTTACCTAGCAGGGACTTGTAGATGACCTGGAGCCAGTGGGTTTGTCGACGAGTATGAAGCGAGGGCCAGGCCCACGAGAGCATACAGGTCGCAGTGGTGGGTAGTATAGGGGGCTTTGGTGATCAAACAGATGGCACTGTGATAGACTGCATCCAATTTGTTGAGTAGAGTATTGGAGGCTATTTTGTAAATGACATCGCGAAGTCGAGGATCGGTAGGATGGTCAGATTTAAGGGGGGTATGCTAGGCAGCATGAGTGAAGGATGCTTTGTTGTGAAATTCTAGATTTAATTTTGGATTGGAGATGTTTGATGTGAGTCTGGAAGGAGAGTTTACAGTCTAACCAGACACCTAGGTATTTAGTTGTCCACATATTCTAAGTCAGAACCGTCCAGAGTAGTGATGCTGGACGGGAGGGCAGGTGCGGGCAGTGATTGGTTGAAGAGATGCATTTAGTTTTACTTGCATTTAAGAGCAGTTGGAGGCCACGGAAGGAGAGTTGTATGGCATTGAAGCTCGTCTGGAGGGTAGTTAACACAGTGTCCAAAGAAGGGCCAGAAGTATACAGAATGGTGTCATCTGCGTAGAGGTGGATCAGAGACTCACCAGCAGCAAGAGCGACATCATTGATGTATACAGAGACAAGTCGGCCCAAGAATTGAACCCTGTGGCACCCCCCATAGAGACTGCCAGAAGCCCGGACAACAGGCCCTCCGATTTGGCACACTGAACTCTATCGGAGAAGTAGTTGGTGAACCAGGTGAGGCAATCATTTGAGAAACCAAGGCTGTTGAGTCTGCCGATAAGGATGTGGTGATTGACAAAGTTGAAAGCCATGACCAGGTCAATGAATACGCCTGCACAGTAATGTCTCTTATCGATGGCGGTTATGATATCATTTAGGACCTTGAGCGTGGCTGAGGTGCACCCATGACCAGCTCTGAAACCATATTGCATAGCGGAGAAGGTACGGTGGGATTCGAAATGGTCGGTAATCTGTTTGTTAACTTGGCTTTCGAAGACCTTAGAAAGGCAGGGTAGGATAGATATAGGTCTGTAGCAGTTTGGGTCAAGAGTGTCTCCCCCTTTGAAGAGGGGGATGACCGCAACTTCTTTCCAGTCTTTGTGAATCTCAGACGTCTCGAAAGAGCGGTTGAACAGGCCAGTAATAGGGGTTGCTACATTTTCTGCAGATAACTTTAGAAAGAAAGGGTCCAGATTGTGTAGCCCGACTGATTTGTAGGGGTCCAGATTTTGCAGCTCTTTCAGAACATCAGCTTACTGGATTTGGGAGAAGGATAAATGGAGGAGGCTTGGGCGAGTTGCTGTGGGGCGTGCAGGGCTGTTGACCGGGGTAGGGGTAGCCAGGTGGAAAGCATGGCCAGCCGTAGAAAAATGCTTATTGAAATTCTCAATAATCGTGGATTTATTGGTGGTGACAGTGTTTCCCAGCCTCAGTGCAGCTGGGAGGAGGTGCTCTTACTCTCCATGGACTTTACAGTGTTCCAGAACTTTTTTGAGTTTGTGTTACAGGAAGCGAATTTCTGCTTGAAAAAGCTAGCCTTGGCTTTCCTAACTGCCTATGTATATTGGTTCCTGACTTCCCTGAAAAGTTGCATATCACGGGGGCTGTTCAATGCTAATGTAGTACGCCACAGGATGTTTTTGTGCTGGTCAAGGGCAGTCAGGTCTGGAGAGAACTAAGGGCTATATCTGTTCCTGGTTCTAAATTTCTTAAATGGGGCATGCTTATTTAAGATGGTGAGGAAGGCACTTTTAAAGAATAACCAGGCATCCTCTACTGACGGGATGAGGTCAATATCCTTCCAGAATACCCGGACCAGGTCGATTAGAAAGGCCTGCTCGCTGAAGTGTTTTAGGGAGCGTTTGACAGTGATGAGGGGAGGTCGTTTGACCGCAGACCCATTACGGATGCAGGCAATGAGGCAGTGATCATTGAGATCTTGGTTGAAAACAGCAGAGGTGCATTTGGAGGGCAAGTTGGTTAGGATGATATCTATGAGGGTGCCCGTGTTTACGGCTTTGGGGTTGTACCTGGTTGGTTCATTGATAATTTGTGTGAGGTTGAGGGCATCAAGCTTAGATTGTAGAATGGACGGGGTGTTAAGCATGTCCCAGTTTAGGTCACCTAGCAGCATGAGCTCTGAAGATAGATGGGGGGCAATCAGGCTACTTTTCCAGCACACTGGTTGTGTGCACGGCTGACGACCGGTGAGGCTTTTAAGGCATTCCTCAGACATGACCTTATTGATGACCAGGCGATGGGCCCAGGGTGGGGCGCTGGCAGACAGAATGGGGCCAGTGTGTGGAGCTGTCAACAGTGAGGGGACAGAGTGAATGAGAGAAGGATAGGGTGAGTGGTAGAGAGGTGGTTGAATTGAGGCAGGTGACAAGGAATGCTGAATGCTCACCTATGGTATCGGAAAGTTCCCCTCACAGTCCCCCTTAGTACAGACGTGTCATTGAGGCATTAACAGGATTTATGTAGAGCTTGTTTTGTGAGCTTTAGTGGCTGAGGAAAAACAAGGCCTTGTTAGTTTAACCAGCAGAGGTGATCAGGTGCCTTATTCAGACTCAATGTACAGTAGCCTACTGACGTTCTTCGCTCCTTGTGTTGGTGTAGCGTGAAACTGCTTTAATACTTAGGGAGCACCGGTTGAATTATTAAACAATTCATCAATATACAAGTGTTGCATAGTCATCAAAAGCTCTGCTTCTTGGCAATATCAAAGCGTTGTCAGATTTCAAAAAGGCTTTACGGTGAAAGCACAACATTTGATTGTTTGAGGATAGCACCTCTAATATTTCTGCATTAGCATAAATTCATAAACCAGCGCGCGGGTCACACAAAACACATATCACAGCTAAAACAAATCCCTTACCTTTCTAAGAACTTCTGCTGAGGGCTTCCCAAGTGTCCAACGAAGACATCCAATGGTACTTTTGTTAGAAAAAGTCATTTATTATATCCATAAATCTCCCTTTGGTTGGCGCGTTATGATCATAAAATCCACCGTTGAGTCGCCCATTGAACCGTGAAGAAAAAAGGGTTCCAAAAGGGATATTTGCGGAGGCATAGGGTTTTACCTAGACCCTTTTTTCATCCCAGTGTTTCCCCTAGGATTCCCCTAGTATCTACTTATTATCTTTTTTTTCAGTGGCGGCCATGATTTGTGCGCCGCTGCTAAATGCATATAGGGGAAACACTGCATCCTAAGAACTGTTTTTGGAAGAAAGGGCTATTTGGTTCTTTGGAGGGCAAGAAGGGTTCAACATAGAATCCTTCTGAATAATCTTTTTTTCTTTCTTTTAAATAGTGCTTACCTCAGTATTTGAACTTGAACATCATGACTTTGAGTTATCTGATAAGTTTAAAAAGATACTGTAGTTTACGAAACACAAAATGTGCTTCTCTCTACTTCTACTCGTGCTGCAACTGCAATGAATGAGTAGCCAAGTGTATCGGTAGGTCTGCGTTTTTATTGTTAGCAGTTTATTAAATCTATTTTAATATCAAGGAATATTTCACTTTCTCTGGTTATTGGAACAACATGCATTTGTGCATGAGACAGATGCTGTGCGACTCGAGTTTCGTCATCTGGTGTAAGACTGTGTCCCATCTCTCTGGTCAGTCTCATCGGAGGAAAGGACTGAGAGGTGGACCCTCTGCTTCTCTCTCCCTCCCTCTGCTGAGACTAATGCCGTGTTCAAAACAACTGGAAACTCGGAAATCTTAGACTTCCGACTTCAGTGCATTCAAGACAACTGGGAAGAGATCCGACTGGGGAAAAATCGCTTTGTACAATCATCCAACTGAATTCCAAGTAAGGAACTCTGGCATCTTTCTAGAGCTCCGACTTTCCAACCTGAAGATGATTTGACCTTGTTTTTTTGCGTATTGAAAGCATCATGACCATCATATTCAGGTACCATCAGTCCAGTAAAAGAAAAAAGCGAATTGTTTGCAAATTATTTAGTGGTGGATAAAGTACCCAATTGTCATACTTGAGTAAAAGTAAAGAACCTGTTTCTTAACAGAAAATGACTGGAGTAAAAGTGAAAGCCACCCAGTAAAATACAACTTCAGTAAAAGTATTTGGTTTGAAATATACTTAAGTATCAAAAGTAAATGTAATTGCTTTTAAGCAATTTTCTTGTTTGTTATTCATTTACAAATAGCCAGAGGCACATTCCAATACCAGACATAATTTACAAACAAAGCATGTGTGTTTAGTGAGTCTACCAAATTAGAAACAGTAGTATGACCAGGGATGTTCTCTTGATAAGTGCCTGAATGGCACCATTTTCCTGTCCTGCTAAACATTCAAAATGTAACGACTACTTTTGGGTGTCAGGGAAATTGTATGGAGTAAAAAGTACATTATTTTCTTTAGGGAATGTAATGACGTGAAAGTAGTCAAAAATATGAATAGTAAAGTAGTACTTTAAAGTATTTTTACTTTAGTACTTTACACCACTGAAATTGTTTAAATGTATGCTCAGCTGTGCCTTGCAAGTGCTACACCAACTGATCTGTTCTGTTATCAAGCTCCAGTTGTGAAATATGATATGGTGTGAGAATAACAATATTGGCAGGCAAGGCATATAGCCAGTAACCGAAAGGTTGCTGGATCGAATCCCAGAGCTGACAAGGTAAAAATCTGATGTTCTGCCCCTGAGCAATGCAGTTAACCCACTGTTCCCCGGGCGCTGAAGACGTGGATGTCGATTATGGCTATCCCCCTTATCACTCTGATTCAGAGGGGTTGGGTTAAATGCAGAAGACACATTTCAGTTGAAGGCATTCAGTTGAACAACAGACTAGGTATCCCCCTTTCCTTTCCCTTTATGCTGTGATAATGTATTAGGCATACTGCACAAACCAGTAGGTTCATGTTTTTAGGTTCATGTTAATTTGTTTTACATTTTAACAGTAGATCTCGGCTTGCTTTTTGACTGTGAAAGTGATCTTGACTCAGTTTACCACTGTCTTAGATTTGGAACCATTTATAGAGGATTCTAGAAAGAACACTTCATAGAGGTTTCTAGAAGGAACCATTTACAAAAGGTTCTATGAAGCAGGGCTCAACATTAAGTGCTTTATAAATACATTTGATTGATTAACGCTTGTCCAGGACAGGAAAAAAATAACATCCGGACAAGCATAATATAGATTTAAGTTGTCCGAATGAGCAAGCAACAACAAAATCACCCAACAATCACAAAATCAAACAATTACTCCATTCAGAATTGGATCAAAGTGTTCTCCAGATGTTGTTTCTCTCTGTCTGTGCAGAGCGCATCGGAGTAGAGTTATTGCATTGACAGGCACGAACGGTCTTTTAATCACCTGTGGTTGCGAATTGCGCATTTGAGATCAAAGCGCAGAGCTGCGTGTAGCCACATGCACATTTCTTGATATTCTGTGATAGTGAGTTATTTGCCCAGTTATAGCAAATTGTTTGTAAGCAAACCGGGTTGGTACGGTCATGAAAAGTCATAGTGTGTGCTGTGCATAACCTGCATGTGTGCAAATGCTACGGGGGCGTTGTCTGGGGGGCGTAGTGCTGTACACTGTGTGTGTGTATATACAGTCGTGGCCAAAAGTTTTGAGAATGACACAAATATTAATTTTCAAAAAGTCTGCTGCCTCAGTTTGTATGATGGCAATTTGCATATACTCCAGAATGTCATGTAGAGTGATAAGATGAATTGCAATTAATTGCAAAGTCCCTCTGCCATGCAAATGAACTGAATCACCCAAAAACATTTCCACTGCATTTCAGCCCTGCCACAAAAGGACCAGCTGACATCATGTCAGTGATTCTCTTGTTAACACAGATGTGAGTGTTGACGAGGACAAGGCTGGAGATCACTCTGTCATGCTAATTGAGTTCGAATAACAGACTGGAAGCTTCAAAAGGAGGGTGGTGCTTGGAATCATTGTTCTTCCTCTGTCAACCATGGTTATCTTTTAAGGAAACACGTGCCGTCATCATTGCTTTGCAAAAAAAGGGCTTCAAAGGCAAGGATATTGCTGCCAGTAAGATTGCACCTAAATCAACCATTTATCGGATCATCAAGAACTTCAAGGAGAGCGGTTCAATTGTTGTGAAGAAGGCTTCAGGGTGCCCAAGAAAGTCCAGCAAGCGCCAGGACCGTCTCTTAAAGTTGATTCAGCTGCGGGATCGGGGCACCACCAGGACAGAGCTTTCTCAGGAATGGCAGCAGGCAGGTGTGAGCGCATCTGCACGCACAGTGAGGCGAAGACTTTTAGAGGATGGCCTGGTGTCAAGAAGGGCAGCAAAGAACCCGCTTCTCTCCAGAAAAAAACATCAGGGACAGACTGATATTCTGCAAAAGGTACAGGGATTGGACTGCTGAGGACTGGGGTAAAGTCATTTTCTCTGATGAATCCCCTTTCCGATTGTTTGGGGCATCTGGAAAAAAGCTTGTCCGGAGAAGACAAGGTGAGCGCTACCATCAGTCCTGTGTCATGCCAACAGTAAAGCATCCTGAGACCATTCATGTGTGGGGTTGCTTCTCAGCCAAGGGAGTGGGCTCACTCACAATTTTGCCTAAGAACACAGCCATGAATAAAGAATGGTACCAACACATCCTCCGAGAGCAACTTCTCCCAACCATCCAGGAACAGTTTTTTGACGAACAATGCCTTTTCCAGCATGATGGAGCACCTTGCCATAAGGCAAAAGTGATAACTAAGTGGCTCGGGGAACAAAACATTGATGTTTTGGGTCCATGGCCAGGAAACTCCCCAGACCTTAATCCCTTTGAAAACGTGTGGTCAATCCTCAAGAGGCGGGTGGACAAACAAAAACCCACAAATTCTGACAAACTCCAAGCATTGATTATGCAAGAATGGGCTGCCATCAGTCAGGATGTGGCCCAGAAGTTAATTGACAGCATGCCAGGGCGGATTGCAGAGGTCTTGGAAAAAGAAGGGTCAATACTGCAAATATTGACTCTTTGCATCAACTTCATGTAATTGTCAATAAAAGTCTTGCAGTATTTCATAGTAACATCTGACAAAAATATCTAAAGACACTGAATCAGCAAACTTTGGAAATTTATATTTGTGTCATTCTCAAAACATTTGGCCACAACTGTACACTGAACAAAAATATAAATGCAACATGCACAGTTTTGGCCCCATTTTTCATGAGCTGAAATAAAACATCCCAGAAATGTTCCATAAGTACAAAAAGCTTATTTCTCTCAAATGTTGTGCACAGATTTGTTCACATTCCCAGTTAGTAAGGATTTGTTCATTGCCAAAATAATCCATCCACTTGTCAGGTGTGGCATATCAAGAAGCTGATTAACAGCATGATCATTACACTGGTGGACCTTGTGCTGGGGACAATAAAATGTGCAGTTTCGTCACACAACACAATGCCACAGATGCAATTGGCATGCTGACTGCAGAAATGTCCACCAGCGTTGTTGCCAGAGAGTTTAATGTTCATTTCTCTACCATAAGCCACCTCCAACATCGTTTTAGAGAATTTGGCAGTACGTCCAACCGGCCTCACAACCGCAGACCACATGTAACCATAACAGCCCAGGACCTCCACATCCGGCTTCTTCACATGCGGATCATCTTGACACCAGCCACCCGGACAGCTGATGAAACTGAGGAATATTTCTGTCTGTAATAATGCCCTTTTGTGTTCTTAATGCCCTTTTATATTCTTATTGGCTGGACCTGTCTCCCTAGTGGGTGGGCCTATGCCCTCCCAGGTCTACCCATGGCTGCAACCCTGTCCAGTCATGTGAAATCCATAGAATTTATTTCAATTGACTGATCCTTATATGATCTGTAACTCAGTAAAATGTTAGACATTTTAGCATGTTGTGTTTCATATTTTTGCTCTGTGTATATAGGGCGGCAGGTAGCCTAGCGGTTAGGGCATTGGAATTGTAACCCTGAAGGTTGCAAGGTCGAATCCCCGAGCTGACAAGGTACAAATCTGTCGTTCTGCCCCTGAACAAGGCAGTTATCCCACTGTTCCTAGGCTGTCATTGAAAATAAGAATTTGTTCTTAACTGACTTATAAAGGTAAAATAAAATATAGATAGATATACACTGAGTTTACCAAACATGAACACCTTTTTTAATATTTCATGCAGAGTCCATGCCCCATTGAATTGAGGCTGTTCTGAGGGGAAATGGGGTGGAGGGGTGCAACTCAATATTAGGAAGGTGTATACTCAGTGTATTTCCATTCCCACGTGTTACATCAGTAATCAGTGTCCTCAGGTCTTAGGGATAGAGTACCTCTCAACAGTAACAGTATCCTATGTGTCACTTATTGGCACAGGTTCTAAGACGTTGGCATGTCTGTCAGCTCATCCTGCTTGCTGACATTGGGGATGGATGTCACCTATTTAGTTTGGTGTGCTAAAATCTAAGACCTATCCTCTTTAGACCGGCAGCACTCAAAATAGGCCTGAGTTATAAGGGCAGGGGAGAGTTAATGTGGCCTTGGACAACCTCTGGGTGCCGTTGATAGCTTCATCACACCTTGATGAGAACATTAAAGACCCACTCCAGCCTTCCTAGAACCTCATTTATCATCTGATTTACTTAACAAAAGGCACATTTCAATAGGTGGTCCAGGTGTCCCCTGACATGACGGTGGTGGGGGGCTTTTTCTTCTTTTGTCCTCAATAGCTCCTCCATTTTTCCCCGCAGACAAGAGGTGAAGCCGATGACACCAGAGTGCAGCATAAGACCAACTCTTTCAATGGCCGAACTCTTGAATTTCGAAATTGTGTAAAAAAAAGAACTATATTTTGCTCAAAACAAAATGTTTCACCTTTAATACTAGAAGCCTGACGTTTTATAAAAAAAAATTAATTAAAAATCTGACCCCCAAAAAATATGTCCTGCTCCTTCCCTAACCTTTCCTAAATGTTTATATTTTACACTGCTCATTTGTTTTTATTTACAAAAAATGTGATTAGTAATAGTTATAGTAAGTGAAACGTAAGCATGCTATGTTTTACAGTCGGCCTTTTAAAATAAGTTGCAAAACATATCCTTGACTCTATCCAAGTTGATGAGTGGGAAACAAACAATGTCAGCCTGCACAGCCGGCCCATTGACACTGCATCTAAACTATTCCTAAACTAATTTCACACCTAATAAGAGTTAGCCTATAGACAAGATTACATTGACAATAATCTGACTAGTAACAATATTAGGCCTATACATTGTCAAATTGTATATGAAGAGATGGGCACATCTTGTAATTGACAAATGCAGGGAAAGGAGCATCCCTTCATCATATCCTCCTTCAGTCACACACAGGTAAAACATAGTGATTTCTATATAGTATCTGAAAGAGCATATTCTGAAGTTTCTATGAGCTTACCTTTGTCAAATAACTAAACATTCAAGAGGTGCAACTCTTTACAAATAACCATGTTGTTCATGAATTAAGCACATGACCACTTGCTGGGCAGCATTGCTCTGGCTGCCAAGCAAAAACGAGTAACATAATAAATACAATTTAAATATTCTATTCTGTCGTCAATGGATGAATGGGCGATTAAAAACAGAAACTTATAATGGTGCATGTGACTTCAGTTAAGCTTTGGTTAGCCGCTGATGTCGAAACCAAGTACTTGTTCAGTTGCTTTCCATATCTGGGGAAAGCTGAAACCAGGCCAGCGGGTGAGTGACTGTTTGACTGTGGTTTTGAGACTCGTGGCGCCTTACATGGGCAAAGGAAGAAATGTGACCATAGACTTCTTCACATCCATTTCCCTGTCTGACAAGTTGATTGCAAAGAGACTAGCCTTCTGGGAACAGTGAACAAAGAAAAGCGTGAGTTGCCCTCCTCTGCCAGAGCAACATACCAGTGGAGCTGTCCTCCACATCAGTGATGGAGAGCGGTAAACCAGTGGAGCTGTCCTCCACATCAGTGATGGAGAGTGGTAAACCAGTGGAGCTGTCCTCCACATCAGTGATGGAGAGCGGTAAACCAGTGGAGCTGTCCTCCACATCAGTGATGGAGAGCGGTAAACCAGTGGAGCTGTCCTCCACATCAGTGATGGAGAGCGGTAAACCAGTGGAGCTGTCCTCCACATCAGTGATGGAGAGCGGTAAACCAGTGGAGCTGTCCTCCACATCAGTGATGGAGAGCGGTAAACCAGTGGAGCTGTCCTCCACATCAGTGATGGAGAGCGGTAAACCAGTGGAGCTGTCCTCCACATCAGTGATGGGGAGTGGTAAACCAGTGGAGCTGTCCTCCACATCAGTGATGGGGAGTGGTAAACCAGTGGAGCTGTCCTCCACATCAGTGATGGGGAGCGGTAAACCAGTGGAGCTGTCCTCCACATCAGTGATGGGGAGTGGTAAAGCAACACTCACCGTGTGCAGATGTTAAATAAATAAGTGTTTGCATCCTCAGTACCATGCATCCCCCTGGATCTGGCATGTGAGCTTTGGGAGAACCACATGAACGCCAAGAAAGAAGCTACAGCCGCCAAGCAGGCCTCCAAGACAGCAGGTCCTGCTATCCCTCTTCCCAAAGCACCACAGCACCCAATCAGGAAAAATAAGACACAATGTTAAGTCGGCAGGTGCACACAAAACAAGGCCCATGAAAACTGTGTGCAGTGCAACCGATTTGTTTGTGGGGCTTGCTCACACAAAGCCCCGAAACTGTGTGCTGACTGTAGACCCGAAGCGTAAAGAGAATTGATTCACGTGTAAAGGCACGGGTATAGGGCACAATAGTGTCTGATACTATCAACAAATTACTGTTTTTATATCTTGTCATTAATATATTTCCACTAATATTTCTTCCTTCAATTAATAATTTACAATTGTTCATGCACTGGTGCTTTTGTTTAGGAATACAGCAAATAATTTCACCTGTGACCTGGCTGGTTATGTTATTATTATTATTTTTATTATTTTAGTTTCTACTTTGTCAAAAGAAGCTGTAACTGGACTTTATTCATTACAATAAATATTTTACTAATCGAATAGACAAAGTTGATCAAATAGTTTACACTGCAATGTTTTTATTGTAAGTGAAACGAAAATAGGCCTACGTTTTTTCGAGGACTTTGTAGATTATACAAAACATATCCTTGACTATCGAAACAAATAACTATTGTTATTTTTAAAATGTAAATACAGACCTGCCAACATGCACGCATTTTGCGTACCAACTACGCAATTCTCTGTCCATGTACGCAGGTACGAGATCCGAGTTAAAGTAGGCAGAAATGAATAGGGCATGATTAATTTTTACATTTGAATAAAAAATAAATCCAATGAGTAAATCTAACCTCCCGGACATGGAGATAAATACATCATTACTCAACGTAGCTGCCCGGTGTCTGCCCCACCTTCTGTTTGTTGTGATGCTGAGTTTGCGGACTGTCAGCTGTAGGTAAACACGTGGACAAATCCCCTTTCGACTCCGTGTGTTGTGGAAAGGTAAAACACTAATTGTTTCAAGCTAACGTTTTCCAACATAAGATGGACATTCAGTGGGCTCTAAAGTGCCTGCAGTTCACTCGCATTTGCTAGTGAAAGAAATGAAACGCAAATACGAAATATAACTGGTTGCATGTGCGCGAGAGTGATGTACATTTAATTCTGCATACATTAGTTGTATTTTCCACGTAATATTACGAGGATCACGCAACCCGATAGCATAACTGTAATTATGACCCATGTCACAAAAAGCATCACAAAAGTATAATAAAGAATGTATATAAACATCTTGGCATTAAATGAAGTTGGGAGTTTAGAAGACTGCGCGATGAAGAATTAATGAGTGTCCGGCATTGGCTATAGAGGCGATGCTTCTATAGACTCACAAACAGCGCGCGCACGAGCGTGCGGTTGAAAGAAAACCCCAATTTCCGCACACGTCTGGTACTCCAAAAAGTTGGACAGGGTTGGCAGGCCTGGATATATTTCCATGAATATTTCTACATGCAATTATTCCTTCACAATAGTTTATGCACTATTTATGCACCATGTATTCATCCACCATGTATTCATCCACCATGTATTCATCAACCATGTTTGCGCACCTTGCAGGTTGATATGCATCTGATGCATATGCTAAAGGAGACACCGGACAACGTTCTGTTGCGGGTACCTACTGCATATGCTGAAAGGCCAGGCGGTTCTAGTGTTAAGTGGGTGTACTTGACTGTATTTATAAGTGGAATTTTGTTTTTCAAATGGAAAAGTAAAAAAAATTGCTGGAGTAGGACTTTAATGTCGAAGACCCTATGTCACACTGGTGGCAAGAGGTGGAGTCGTTTTTTTCCGCTCGCCTCCCTCCCTCCCTCCCTCCCTCCCTCCCTCCCTATCGTCTCAATTTCTTTCTCTCTTTTTCTAACTACCTGCTTGCTTGCGTGCGTGTGTGTACGTCTGCACGTATTTACGTATGTGCATGCGTGTGTATTTGTGCTTGTGTGTCACAGAATAATAGTGTATATATATTCCAGCGTCCCAGATGTGTGTGTGTGTGTGTGTGTGTGTGTGTGTCAGACAGCAAGGCCAGATTAGGTTAGATTAGGATCCAAACCCTACAGTACTGTACCTGTGTAATCCCTAAATTAAACACAGCATGATGGCAGCCATCCTAATCTCATTATGTATTCATATCCTCTATTGGCTCTGGGGTCTGTTAGGCACAACTGGAGAAGTTACTCATTGAAAAATGGATAACATAAATACTGCTTTGACGTCATACAGGCAAGCCAAACACCCGTGAGTCCAAATGTGCACTTCACATTCCATATCATAAAACTCATGTGATATACAGTGTCAACGTTTATGATCACTATGTTTGATGTACAGTAACAAGGTGACATAGCTTCATACCCTGGGTTGTTCTCAACAGAATGAGCCTGTTTCTGTTGTGAAGAACATTTTCCACAGACCATGCATCTGAATGCACTCATGACTCCATTCTATGCGCACCAAAATTACAATCTGTTTCTCTGAATTGCCTTGTGAAAGCTTATCACTGTAAGATCCTATTGTATAACTTTCTAGTCATGTTGGCAATTACAACAAGCTTTCAAATCATGCCTACCTGACCCAGATTGCGATTTTAAAATGAGCTGTTTTTGGATTGCGTAAACAACAACAGTAATTGTGTAAAGGAGGGGATGCAGGGCTGTGTTCCAAATAAAACAACTACAAGTGTGATGCTCAGGTTCCTCAATGGCACAGAGAGCTCCAAAAAGCACCTTTTAGTTAAGTGCATTGAAATTACTTATGAACTGTGCACATTTTGGAGAGGTGTGTGGCCACTTGGAAACACCAGTTAGTCCTCTTACTCAAATCTTTGCAATTGTTTTGTCTTATGTTGTACCTACCCCATATTTTTCAGGAATATTCTTATCGTGTTACTGAATGTATCCAGAGCATTCCGTTTTCAACAAATGCGGTCAAAAGTACAGTAAATGTAAAATGCACATAACATCAACAGTGTAATGTTTGTCAGGTGAACTGTTGTGTCCTCTACTGTCGTGTCTTGACTATCATTGTGTTTGACTGTTATTTTATAAAATAATTACATACCACATTCAATTATTACGCAATTAAATTAATCATATAACAATTTATTAAGTAGTAATCTGGGGCACCACTGGAAAAGTTATTTAACGAGTTACTATCTCCCGACTAAACTCTAAAGAGAAGTCTTTTACATCAGTCAATTAAATTAATTCTTATTTACCTTATCAGTCTCATTCTGAATATCGTAATATCCTATGAATATGCACGAACCCTAGTCTCCATGATGAATCAGCAATATACAAATTGGCTAAATTATTTATTTACTAACTAAGTAATCACACAGAATTACATAAACACACACTCACAGGATAGATTATACATTGGTTACTAACATGATGCAATGAAAAGTCCCTAGTGGACTAAACCAATATGACGGCTTGTTACACAAAATGGCGGATTCAAAAGAGAGGGAAAGGGAGAGACAAAGGAATTCCACTAACGTACATACAGCTGATAACTATGCTCATGGAAATGCGAATACTTTGCACATGAACGGCCGCTCATTCAAAATAATTTCAATTTACATGTGTATGTCTGCTGTCTCTCTTTTGAAAACACTCGATCCATCTACGGGGAGTAATTCAACAGAAAGTTTCTGGTTGTGTAAGTCTCTGGTTGTCCACCAGAGATTACCATGTCCTTTGTAGTTGTAGTAGGTTGGTCTCGGAGTGTCTGTTAGAACGGCTCTTCCAGACATACCAATGTTTGTTAGAATGGATCTTTTTCAAAGTACCACACGGTGGTTCTCGGTCGCGTTTACTAGACTAAAGTACTTAAACAGCTGCCGACTGAATGTTCTGGTCTGATGTGAATTCTAACCATTGGTGATGTCCAAGGGGTTTTATTCACTCTGGCAAAAGGGCGGTTTCTTTACGTTTGGCATAATGTCTGTGTTCATGTTGGCGTGGCTACTGACTGGATAAAACTTTTATATAAAAAAAATGTGCATTTAGAAGGTTAACATCACATTTCATCTTCTCACAAATAGTTTCATATTTAATCATATAAATTCCACCACATTTAGATGTAAACCTGACAACTGGGAAATGTACACTTTCAGAGATACAGTTATGTTGTTCTACTGTCCTTAATGAGATCCCAAAACAACAACTGATCTGACATAATTATTCTTTAAGTACCCACGGATCATTCCAACTGTTTGGATTACAGAAATATTGTTTCATTATCCAATCTTGGATGTCACAGTACTACAAAACAATCTCTCTCTGTTGTAACAAAGGGATTTTTAACTTATATTTCTGCAGAGTGGGAGAGAGAGAGTGCCTGCAGATATGTACGACCGTCATTAAACCGCCAACTTCATCCCTCTCCCCCTCTGCGGGAGAGAGAGGGCGCTGTAGAGCGGACCCACTGTAACCTGATCCTTCAGATCTTCACAGGAGAGTCATGACACTACTTTGGTCATAATCTCCAAGCTGTTCCCTTTCAATTGCTATATACATATGCATTAAACATCACCAAAAAACGATCATGGTCCAAACACACCAAGACAGTCGTGAAGAGTGCACGACAATGCCTTTTCCTCCTCAGGAGACAGAAAAGATTTGGCATGGGTCCTCAGATACTCAGAGTTCTACAGCTGCACCATCGAGAGCATCCAGACTGGTTGCATCACTGCCTGGTATGGCAACTTCTCGGCCTCCGACCACAAGGCAGAGGGTAGTGCGTACGGCCCAGTACATCACTGGGGCCAAGCCTCCTGCCATCCAGGACCTCTATACCAGGCAGTGTCAGAGGAAGGCCCCAAAAATTTGCATTGTCCCCCCCACCCCCATTTTTACGCTGCTGCTTCTCTCTGTTTATTATCCATGCATAGTCACTTTACCTCTACATGTACATATTACCTCAATTACCTTGACTAACCGGTGCCCCTGAACATTGACTCTGTACCGGTACCCCCTGTATATAGCATCGCTACTGTTATTTTATTGTTGCTCCTTAATTATTATTATTATTTTTAATTTATTTTATACTTGTTTTATTTTAGTAAATACTTTCTTCACACTTTTTATCTTAACTGCGTTGTTGGTTAAGGGCTAGTAAGTAAGCGTTTCACTGTAAGGTCTACACCTGTTGTATTCGGCACGTGACAAATAACATTTTATTTTATTGGAAATATTTATTGTTTAGCCCTATCTATATCGACAAATTCCCAAGAGTGTAATAGCAACCTACCTATATTTAGATAATGAATGGCAAACCCAGGAATGGCAACATTTAGCTCCAAGGGCCTGTTAAATTGATATGTAGCTTTTAACCCTCTAGTGTTGCCATAGTACCACAGGCCTGACCTCGAGATGGGAATAGCTGCTGTTCTGAGACACATGCCACTCTCTGGGAGTGTGTGTGTTTCTCTTTGTGTCTGCAGACTGTGTGTGTGGACTGCGTGTCTGTGTATGCAGACTCTAAGTTCCTGTGTTTTAACTAGTCGCTGAAGAGAGGGTCCCTCTCCTTTCCTCTCCTCATCACCCTAAACCCATTGTAGGCCCTGTAACCCAGGGACATTGGGTAACTGTACCGGGTTTAAAATAGCAAACGGGGGAACAGAGTGTTATGAGATTCACTCTTTTCGCCCCCTCCCTCCCTCAGTGAGGCTATAAATAGCACCTAACACTGGAATACAGTTTTCCCCAGCCATGCAGACCAAAGCCACAGGAGCAGCTGTGCTGAAGTCCTGTTAGATCAGCTTCATCACATGGGTGTATATGGGGAAAGCTCTTTCTACTGCTCTACATCTCTCTTTCTACCGCTCTACATCTGTATCTCTTTCTACCGCTCTACATCTGTATCTCTTTCTACCGCTCTACATCTGTATCTCTTTCTACCGCTCTACATCTGTATCTCTTTCTACCGCTCTACATCTGTATCTCTTTCTACCGCTCTCCATCTGTATCTCTTTCTACCGCTCTCCATCTGCATCTCTTTCTACCGCTCTCCATCTGCATCTCTTTCTACCGCTCTCATCTGTATCTCTTTCTACCGCTCTACATCTGTATCTCTTTCTACCGCTCTACAACTATCTCTTTCTACCGCTCTCCATCTGCATCTCTTTCTACCGCTCTACAACTATCTCTTTCTACCGCTCTCCATCTGCATCTCTTTCTACCGCTCTACAACTATCTCTTTCTACCGCTCTCCATCTGCATCTCTTTCTACCGCTCTACAACTATCTCTTTCTACCGCTCTCCATCTGTATCTCTTTCTACCGCTCTACATCTGTATCTCTTTCTACCTCTCTACAACTATCTCTTTCTACCGCTCTCCATCTGTATCTCTTTCTACCGCTCTACATCTGTATCTCTTTCTACCGCTCTACAACTATCTCTTTCTACCGCTCTCCATCTGCATCTCTTTCTACCGCTCTCCATCTGTATCTCTTTCTACCGCTCTCCATCTGTATCTCTTTCTACCGCTCTACATCTGTATCTCTTTCTACCGCTCTACAACTATCTCTTTCTACCGCTCTCCATCTGCATCTCTTTCTACCGCTCTACAACTATCTCTTTCTACCGCTCTCCATCTGTATCTCTTTCTACCGCTCTCCATCTGCATCTCTTTCTACCGCTCTACATCTGTATCTCTTTCTACCGCTCTCCATCTGCATCTCTTTCTACCGCTCTACATCTGTATCTCTTTCTACCTCTCTACATCTGTATCTCTTTCTACCGCTCTACATCTGTATCTCTTTCTACCTCTCTGCCTGTCTGTCTATTTCTGTCTTTCACTCTCTCTCTCTCTCCATTCACCCCCTTCTCTCTTCCTATTCTCCCCCTCAACTCTCTCCTTCCCTCCCTCATCGCTCTCTGTCTCTGTTTGACATCACAGATGTAACCTCACCCCTATAACCTCACCCCTGTGCTTCCCTTGCCTGTTCAGTCCTCCCATGCCAAATACCCAGGATGGATTGTCCCATGTCTCTGTAGTGAGCTATGCCCAGTGCCGGCTGTCTGTCTCTGTAGTGAACTAGACCCAGTGCCGGCTGTCTGTCTCTATAGTGAGCTAGGCCCAGTGCTGTCTGTCTCTATAGTGAACTAGTTCCAGTGCTGTTTGTCTCTATAGTGAGCTAGGCCCAGTGCCGGCTGTCTCTATAGTGAGCTAGGCCCAGTGCTGTCTGTCTCTATAGTGAACTAGTTCCAGTGCTGTCTGTCTGTCTCTATAGTGAGCTAGGCCCAGTGCCGGCTGTCTCTATAGTGAGCTAGGCCCAGTGCCGGCTGTCTCTATAGTGAGCTAGGCCCAGTGCTGTCTGTCTCTATAGTGAACTAGTTCCAGTGCTGTCTGTCTGTCTCTATAGTGAGCTAGGCCCAGTGCCGGCTGTCTCTATAGTGAACTAGGCCCAGTGCTGTCTCTATAGTGAGCAAGGCCCAGTGCTGTCTGTCTCTATAGTGAGCGAGAACTAAAAACACTTTATTGTTTACATTGTCCTCTCTGATCTGTCCAGCCATCAGTTTGGACTTTTATTCATTATCCTCTACAACACACACACACGCGCAACCACACACACACACACACACACACACACACAGGGAAGGGCTTTTGTGTCCCTTTTTTGCAGTTAGGTGCCGTAGTGGAGGAACTCGATCTGGAAAAACAAACATCTAGGGGAAACACTATCAGATGATGCTGAAATTGGGTAACCCTGTTTCACCACACATACGTGACATATGTGACACATTTGCTCTGTGTACTGGGTCGTGTGTGTGTGCCTGTCTTCCTCCAGTCATCTCAGTTAGATTTAGTCCCCCGGCCAAGCACGTTACCACGACTACATGCTTAAATATCTTTGAAGCAGGCGGATGTCCAGTCAGAGGGAAACATTAACCGCCCCTGTGTATAGTAAACGCACATACATACACAGATATAGTGAGCGCCACAAACACATAACCCTCAGCATTTGCACCATGTGACTGGTGAAGCATCCTGGGTATTTGGCACGGGAGGACTGAAGAGGTAAGAGAAGGACACGGGTGAGGTTATAGGGAGGGGTGGGGCTATACGGAGAGGGGGGGTGGGGTTATAGGGAGGAGTGAGGTATTTTTTGTATTTTATTAGGATCCCCATTAGCTGTTGCAAAAGCTGCAGCTACTCTTCCTGGTGTCCACACAAAACAAGAACAGCTCAAGGACAGAACTACATACATGTTTTAAAAAGGCACACACAGCCTACATATCAATGCATACACACAAACTATCTAGGTCAAATAGGAGAGAGGCGTTGTGCCGCGAGGTGTTGCTTTATCTGTTTTTTTTTAAACCAGGTTTGCTGTTTATTTGAGCAACGTGAGATGGAAGGAAGTTCCATGCAATAAGGGCTCTATATAATACTGTACGATTTCTTGAATTTGTTCTGGATTTGGGGACTGTGAAAAGACCCCTGGTGGGATAAGTGTGTGTGTCAGAGCTGTGTGTAAGTTGACTATGCAAACAATTTGGGATTTTCAACACAATGTTTCTTATAAAAATAAGAACATTCATGTTTCTTATAAAAATAAGTGATACAGTCAGTCTCCTCAACTCTTAGCCATGAGAGACTGGCATGCATAGTATTTATATCAGCTCTCTGATTACAATGAAGAGCAAGACGTGCCGCTCTATTCTGGGCCAGCTGCAGCTTAACTAGTCTTTCCTTGCCGCACTGGACCACACGATTGGACCAAAATCAAGATGAGACAAATCTAGAGCCTGAAGGACTTGCTTTTTGGAGTGTGGTGTCAAAAAAGCAGAGCATCTTTTTATTACGTCCAGACTTCTCTCCATCTTTAAAACCATTGAATCTATATGTTTTGACCATAACAGTTTACAATCTAAGGTAACACCAAGTAATTTCTTCTCCTCAACTTGTTCAACAGCCACACCATTCATTAAATCAAATTGTATTGTCTACATACACATGGTTAGCAGATGTTAATGCGAGTGTAGTGAAATGCTTTCGCTACACGACCGTGCGTAATATCTAACAAGTAATCTAACAATTTCACAACATCCATGAATAAGAATATAAATATATGGAGCGATGGCCGTGCGGCATAGGTAAAATGCAGTAGATGGTATAGTGTACAGTAAATACATATGAGATGAGTAATGTAGGGTATGTAAACATTATATAAAGTGACATTGTTTAAAGTGACTAGTGATACATTTATTCCATACATTTTTTTTATTATTAAGGTGGCTAGAGATTTGAGTCAGTATGTTGGCAGCAGCCACTCAATGTTAGTGATGACTGTTTAACAGTCTGATGGCCTTGAGGTAGAAGCTGTTTTTCAGTCTCCCGGTCCCAGCTTTGATGCACCTGTACTGACCTCGCCTTCTGGATGATAGCGGGGTGAACAGGTAGTGGCTCGGGTGGTTGTTGTCCTTGATGATGTTTTTGGCCTTCCTGTGACATCGGGTGGTGTAGGTGTCCTGGAGGGCAGGTAGTTTATCCCTGGTGATGCGTTGTGCAGACCTCACTACCCTCTGGAGAGCCTTAGGGTTGTGGGCGGAGCAGTTGCCGTACCAGGCGGTGATACAGCCCGACAGGATGCTCTCGATTGTGCATCTGTAAACGTTTGTGAGTGTTTTTGGTGACAAGCCGAATTTCTTCAGCCTCCTGATGTTGAAGAGGCACTGTTGCGCCGCCTTCACCACGCTGTCTCTGTGGGTGGACCATTTCAGTTTGTCCGTGATGTGTACGCCGAGGAACTTAAAACTTTCCACCTTCTCCACTACTGTCCTGTTGATGTGGATAGGGGGGTGCTCCCTCTGCTGTTTCCTGAAGTCCACGATCATCTTCCTTGTTTTGTTGACGTTGAGTGTGAGGTTATTTTCCTGACACCACACTCCGAGGGCCCTCACCTCCTCCCAGTAGGCCGTCTCGTTGTTGTTGGTAATCAAGCCTACCACTGTAGTGTCGTCTGCAAACTTGATGATTGAGTTGGAGGCGTGCATGGCCACGCAGTCAAGGGTGAACAGGGAGTACAGGAGAGTGCTAAGAACTCACCCTTGTGGGGCCCCAGTGTTCAGGATCAGTGGGGTGGAGATGTTGTTTCTTACCCTCACCACCTGGGGGCGGCCCGTCAGAAAGTCCAGGACCCAGTTGCACAGGGCGGGGTCGAGATCCAGGGTCTCGAGCTTAATAACGAGTGTGGAGGGTACTATGGTGTTAAATGCTGAGCTGTAATCGATGAACAGCATTCTTACATAGGTATTCCTCTTGTCCAGATGGGTTAGGGCAGTGTGATTGCATCGTCTGTGGACCTATTGGGGCGGTAAGCAAATTGGAATCGGTCTAGGGTGTCAGGTAGGGTGGAGGTGATATGATCCTTGACTAGTCTCTCAAAGCACTTCATGATGACGGAAGTAACTTTTCGACTCTACTTTGTCTCTATACTGACGCTTAGCTTGTTTGATTGCCTTGCGGAGGGAATAGCTACACTGTTTGTATTCGGTCATGTTTCCGGTCGCCTTGCCATGATTAAAAGCAGTGGTTCGAGCTTTCAGTTTTGCGCCAATGCTGCCAACAATCCAAGGTTTCTGGTTGGGGAAGGTTTTAATAGTCACCGGGGGTACAACATCACCGATGCACTTGCTAATAAACTTGCTCACCGAATCAGCATATACATCAATGTTGTTGTCTGAGGCTATCCGGAACATATCCCAGTCCACGTGATCGAAGCAATCTTGAAGTGTGGAATCCAATTGGTTCGACCAGCATTGAACAGACCTGAGCACAGGTGTTTCCTGTTGTAGTTTCTGTCTATAGGCTGGGAGCAACAAAATGGAGTTGTGGTCAGATTTGCCGAAAGGAGGGCGAGGGAGGGCTTTGTATGCGTCGCAGAAGTTAGAGTAGCAATGATCCAGATTGCTGCCAGCCCGGGTCGCGCATTCGATATACTGATAAAACTTAGGGAGCCTTGTTTTCAGATTAGCTTTGTTAAAATCCCCAGATACAATATACACGGCTATGATTTTAATCGAAGAGAATTCTCTTGGTAGATAATGCGTTCTGCATTTGGTTGTAAGGAATTCTAGGTCAGGTAAACAAAAGGACTTGAGTTCTTGTATGTTGTTATGATCACACCACGACTCGTTAATCATAAGGCATACACCCCCGGCCTTCATCTTACCAGAGAGATGTTGGTTTCTGGCGGTGTGATGCGTGAAGAAACCGGGTGGGTGTATCGACTCAGATAACGTATCCCGAGTGAGCCATTTTTCCATGAAACAGAGACTGTTGCAATCTCTGATGTCTCTCTGGAAGGCACCCCTTGCTCGAATTTCGTCTACCTTGTTGTCAAGAGACTGGACATTGGCGAGTAGTATACTCAGGGGCGGTGAGGGATGTGCCCGTCTACGGAGCCTGACCAGAAGATCGTTCCGTCTGCCCCTTCTGCAGCGCTGTTGTTTTGGGTCGCCTACTGGGATCCGATCCATTTTCCTGGGTGGTGGTCCAAACAGAGGATCCGCTTCGGGAAAGTCGTATTCCTGGTCGTAATGTTGGTAAGTTGACGTTGCTCTTATATCCAATATTTCTTCCCGGCTTTATGTAATATGAGTTAAGATTTCCTGGGGTAACAGTGAAACAAATAATACATAAAAAATCAAAATGCTGCATAGTTTCCTAAGAATGCGAAGCGACCATCTCTGTCGGCGCCATGTTTTAAAGATTCAGCTAAGGTCTAGAACTTAGAGAAGGATTTGTACCAAATACAATGCTCTTAGTTTTAGAGATGTTCAGGAGCAGTTTATTACTGGCCACCCATTCCAAAACAGACTGCAACTCTTTAAGGGTTTCATGTACTTCATTAGCTGTGGTTGCTGATGCGTATATGGTTGAATCGTTGTCGTGGAAAAAATGATCTTCAAATTATGACACTCATACAAGAAACTTGTGAATTCAATAATACCTTTAATTCAGCACAATCAAAGGTTGAGCCGTGACCCGGATCACAGCTGACTCTGTGTCTCAGAGCACAGCCTTTATAGTATTCTCCCTATATTCCATACATGGACCCCTCCCCAAGCTTTACAGCTTCCCATATCTCCTATTTCAATAGGGGTCTTTGTTACATTGTCTTCTGGCATCCTGTTTTTCCCCAGATCTATTAATCAGTTCCAAATGACCCTCTGCTGACCTGTTTATCCTCAGCTCTGTTATTCCAGTTCCAAATGTCCCTCTGCTGACCCTCTGCTGACCCTCTTATCCTTAGGTCTGTTTGTTCAACTATTCAGCCTTAACCACCTTCCTGACTTCATCAGATATGGCTTCAACAAATCCTATACATTATGTATGTCTTTCTGTCTTACTACTTCAAAGTGATCAATCAGAATACTGAAAATGTAATAATTGTAATGAGTTAATCTCCCACAACTATCTAAGTTAAGCTTGTTTTAGCACTTAAGCCTCATTATCAATACTATCATGTCTGCTATCACATAGTACATTAATTAAATTAATCAATGTGTCTTAGCCATGTTTTTACCACCACATCGTCAGCATACATGGACACACATGCTTTGTTTAATGCCAGTGGCAGGTCATTGGTAAAAATAGAAAAGAGTAAAGGGCATAGAGAGCTGCCCTGCGGTACACCACGGTACACCACACAGGTTATAGGGAGGGGTGAGGCTATAGGGAGGGGTGAGGTTATAGGGGTGTGACAGCTCAGAACACCTGTATAGATACATGGATGATTGCCTACGAAGCCCTCCTAACCCCATTTTCCACTGCACTTCTGTCCTACGTCCCAATTGGCACCCTATTTCCCATGTAGTGCACTTCTGTTGATCAGGGTCCATTGGGAATAGGCTGCCATTTGGGACACTGTCATGCTATGTGTGGTCTATAAGCAGCAGCAGTGCAGATGGATAATGATCTAGTGACTATGGCAACCTTTCAGAAGGAGGTTATTGTTATGGGAGAGAATGTAATTAGGAAAATGGCAGCTGTGGCCATGTTGGATCATTAAGGAATATAATCCAATTTGAACTGGACAATCCTCTCCAAACCAACTGACCGAGTACTGACTCTCGCTCTGTCTCTCTCCCCCTCGTCCTCTCTCCCCCTCGTCCTCTCTCCCCCCTTTTCTCTCTCCCCCTCCCCTTTCTCTCCCCCTCTTTCTCTTTTCTCTGGGTATTTTCTACCTGTTCAGTATTCAGAATACCTTAGGATGTCAGACGCAGTATCAAGTCACCCAAACACACAGTGCTATCCCAGTCTGCTGACGTCACACAGTCCATGAACCAGAGGCTCCACTTGTATGGTGCTGACCCGTCTGTCAGATGTCCAGAGCATGAACCAGAGGCTCCACTTGTATGGTGCTGACCCGTCTGTCTGATGTCCAGAGAATGAACCAGAGGCTCCACTTCTATGGTGCTGACCAGTCTGTCAGATGTCCAGAGAATGAACCAGAGGCTCCACTTGTATGGTGCTGACCCGTCTGTCAGATGTCCAGAGAATGAACCAGAGGCTCCACTTCTATGGTGCTGACCAGTCTGTCAGATGTCCAGAGAATGAACCAGAGGCTCCACTTGTATGGTGCTGACCCGTCTGTCAGATGTCCAGAGAATGAACCAGAGGCTCCACTTGTATGGTGCTGACCCGTCTGTCTGATGTCCAAAGCATGAACCAGAGGCTCCACTTGTATGGTGCTAACCCGTCTGTCAGATGTCCAGAGCATTAACCAGAGGCTCCACTTGTATGGTGCTGACCCGTCTGTCAGATGTCCAGAGCATGAACCAGAGGCTCCACTTGTATGGTGCTGACCCGTCTGTCAGATGTCCAGAGCATGAACCAGAGGCTCCACTTGTATGGTGCTGACCCGTCTGTCAGATGTCCAGAGCATACCCGGGTGAAACAACAATCAAAATCGTTCCATATACTTTATACAGTATGTGCTTGATTGAGCTTGCTTTGCTTAATGAACCAACAGAAAAGTCTGAAACAGGCAAACTCTGCCCATTTGACACTTGAGGCAGACTCTAGGCAGAATTTGAAAGAATTTGCATAGTGTTTGAATCCAGGTCGGGTCCAGAGAGAACGAGCAGTGCTTGTGGGTCGTAATACAATATGAACTACTATATGTGTTTCCTGACGTAATACGAGCCAGCTTCCTTGGAAGCTGTCGAGAGCTCTGAAAGTTATTGGAGTGCCATGGATTCTCTGTGACACCATTCGCTGGGCTACACCCAATGGTTTATAGGCCTAGCGGTGACACGCTGACCTCTACTCTACCTCGCCAGGCGGTGTGTGTGTGCAATTAAACCATGCAGCTTAATGGTTGAGGGGGAAACATATGAAGTGGAGTGTTATTAGAGTTTGTGGATGGCTGAACAGCTGCGTACGTACAGTAGCATTGGCCAGTGTATGCTCACTCATTCAGACACAAGATGGAGGGTTGATGGGCCCGCATGACAATATTAGTCATATTTATGCTGGGGATGAATGAATTTACAGGCCCATATTGGCATAAAGAAACCGAGTGCACTCTCACTCTCTCACTCTCTCACTCTCTCACTCACTCACTCACTCACTCACTCACTCACTCACTCAACATATGGCAGAGACGTGTTTGACGGCCTTGACAGTGTAAGATGTGATGGCAGTGTGTGTCGGTCTTCTGTATCATCAGCCGGAGCCTCAGGTTGACATACCAGACATCACCATCACACTGTCTATAGGGACTCACGTGATAACCACCTTGTATCTCTTACTGTAATGCAGGTCTTGTGTCAGTTCATATGGTCATGTATTAAATAGGTAGATTCTATGAATATTTGAGACTGCACCTAAGGGAGCTGGACAGTACACCTAATGGAGCTGGACAGTACACCTAATGGAGCTGGACAGTACACCTAATGGAGCTGGACAGTACACCTAATGGAGCTGGACAGTACACCTAATGGAGCTGGACAGTACAGAACACCTAATGGATCTGGACAGCACAGTACACCTAATGGAGCTGGACAGCACAGTACACCTAATGGAGCTGGACAGCACAGTACACCTAATGGAGCTGGACAGCACAGAACACCTAATGGAGCTGGACAGCACAGAACACCTAATGGAGCTGGACAGCACAGCACACCTAACGGAGCTGGACAGCACAGCACACCTAACGGAGCTGGACAGCACAGCACACCTAACGGAGCTGGACAGCACAGCACACCTAACGGAGCTGGACAGCACAGCACACCTAACGGAGCTGGACAGCACAGCACACCTAACGGAGCTGGACAGCACAGCACACCTAACGGAGCTGGACAGCACACCTAACGGAGCTGGACAGCACACCTAACGGAGCTGGACAGCACACCTAACGGAGCTGGACAGCACAGTACACCTAACGGAACTGGACAGCACAGTACACCTAACGGAACTGGACAGCACAGTACACCTAATGGAGCTGGACAGCACAGAACACCTAATGGAGCTGGACAGCACAGCACAGTACACCTAACGGAGCTGGACAGCACAGTACACCTAACGGAGCTGGACAGCACAGTACACCTAACGGAGCTGGACAGCACAGTACACCTAACGGAGCTGGACAGCACAGTACACCTAACGGAGCTGGACAGCACAGTACACCTAACGGAGCTGGACAGCACAGTACACCTAACGGAGCTGGACAGCACAGTACACCTAACGGAGCTGGACAGCACAGTACACCTAACGGAGCTGGACAGCACAGTACACCTAACGGAGCTGGACAGTACAGTACACCTAATGGAGCTGGACAGTACAGTACACCTAATGGAGCTGGACAGTACAGTACACCTAATGGAGCTGGACAGTACAATACACCTAAGGGAGCTGGACAGCACACCTAATGGAGATGGACAGCACTGTACACCTAACGGAGCTGGACAGCACAGTACACCTAACGGAGCTGGACAGCACAGCACACCTAACGGAGCTGGACAGCACAGCACACCTAACGGAGCTGGACAGTACAGTACACCTAACGGCGCTGGACAGTACAGTACACCTAACGGAGCTGGACAGTACAGTACACCTAACGGAGCTGGACAGCACAGTACACCTAACGGAGCTGGACAGCGCAGCACACCTAACGGACCTGGACAGAGCAGCACACCTAACGGACCTGGACAGCGCAGCACACCTAACGGACCTGGACAGCGCAGCACACCTAACGGAGCTGGACAGCGCAGCACACCTAACGGACCTGGACTGCGCAGCACACCTAACGGACCTGGACAGAACAGCACACCTAACGGACCTGGACTGCGCAGCACACCTAACGGACCTGGACAGAACAGCACACCTAACGGAGCTGGACAGCGCAGCACACCTAACGGAGCTGGACAGCGCAGCACACCTAACGGAGCTGGACAGCGCAGCACACCTAACGGAGCTGGACAGCGCAGCACACCTAACGGACCTGGACAGCGCAGCACACCTAACGGACCTGGACAGAACAGCACACCTAACGGACTTGGACAGAACAGCACACCTAACGGAGCTGGACAGCGCAGCACACCTAACGGAGCTGGACAGCACAGTACACCTAACGGAGCTGGACAGCACAGTACACCTAACGGAGCTGGACAGCACAGCACACCTAACGGACCTGGACTGTACAGCACACCTAACGGACCTGGACAGTACATGTACCCTCCATGCCCACTCTCCTTTCAGGGACATGGTGCTAGATGATCTGGTAGAATATTGCAGATATAAATATAACATATATAGAACAGCTGTCATGATTCCCTATTTCTGTATGAAATAATTGCTGTCTGAGCAACAAAATGTTAACGCAATCTTTATTTCTCTCTCTCTCTCGCTCTCCACCCCACTCTCTCTGTCACGCCCGCTGTCCCCCTCCACCTCTCTCTCCCCACCTCTCTTTCCCCTTTTGTTCCAGGAGGCCCAGAAAGTAATTAACCTTGCTAAAAGTCAGGCAGCAGACGGTACAGCTAAGGGTCCTGATGAGAAGGACGAAGTGGTCCCTGCCAGCGAGGTGGGCTGGATGACCTCCGTGAAGGACTGGGCCGGGGTCATGATATCAGCACAGACACTCACCGGCAGAGTCCTGGTACGTACCCACCATGTGTGTGTGTTTTTGTGTGTGTAGGGGTGTGTCGGTGGATACACACTGGAAGCATCCTTTGATTCTAAGGAAGTTATTCCAGGTTGTTGTGTATTTCTATACCTCATTGTGTTGTCATCCAGAGTCACATGTATTTATTTTCCAAGCTGTAACACACAATGTATTACATACAGCAGGATTTTAAAGAACCAAAGCGTTTGGTCTGCTTCGTGTTTTCATTTTTGTCATGGAAATATTGAAATACTGGTATCACCACAGACCTAGCATCTGGGTTGTTGTACCCAGTCCTGTTGGTTCTAGCTGGTTTTGGTCTCGTCCAGTCCTGTTGGGTCTAGCTGGTTTTGGTCTAGTCCAGTCCTGTTAGTTCTAGCAGGTTTATTTCTATGGTCTCTCAGCTCAGTCTTGTTGGATGTAGCAGTCCGGCTCCTCTGCTGCAGTGCACTCAGTGCAGCCCCCTGTAATTCACTCTGCTGTAGCCCTTCAGGTCTGTGTGTGTCTGAATGTCATCCTAAAATGGTTGACTCAAGTGCCCCCTGTGTATCTGCTGTGTGTGGGGCGGGGTTGCAGTCTTCACATCTGACCAGTGTGTGTGGGGCGGGGTTGCAGTCTTCACATCTGACCAGTGTGTGTGGGGCGGGGTTGCAGTCTTCACATCTGACCAGTGTGTGTGGGGCGGGGTTGCAGTCTTTGCGTGGCTGGTGTATTGTGGAGCATTATCCCTCCAACAGCTCAGTACCCATCCAGTAGACGTGTTCAGCTGGAATACTTTATCATTAATTGACATCAGCTACAGACTACTATCTCCACTACAGTAGGAAAAAGAGAAGAGGGGTAGGAAAAAGAGAGGAGAAGAGGGGTAGGAAAAAGAGAGGAGAAGAAGGGTAGGAAAAAGAGAGAGGAGGGGTAGGAAAAAGAGAGAGGAGGGGTAGGAAAAAGAGAGAGGAGGGGTAGGAAAAAGAGAGAGGAGGAGAGGGGTAGGAGAAAGGGAGAGGAGGAGAAGGGAAAGAGAAAGGGAGAGGAGGAGAAGGGAAAGAGAAAGGGAGAGGAGGAGAAGGGGAGAGGAGGAGAAGGGGAGGAGAAGGGGAGAGGAGGAGAAGGGAAAGAGAAAGGGAGAGGAGGAGAAGGGGAGAGGAGGAGAAGGGGAGAGGAGGAGAAGGGAAAGAGAAAGGGAGAGGAGGAGAAGGGGAGAGGAGGAGAAGGGGAGGAGAAGGGGAGAGGAGGAGAAGGGAAAGAGAAAGGGAGAGGAGGAGAAGGGGAGAGGAGGAGAAGGGAAAGAGAAAGGGAGAGGAGGAGAAGGGGAGAGGAGGAGAGAGGAGGAGAATGGAAAGAGAAAGGGAGAGGAGGAGAAGGGAAAGAGAAAGGGAGAGGAGGAGAAGGGGAGAGGAGGAGAGAGGAGGAGAATGGAAAGAGAAAGGGAGAGGAGGAGAAGGGAAAGAGAAAGGGAGAGGAGGAGAAGGGAAAGAGAAAGGGAGAGGAGAAGGGAAAGGGAGAGGAGGAGAATGGAAAGAGAAAGGGAGAGGAGGAGAAGGGTAGGAGAAAGTGAAAGGAGGAAAGGGGTAGGAGAAGTCGAGGAGAAGGGTAGGAAAAAGAGAGGAGGAGAGTAAGAAAGGGGAAGGGAGATGAGAGATGAGAAAAGGGCAAGGACGGACAGAGAGGAGAAGAGGAGAGTCCCCTGGTCTGTCTGCTGCAGTGTATTGTGGTTATCAGCTGATGATAAATGTGTCTGGGCAGGGCTGGAATAAAGCATCTGGACTCACACCATGAGCTTCAAACCAGATGGCAGAAACCCTACATTTTACAAAGGGAGGAAACTCATATTTTCATTTGTAGAAGTAGAGTGTTTTCTTTGTTGAAATATTGGTACACATTATTACAAGCCTGATTATAATACACTATAAAGGCTTGTATATGTATATAAAAAGTTGAAGTAGTGTTACCAAAATGTTTTAGTTTTCTTATGTTAGAGATGATTTAGGTGTTTCATAGACAGCTGGTGTTTGGGTACTGAATAAATAGGAAACTCGGAGTGTTGACCAAAACAAACAAACAAACAAAGCTATTAAACTGACAACCCTAAAGTGTCATAGTTAATATTTGGTGAGATGAGAGTTCTTCACGCCTACTTAGAATATGAGAGAGTCTCAGATACAAGGCTTTCATTGCCTTGGAAACAAACTCCTGAACGGGAGCTGTCAATTTACTAAACAAGTTCAACTTTCATCACATTCTGTTAGCTGTTCTCCGCTGGCGTGGACACAACTCCCCCTCATTATCCTTTTTCTCTATGTAGGGTGTGTGTGTGTTCAGTGTGTGTGAGAAAGAGACTAGGGCTGGGCGACATGGCCTAAAAATCATCTCTCTATTTTTTTTTATGAGCGATTCATGGTATACACTACATTACCAAAAGTATGTGGACACCTGCTCATCAAACATTTTGTTCCAAATTCATGGGCAGTAATATGGAGTTTGTCCCCCCTTTGCTGCTATAACAACCTCCACTCTTCTGGGAAGGCTTTCCTCTAGATGTTGGAACATTGCTGTGGGGATTTGCTTCCATTCAGCCACGAGCATTAGTGAGGTTGGGTACTGATGGTGGGCTCGCAGTCGGCGTTCCAATTCATCCCAAAGGTGTTCGGTTGGGTTTAGGTCAGGGCTCTGTGCAGGCCAATCATGTTCTTCCACATCAATCTTGACAAACCATTTCTGTATGGACCTCGATTTGTGCACGGGGGCATTGTCATGCTGAAACAGGAAAGGGCCTTCCCCAAACTGTTGCCACAAAGTTGGACGCAGAGAATCATCTAGAATGTCATTGTATGCTGTAGCATTAAGATTTCCCTACACTGGAACTAAGGGACCTAACCCGAACCATGAAAAACAGCCCCAGACCCAGAACGAGTTTCCACTGCTCCAGAGTCCAATGGCTACAAGCTTTACACCACTCCAGCTGACGCTTGGCATTGTGCTCTTTGGCTTGTGTGTGGCTGCTCGGCCATTGAAACCAGTTTCATGAAGCACTCTGCGGTCCCATTCTGGGAGCTTGTGTGGCCTACCACTTCGCAGCTGAGCCGTTGTTGCTCCTAGACGTTTCCACTTCACAATAACAGCACTTACAGTTGACTGGGGCAGCTGTGTGCTCGATTTTATACACCTGTCAGCAACGGGTGTGGCTGAAATAGCACAATCCACTCATTTGAATGGGTGTCCACATACTCTAGATAAGCTTTATTGCACAATTAAAGGTCAATACACTGCATGGAAAATTATACCTAGGCTAAATATAAGCCTTCCATAACACACTAATAATTACATTATTTTATCAAAATAGTTTAACCTGCTTTTTTGCAATAATCACTGATCTGGCTTTCAAGTCTGTCTATGAAAATAAAATTGTTGCTACAAGTGTGACCAGTACCATGCATAATGCATATCCACTAATTATGACAAACTTCTGGTAGCAGGTCTCATAAACAATGTCTCAAGCACAAGCCCACGTAATAGTGAGTAGCCAGCTAATCTTTATATTTCAAATCTAGCCAACTTGGATCTATTTGCTTGCTAACAAGGTAGAACAGTTGAACTGTTATGAACACACCCCCTGTCAGTCTCCAACTGCTTGAGCAACATAGCCTGTTCACTTTTTTAGGTGTTGAAATCAAGTGGCCTACCTGGATAAGAAGATTCTTATTTCTCAGAATGAGAACGAGTTGATAATACCTGATATAAATGCGTATTTTTATTCTTGTTGCATATTTATAAAATACTGTTTAGTCAGCTAGCACATGACAGTCTGGCTAGCGGTACGTTGAACCGCAATGACAGAAACTGAGCATACATTTTCCACAATCATGTCCATTAATACTCTTGTTTTAGTAGGGTCCGCTCTGTTCTACATTTTGGGAGTTGAGACATAAGCTCAGCAAAAAAAGAAACATCCTCTCACTGTCAACTGCGTTTATTTTCAGCAAACTTAACATGTGTAAATATTTGTATGAACATAAGATTCAACAACTGAGACATAAACTTAACAAGTTCAACAGACATGTGACTAACAAATGGAAAAATGTGTCCCTGAACAAAGCGGGGGTCAAAATCAAAAGTAACAGTCAGTATCTGGTGTTTTCACCAGCTGCATGGCCACCAGTTGCATGCCAGCAACATACCACCCTGCATCCCACTGCTGGCTTGCTTCTGAAGCTAAGTAGGGTTGGTCCTGGTCAGTCCCTGGATGGGAGACCAGATGCTGCTGGAAGTGGTGTTGGAGGGCCAGTAGGAGGCACTCTTTCCTCAGGTCTAAAAAAAAATATCCCAATGCCCCAGGGCAGTGATTTGGGACATTGCCCTGTGTATGGTGCTGTCTTTCGGATGGGATGTCAAATGGGTGTCCTGACTCTGAGGTCATTAAAGATCCCATGGCACTTATCGTAAGAGTAGGGGTGTTGACCCCAGGGTCCTGGCTAAATTCCCAAGCTGTCCCTCATACCATCATGGTCACCTAATCATCCCCAGTGTACAATTGGCTCATTCATCCCCCTCCTCTCCCTCGTAACTATTCCCCAGGTTGTTGCTGTAAATGAGAACGTGTTCTCAGTCAACTTACCTGGTAAAATAAAAAAAATCTAAATTAAGTACTGCAATGCATCTCCTCATGGACTGCCCCAGATTTGCCAGTTATTGCTGTGAGATGTTACCCCACTCTTCCACCGAGGCACCTGCAAGTTCTCTGACATTTCTGGGGGGAATGGCCCTCACCCTCTGATCCAACAGGTCCCAGACGTGCTCAATGGGATTGAGATCCGGGCTCTTCGCTGGCCATGGCAGCACACTGACATTCTTGTCTTGCAGGAATTCACGCACAGGACGAGCAGTATGGCTGGTTGCATTGTCATGCTGGAGGGTCATGTCAGGATGAGCCTGCAGGAAGGGTACCACATGACAGAGGAGGATGTCTTCCCTGTAACGCACATGGGAATTTATTGCTCTGGCCACATCTGCATTGCTCATGCCTCCTTGCAGCATGCCTAAGGCACGTTCACGCAGATGAGCAGGGACCCTGGGCATCTTTCTTTTGGTGTTTTTCAGAGTCCGTAGAAAGGCCTCTTTAGTGTCCTAGGTTTTCATAACTGTGACCTTAATTGCCTACCGTCTGTAAGCTGTTAGTGGCTTAACGACTGTTCCACAGGTGTATGTATGTTCATTAATTGTTTATGGTTCATTGAACGAGCATGGGAAACCGTGTTTAAACCCTTTACAATGAAGACCTGTGAAGTTATTTGGATTTTTACAAATTATCTTAGAAAGACAGGGTCCTGAAAAAGGGACATTTCTTTTTTTGCTGAGTTTTTAAAGGGTATCATTATAAACGTTAAGATCTCGTCTATTACAGTCAAATCATTTCTAGTCCTTGACCTATTCTGTTGGACCAAACCTCAAATGCAAATAGTGAATTTAAACTGATTGTTGTCAGAGAGGAAGAAGTTATCTTTCGTCGTTGTTTTTGTGAGTGGCAGGGGGAGGGGCTTGGTGTCTGTGAGCGAGTGGGAAGGGGCACAGTGCACACAGCACAGAAGGAACAAAGGAGAAGACACCAAAAAGAGGTAAAAACAAACAAATAAAAACCTCCATTGTTGCAATACAGGCATTTGGAACATTGTGCTAAAACATAACTTTGAATTAATCAAATTTATTCAATATATCGCCCAGCCCCACAAGAAACACACACAGCCTACCTTAATGATCTGCATGATATTGAGGAGAAATTAAGCAGAGGACTGTTTAGAGCAGTTACTCTGCATAGAATTATCTCAGTACAACATCTACTGTGATTGTATGCCTGCTTACTGATACTGAAATGATGTGCACGGGACTGCACTCGAAACAGTTCATTGTTTGTGTAGGTGAATGAGAGTGTGTATGTGTCTGTGAACGATTGTACAGTGTAAGTATGCCTACGTGTGTGTGTGGGCGGTGTTGTGGGACTCTTGCCCTCCATTAGGCCTATGCTGCGGCTCAAAGCGGCAAAGAGCATCTGTGTACATGGAACCTGTTGCGGTGATACCATAGCAACTGCAGTGTAGCCTCACTCAATCATCTGATCTGTGAAGGAGAGGAGTAACACACACACACACTGTGTCAGAGAACTGAGAATTAGAGTTGTTGTTTGTCATGTGATTGTGTTACAGTAGTTAAGGTCTTATGGCATGGTCTGGCATCGTGATGGTGTTAAAGTAGTTAGCATCTTATGGGATGATCTGGCATCGTGATGTTGTTAAGGTTTTATGGGATGGTCTGGCCTCGTGATTGTGTTAAGGTCTTATGGGATGGTCTGACATTGTGTGATGGTGTTACAGTAGTTAAGGTCTTATGGGATGATCTGGCATCATGTGATGGTGTTACAGTAGTTAAGGTCTTGTGTGATGGTGTTACAGTAGTTAAGGTCTTATGGGATGGTCTGGCATCATGTGATGGTGTTACAGTAGTTAAGGTCTTGTGTGATGGTCTGGCATCATGTGATATTGTTACAGTAGTTAAGGTCTTGTGTGATGGTGTTACAGTAGTTAAGGACTTATGGGATGGTCTGGCATCATGTGATGGTGTTACAGTAGTTAAGGTCTTATGTGATGGTGTTATAGTAGTTAAGGTCTTATGGGATGGTCTGGCATCATGTGATGGTGTTACAGTAGTTAAGGTCTTATGGGATGGTCTGGCATCATGTGATGGTGTTACAGTAGTTAAGGTCTTATGGGATGATCTGGCATCATGTGATGGTGTTACAGTAGTTAAGGTCTTATGGGATGATCTGGCATCATGTGATGGTGTTACAGTAGTTAGGGTCTTATGTGATGGTGTTATAGTAGTTAAGGTCTTGTGGGATGGTCTGGCATCATGTGATGGTGTTACAGTAGTTAGGGTCTTGTGTGATGGTGTTACAGTAGTTAAGGTCTTATGGGATGGTCTGGCATGATGTGATGGTGTTATAGTAGTTAAGGTCTTATGGGATGGTCTGGCATCATGTGATGGTGTTACAGTAGTTAAGGTCTTATGGGATGGTCTGGCATCATGTGATGGTGTTACAGTAGTTAAGATCTTATGTGATGGTGTTACAGTAATTAAGGTCTTATGGGATGGTCTGGCATCATGTGATGGTGTTACAGTAGTTAAGGTCTTATGTGATGGTGTTATAGTAGTTAAGGTCTTATGGGATGGTCTGGCATGATGTGATGGTGTTACAGTAGTTAAGGTCTTATGTGATGGTGTTATAGTAGTTAAGGTCTTATGGGATGGTCTGGCATCATGTGATGGTGTTACAGTAGTTAAGGTCTTATGTGATGGTGTTATAGTAGTTAAGGTCTTATGGGATGGTCTGGCATGATGTGATGGTGTTACAGTAGTTAAGGTCTTATGGGATGGTCTGGCATCATGTGATGGTGTTACAGTAGTTAAGGACTTATGGGATGGTCTGGCATCATGTGATGGTGTTACAGTAGTTAAGGTCTTATGGGATGGTCTGGCATGATGTGATGGTGTTACAGTAGTTAAGGTCTTATGGGATGGTCTGGCATCATGTGATGGTGTTACAGTAGTTAAGGACTTATGGGATGGTCTGGCATCATGTGATATTGTTACAGTAGTTAAGGTCTTGTGTGATGGTGTTACAGTAGTTAAGGTCTTATGGGATGGTCTGGCATCATGTAATGGTGTTACAGTAGTTAAGGTCTTATGTGATGGTGTTATAGTAGTTAAGGACTTATGGGATGGTCTGGCATCATGTAATGGTGTTACAGTAGTTAAGGTCTTATGTGATGGTGTTATAGTAGTTAAGGTCTTATGGGATGGTCTGGCATCATGTGATGGTGTTACAGTAGTTAAGGTCTTATGTGATGGTGTTATAGTAGTTAAGGTCTTATGGCATGGTCTGGCATCATGTGATGGTGTTACAGTAGTTAAGGATGGCAGTGTGTTTTCAGATGGCAGTGTGTGTGTGGATTTGTCTTAATGGGAGGCTGAGTCACTGAAACCCATTACAGCTCATCACATCAATGTCATGGAAGCAACAGAAACTAGGTGCAGACACACCTGTGTGTGTGATCAGAAGACATGGACAATGATTAGGCTCAGGAAATTGTATTATTGGCAGAGAGCACCCCTTTCTCGTAACACACACACACACACGCACATATAGCCGTCCACATTTTCCATCAGGTCATTCTCACCTTGTGTGGAACATTAAGGGAAGGGCAGTTATATTTATATATGTGTGTCTGACTGTAACAACAACCAGGAGAAATAATAGATTCTATGTTATAATATGGCCCTCCTTTGTGACCTCTGTAGCTGTGCTTTGTGTGTGAGCCATCACCTTCATTTTACAGCCGAATCAAATATTAACCAGTCTATTCACCCAGCGGGGTAGAGGGGGCTGGGAGGGAACTGGAAAGGGAGGGAAGGAGGGAACTGGAAGGGGAGGGGACTGGAAGGGGAGGGAAGGAGGGAACTGGAAGGGGAGGGGACTGGAAGGGGAGGGAAGGAGGGGACTGGAAGGGGAGGGAAGGAGCGGACTGGGAGGGGAGGGAAGGAGCGGACTGGGAGGGGAAGGAAGGAGAGGACTGGGAGGGAAGGGAAGGAGAGGACTGGGAGGGGAGGAAGGAGGGAACTGGGAGGGGAAGGAAGGAGAGGACTGGGAGAGGAGGGAAGGAGAGGACTGGAAGGGGAAGGGAAGGAGAGGACTGGGAGAGGACTGGGAGAGGAGGGAAGGAGAGGACTGGGAGAGGAGGGAAGGAGAGGACTGGGAGGGGAAGGGAAGAGAGGATGGAAGGAGAGGACTGGGAGAGGAGGGAAGGAGAGGACTGGGAGAGGAGGGAAGGAGAGGACTGGGAGAGGAGGGAAGGAGAGGACTGGGAGGGGAAGGAAAGAGAGGAGGGAAGGAGAGGACTGGTAGGGGAGGGAAGGAGAGGACTGGGAGGGGAGGGAAGGAGAGGACTGGGAGAGGAGGGAAGGAGAGGACTGGGAGAGGAGGGAAGGAGAGGACTGGGAGGGGAAGGGAAGAGAGGATGGAAGGAGAGGACTGGGAGAGGAGGGAAGGAGAGGACTGGGAGGGGAGGGAAGGAGAGGACTGGGAGGGGAGGAAGGAGAGGACTGGGAGGGAGGAAGGAGAGGACTGGGAGGGGAGGAAGGAGGGGACTGGTAGGGAGGGAAGGAGAGGACTGGGAGGGAGGGAGGGAAGGAGAGGACTGGGAGGGGAGGAAGGAGAGGACTGGGAGGGGAGGAAGGAGGGGACTGGGAGGGGAGGAAGGAGGGGAAGGAGAGGACTGGGAGGGAGGAAGGAGGGGACAGAGGGGAGGAAGGAGAAGACTGGGAGGGGAGGAAGGAGAGGACTGGGAGGGAGGGAAGGAGAGGAAGGAGAGGACTGGGAGAGGAGGGAAGGAGAGGACTGGGAGAGGAGGGAAGGAGAGGACTGGGAGGGGAGGGAAGGAGAGGACTGGGAGGGGAGGAAGGAGAGGACTGGGAGGGAGGAAGGAGAGGACTGGGAGGGGAGGAAGGAGAGGACTGGGAGGGAGGAAGGAGGGGACTGGTAGGGAGGGAAGGAGAGGACTGGGAGGGGAGGGAGGGAAGGAGAGGACTGGGAGGGGAGGAAGGAGAGGACTGGGAGGGGAGGAAGGAGGGGACTGGGAGGGGAGGAAGGAGGGGAAGGAGAGGACTGGGAGGGGAGGAAGGAGGGGACAGAGGGGAGGAAGGAGAAGACTGGGAGGGGAGGAAGGAGAGGACTGGGAGGGGAGGGAAGGAGAGGAAGGAGGGGACTGAGAGGGGAGGAAGGAGAGGACTGGGAGGGGAGGGAAGGAGAGGACTGGTAGGAGAGAGAAGGAGATGACTGGGAGCGGTACCCACTGCTGTCCACATGGCTTCAGGAAGAAACGCTGGTGGAAAAAACGCTTGTGGTGAATTTTCCGCTAGTTTCCGCTGGGTACAGACCTAGGATAAACTTCCCCTTCCCCAATCCTAACCTTAACCAATAGTGGGGAAAATGTAAAACTGATCCAGGATCAGCGTCAAGGTGTAACTTTCCCTACGGTGTGGCAGGTAGCCTAGTGGTTAGAGCGTTGGGCCAGTAACCGAAAGGTTGCTAGATCGAATCCCCGAGCTGACAAGGTAAAAATCTGTCGTTCCCTGAACAAGGCAGTTAACCCACTGTTCCTAGGTCGTCATTGTAAATAAGAATTTGTTCTTAACTGACTTGCCTAGTTAAATAAAAAAGAACATAAAATACTCTAAACATAGAGGAAGGCCAGGAGAACTGCTTGAGTAGAGATGGAGTTCCATGTGATTCGAAAGTACTAGAATCAATTTTAGAGATTATTTAAATATTAATGAGATGGTAGGAGTGTCCACCTGCCAGCATCTCTCTGTCTCTCTCTATTTTTCGATCCCTCTGTTTATCCACATCTCTCTATCGCCCTCTCTTCTCCCCAACTGTGTGCCTATTTCTCTATCCATATCTCTCTCTCCTCTCTGTCCTCCCCTTACCCCCTCTCTCACTCTATCCATATCTTTCTCTCCTCTCTATTCTCCCCTTACCCTCTCTCTCACTCTATCTACATCTCTCTATCCATCTCTCCTTTCTATCCTCCCCTTACCCCCCCTCTATCACTCTATCCATATCTCTCTCTCCTCTCTATCCCTCCTTACCCCCTCTCTCTATCACTCCATCCATATCTCTCTATCCCTCTCTCCTCTCTATCCTCCCCTTACTCCTCTCCCTCTATCACTCTATCCATATCTCTCTATCCCTCTCTCCTCTCTGTCCTCCCCTTACCCCCCTCTCTCTCTATCACTCCATCCATATCTCTCTATCCCTCTCTCCTCTCTATCCTCCCCTTACTCCTCTCCCTCTATCACTCTATCCATATCTCTCTATCCCTTTCTCCTCTCTGTCCTCCCCTTACCCCCCTCTCTCTCTATCATTCTATCCATATCTCTCTATCCGTCTGTGTCCTCTATCAGCTACGCACCCCTCTCTAGCCCCCTCCCTCCATACATAGTACTGACCCCCTATATCCCCTGTCTGGAAACTAGCTCAGCTCATTCATTTGTTATTTGCTATAATTTAACAGAGCAATCGATGGCAGTCCAATCCAGCATTGATTCAGCCCTGCGGTCTGTTGATGGATTACTGTTTAAAGTATTTGGTTTTAAATATACTTGAGTATCAAAAGTAAAAGTATAAATCATTTCAAATTCCTTTATATTAAGCAAGCCACACAGCAGTATTTTCTTGTTTTGTGAATTTACGGATAGCCAGGGGCAAACTACAACACTCAGCCATCTTTTAAAAATGAAGCATTTTTGTTTAGTGAGTCCGCCAGATCAGAGGCAGTAGGATGACCAGGGATGTGAATTGGACCATTTTCCTGTCCTGCTAAACATTCAAAATGTAATAATTACTTTTGGTGGTCAGGGAAAAATAACATTATTTCTTTAGGAATGTAGTGAAGTAAAATGTATTCAAAATATATGAATAGTTAGTATAGATGCCAAACAAAAAAAGGCTTAAGTTGTACTTTAAAGTAATTGTACTTAAGTACAGTACACTACTGACTATATGTCATGTAACCGGATTCAATGAGCCCTAATGGACATACTGCACTATATGTCGTGTAACCTGATTCAATGAGCCCTAATGGACATACTGCACTATATGTCATCTAACCTGATTCAATGAGCCCTAATGGACATACTGCACTATATGTCATGTAACCTGATTCAATGAGCCCTAATGGACATACTGCACTATATGTCATGTAACCTGATTCAATGAGTCCTAATGGACATACTGCACTATATGTCATGTAACCTGATTCAATGAGCCCTAATGGACATACTGTACTATATGTCATGTAACCTGATTCAATGAGCCCTAATGGACATACTGCACTATATGTCATGTAACCTGATTCAATGAGCCCTAATGGACATACTGTACTATATGTCATGTAACCTGATTCAACAGCATCATACAGTAGAGATACTTGACAGGCCAGGGGAATCTCAGGCTGACAGGTGAGGCCACAGGACTGATGGGTATTTAGAGGGGTTGATGTCACCTGAGAAATGTCACTGCTCTGCTGAGTCGTGACAGAAAGGGAAGGGAGGGTGTGGAGGAAGTAAAGGGAAGGGTAGAAAGAAGGGGAGATGGAGGGGGGAGATGTAGATAGGAGGGGCGATAGCAGGGAGGGAAGGGGAGATTTAGGAGAGGGGAAGGGGATATTGAGATTTTTATTTATCCCTTATGTTACCAGGTAAGGTGACTGAGAACACATTCTCAGTGAGAATGAGCCAATTGGAAGCTGAGGATTATTAGGTTGCCATGATTGTATGAGGGCCAGATTGGGAATTTAACCAGGACTCTGGGGTTAACACCCCTACTCTTACCATAAGTGCCATGGGATCTTTAGTGACCACAGATTCAGGACACCCGTGTTACGCCCCATTCGAAAGACTGCACCCTACACAGGGCAATGTCCCCAATCACTGCCCTGGGGCATTGGGATATTGCTTTTAGTCCAGAGGAAAGGGTGCCTCCTACTTGCACTCCAACACCACTTCCATCAGCATCTGGTCTCCCATACAGGGACCAACCAGGACCAACCCTGCTTAGCTTCAGAGGCAAGCCAGAAGGGGGATGCAGGGTGGTATGCTGCTGGTCAAATAGGAGAGAAGAGAGCGAAGGGAGGATAGGGAGATTAGGGGGATAGAAGGGAGGAAGGGGATAGGGGGATAGAAGGGAGGAGAGGGATAGGGGATAGAGGGATAGGGATAGAAGGGAGGAGAGGGGATAGGGGTATAGAGGGATAGGGGGATAGAAGGGAGGAGAGGGGATAGGGGTATAGAGGGATAGGGGATAGAAGGGAGGAGAGGGATAGGGGGATAGAGGGATAGGGGATAGAAGGGAGGAGAGGGATAGGGGATAGAGGGATAGGGGATAGAAGGGAGGAGGGGGGATAGAAGGGAGGAGAGGGGATAGGGGATAGAAGGGAGGAGAGGGGATAGGGTATAGAGGGATGGGGGATAGAAGGGAGGAGAGGGATAGGGGATAGGGGATAGAAGGGAGGAGAGGGATAGGGGATAGAAGGGAGGAGAGGGGATAGGGTATAGAGGGATAGGGGATAGAAGGGAGGAGGGGGATAGAAGGGAGGAGAGGGATAGGGGATAGAAGGGAGGAGAGGGATAGAGGTATAGAGGGATAGGGGGATAGAAGGGATAGAGGGATAGGGATAGAAGGGAGGAGAGGGATAGGGGTATAGAGGGATAGGGGATAGAAGGGAGGAGGGGGATAGAAGGGAGGAGAGGGGATAGGGGGATAGAAGGGAGGAGAGGGGATAGAGGTATAGAGGGGATAGGGGATAGAAGGGATAGAGGGATAGGGGATAGAAGGGAGGAGAGGGATAGGGATAGAAGGGAGGAGAGGGGATAGGGGGATAGAAGGGAGGAGAGGGGATTTGTAGCTTCTGACCCTCTTCCTGGGGTCAAGCAACATTAAGGCAGTTAAATACAATTAGAAATATGACATTACATTTCATAACACTATACACAACACATTAAGTGTGTTCCCTCAGGCCCCTACTCTACTACCACATATCTGCAATACGAAATCCATGTGCACGTGTGTGTAGAGTGCATGTCTTAATGTGGCTTTTCACAGTGTGATGGCTCTTCACATACACATGATGTTGTTCCATAAGGTGTATTTTTACATGTTCGTTAAAATCTGATTCTACTGCTTGCATCAGTTACCTGATGTGGAATAGAGTTCCATGTAGCCATGGCTCTATGTACAGTAGTAATGTGCGCCTCCCATAGTCTGTTCTTTAGTTGGGGATTGTGAAGAGACCTCTGGTGGCATGTCTTGTGAGGTATCAAATCAAAAGGCCAGCATCCTGGAGTCGCCTCTTCACTGTTGATTGACACTGGTGTTTTGCGGGTACTTTTTAATGAAGCTGCCAGTTGAGGACTTGTGAGGCGTCTGTTTCTAAAACTAGACACACTAATGTACTTGTCCTCTTGCTAAGTTGTGCACCGGGGGCCTCCCATTCCTCTTTTAGTACTTAGTGCAACCACCTCTGGCAAGGATAACAGCATGGAGTATTTTCCTGTAATGTTTGACAAGGTTAAGGGACACATTTGGAGGGATTTTGGACCATTCCTCTATGCAGATCCTTTCGAGATCCTTCACATTCTTGGGTTTGCGCTTATCAACTGCCCTCTTCCACAGGTTGAGTGAGATGGCCATGGCAGAACATTGATTTTGTTGTCACAGAAGCATTTCTCTATTGATCTTGAAGTAGGTTTTGGGTCATATTCTTGTTGGAAAGTCCACCTACGGCCAAGTCCCAGCCTTCTGGCAGAGCCAACTAGATTGTCAGACAAAATTGCCTGATACTTGGTGGATTTCATTATGCCATCAATCTTAACCAGTGCCCCTGGACCTCTGGAATTAAATCAGTCCCAAAACATCACTGACCCATCACCATATTTCACCGTGGGTTTCAACGCCAAACATGTCGATGCTGTATCCGACCAGAGCACCTTCTTCCAGTCATAATTGGAATGACGTTTGGCAAACTCCAAGCACTTGCGTCTGTGTCTTGGGGTCAGAAAGGGCTTTCTTCTGGCAACCCTTCCAAAGAGCCTTTTGAATTTTCTAAAAATGGCCCTAACAGTGCTCAGTGGTATATTCAATCATTTGTGGATCTTCTTGTAGCCATTACCAGATTTATGAAGGTCTACGAACATCTGTCTCTTTTGAACTGACAGTTCTTTTGTTTTCTTCATGGTGTTGGATGACAAAGGGATATTGCATGCGTGTTACCTCATTTTTATACCCTAGTGAAACAGGAAGTGATGTAATGGCTCAATATAGTTCCTTTAAACTTAGATAAACTTAAGTGGAATTTAATTCCTGGTTTAATTTTGGTAGATGTTATTTACAATAATCTTTGTCTGCCATTAATTGTGAAACCTTGATTTGGAGGACATTGATATTTATTTATATCCTATCAATATAGGAGTTTGGTAGGTTCCATTGAAACATTAATAAAGTACAGTATTTCTCACATGTTGGTATTTTGAATTTATCTCTATTGTTTATATTTTTTTAAGTTTTGTTAGTGCATTGCCAGTCAGGGGTGCCAGTAAATTTGGAGCCCACTGTACATATGATATGAGTAATGTGAGATATGTAAACATTCTTAAAGTGGAATTATTAAAATGAATAGTGTTCCATTTATTAAAGTGGCCAATGATATCAAGTCTGTACGCAGCCGCCTCTCTGTGCTAGTGATGGCTGTTTAACAATCTGATGGCCTTGAGATAGAAGCTGTTTTTAGTCTCTCTGTCCCAGCTTTGCTGCACCTGTACTGACCTCGCCTTCTGGATGATAGCAGGGTCAACAGGTAGTGGCTCGGGTGGTTGTTGTCCTTGAGGATCTTTTATGCCTTCCTGTGACATCGGGTGTTTTGGGTGTCCTGGAGGGCAGGTAGTTTGCCTCCGTTTATGCGTTGTGCAGACCTCACCACCCTCTAGAGAGCCCTGCGGTTGCAGGCGGTGATACAGCCCGACAGGATGCTCTCAATTGTGCACCTGTAAAAGTTAGTGAGGGTTTGCGGTGACAAGCCACATTTTTTCAGCCTCCTGAAGTTGAAGAGGTGCTGTTGCGCCTTCTTCCACACACTGTCAGTGTGGGTGGACCATTTCAGTTTGTCTGTGAAATGTACACCGAGGAACTTAAAACTTTCCACCTTCTCCACTGCTATCCCGTTGATGTGGATATGGGGGTGCTCCCGTTGCAGTTTCCTGAAGTCCATCTCTTTTGTTTTGCTAACATTGAGTGAGAGGTTATTTTCCATTTCCTTTATAAAACGAGCTTTGTTTCCAGAAGGTATCAAAATTGTCAGTAAATGTTACCCACGGAGCTGCAAAAGTCACGTAGCCAGTTATGGAGGGACAGGGATGGCCAACTTGACGCTGCATGGCTTAATTTGGTATAAATTCACACAGTCAGACCCCCACAGCTCTCTCACTAAACCAGCAGTAACATGGTTCTGGATATCTACTGTAAGCAGAAGACATATATGTGTTATCCTTATAGTAATCTCTTTCCAACAAGGTGGCTTGGGTTGAGACTTAAGGACCTAACCTGTTGTTCAGATCTAGCCTGTCACCATTGTTATTATGGTATGATACCAAAATATGTCGTTGACACAACTAAGGAACAAAAGGTATACCAACATGTACTGTGTAACTTCTGTATCTGGGGCTGGTAATATAAATTAGAGGTCTAGATAATGTGTGTGGCTCTTCCATTACCTGCTACCTTGGTTAACAGAGGCAACCACAGCCTTGTTTTGTAGCACACTTTGACGTGTTTTACAACCTGAAAATGGGAGTCCTCAATTTGGGCTCTATTTGTCCCAATGACTGATGCCCACTGCAATCCCTTTTACCGACTTGTCGTGATTATTTCTCCTCCTGAAGAGATGACTCACTCTCATTCCCTCGTTTTTCCTCTCCGATGTCTCTCTTCCATCTATTAAACACCCTGTTTGTCACCTGGAGCATTATTAGAACCCCGACTTAATTTCCCCCCTCTCTATCCTCCTCCCTCCACCCAACAGTTATTTAAGGTCAGACCACCAAACAGACAGATGGCATGACGTTTCATTGGCTACCTGCCTGTCTGCAAGGCTTCTTATTGGATCAGTCACACATGATTTATGGTGATGTCACAGGCCTGAGACATTCTGGTGTCGTTGTCGGTTCATTATTCACCTTGTTTCATTCAGATCCCAACCAAAGGATTTATACTTACCGAACTGCTCGATTCGGTCTTATGTAGCAACATTTGAAATTGTGTTTTTTACATTGGATAAAAGTAGAGACAGAGATAGAAAAATGTATATCATACACAGTTGAGGAGAAATGGGAAAGTAATTCTGCTTTGAAAGTGAATAAACTTGTTACCCCACTTTTGAGAAAATGGCCCTTGAATGTTTTTTTTCACGTACTGGAGAGCTCTTCTTTGTCTACACCCATTCAGCATTGTTCACTCCCTCTTATGTCTTAGCCCCACCCATCTCTTTAAGGATTTACATGTGAGGCCATGTGCTAAACAGAGTGCGTACACTAGTGTACTAAACAACCAAAGATTTCAAGACTAAAGGTTGGTTTATACTATGTCTATTGACATGTCTGACAGTTGTTGCAGTGACATCATGAACATTCTATTGTCGTCCGACATCAAACTTGTCATTATGAAAACACAAATAAACCCATCCGTTTAAAAAATGAGTTTAGTATATGTCAATCTAGCAAACCAGGCAACAAAAAGCATCTTTCTGAGCAATGTTTTGGTTCCTTTCTAGCTTGTTAGCTAGCTAGCTAATGTTAAGTTAGCTGGCTAACCAGTTAAAATAATGACCAGATCATATAGCTGACAACATCTTAACTTTAGCTAATTTGTGTACATTATTACAGAAAAATAAACTGACAACAAGATCATTATTTACAAATGGCAAGCTAATTACAGAAAATAGCTTACGGTTGTCAGTGTGACGAAATAAAAGCAGGGCATTCTACCGGATAATCTTTTGAACTTGACACTGTCTATGCTTCTCACTCTGGGTCATGGATGCCATGGTTGCCCTTAGTTTGAAGATGTAATCCGGAGACAGGTGTTTTATACCACGGCCTTTTGTGTGTTGTCATTTTGACTCCCTCGCATATTTGCATTCAAACGGCCAAATTTTCTCCTTCTCCTTAGCTATCGTACTCTGCTTCCACCGGGCATTCCACTGATTTCAAAACTCGGTCCTCCAGAAAGTGGAGAGCAACACTTGTGCATTTCTTCGTGATATTTCTAAGATGGCGTAGCAGTGCAGATGTGTTTGTCATTTTCCCTTGTAAATCTTTTTTTATTTTTTTTTATATATATTTCAATCACTTCAATGATCAATAAATTAAATATACCTTCCGGCAACCCGCCTCACCCAATGTGATCTAAATTGTAATTACTTCGCTACTATGGCCTATTTATTGCCTTACCTCCTTACTCCATTTGCACACACTGTATATAGATTTTTCAATTGTACTATTGACTGTACTTTTGTTTATCCCATGAGTAACTCTGTCTTGTTGTTTTTTGTCGCACTGCTTTGCTTTATCTTGGCCAGGTTTCAGTTGTAAATAAAAACTTGTTCTCAACTGGCCTACCTGGTTAAATAAAGGTGAAATGAAGTTTAAAAAATGTAAATAAAAAATCTGCATTAGAAAGGATTACCTACACATACTGAGCAACTCATGTTACATGGCAGACCATTCTGAAATCATCTCCTGGCATGTCCAGGCCATCCATTATCTCAGCCAATCATGGCGAGCGGAAAGGTTCCTGTCTTTTTCCATAGTTACAGATACAGCATACAAGTTTGTTATTAAGGCACATGAAAGTTCACATGTTCCAGAAGGCATTTCTGCCAAAAAACACAATTTGATTAAAAAAAAAAATACATGTTTACATTCAAATGGTTCTCATGTGACGCGCGACATATGCCTACTTTCCTGAAATGAGTCACATACAGTTTACACTGAGAACAATGACTTTGCTTTAGAGAACATTAACACAGGGGTACCACAGGGTTACATTTTTGGGCCGACTCTTTTCTCTGTATATATCAATGATGCCGCTCTTGCTGCGGGTGATTCCTTGATCCACCTCTACGCAGACGACACCATTCTGTATACATCTGTCCCTTCTTTGGACACTGTGTTAACAAACCTCCAAACAAGCTTCAATGCCATACAACACTCCTTCCGTGGCCTCCAACTGCTCTTAAACGCTAGTAAAACTAAATGCATGCTCTTCAACCGATCAATGCCCGCACCCGCCCGCCCGACTATCACTACTCTGGACGGTTCTGACTTAGAATATGTGGACAACTACAAATACCTAGGTGTCTGGCTAGACTGTAAACTTACCTTCCAGACTCATATTAAACATCTCCAATCCAAAATGAAATCCAGAATCGGCTTCCTATTTCGCAACAAAGCCTCCTTCACTCACACTGCCAAACATACCCTCGTAAAACTGACTATCCTACCGATCCTTGACTTCGGCGATGTCATTTACAAAATAGCCTCCAACACTTTACTCAGCAAACTGGATGCAGTCTATCACAGTGCCATCCGTTTTGTCACCAAAGCCCCATATACCACCCACCACTGCGACCTGGACGCTCTCGTCGGCTGGCCCTCGCTACATATTCGTCGCCAGACCCACTGGCTGCAGGTCGTCTATAAGTCTTTGCTAGGTAAAGCTCCGCCTTATCTCAGCTCACTGGTAACCAAAACAACACCCACCCGTAGCACGCGCTCCAGCAGGTATATCTCACTGGTCATCCCCAAGCCAACACCTCATTTGGCCGCCTTTCCTTCCAGTTCTCTGCTGCCAATGACTGGAATGAATTGCAAAAATCGCTGAAGCTGGAGACTCATATCTCCCTCACTAGCTTTAAGCATCAGCTATCTGAGCAGCTTACCGATCGCTTCAGCTGGTACACAGCCCATCTGTAAAAAGCCCATCCAATCTACCTACCTCATCCCCATATTGTTTTTATTTACTTTTTGCTCTTTTGCACACCAGTATTTGTACTTGCACATCATCATCTGCACATCTATCACTCCAGTGTTCATTTGCTAAATTGCAATTACTTTGCTACTAGGGCCTATTTATTGCCTTTTATCTCCTCACGCCATTTGCACACACTGTATATAGACTTTTTCTGAGACATTGTTATTGACTGTACGTTTGTTTATTTCATGTGTAACTCTGTGTTGTTTGTGTCACACTGCTTTGCTTTATCTTGGCCAGGTTGCAGTTGTAAATGAGAACTTGTTCTCAACTAGCCTACCTGGTTAAATAAAGGTGAAATAAAACAAATCAATAAAATCAACACTGTTTAATGACTCAATTGATAAATGACCATCAGTTTTGATGAATGAGGATCCTTCTCAAGGAGAAAGGGGCAGAAACATAATCTTGAAAAGAATGCTGAAGTTGTATTCAATATTTGACCATTTCATTATTTAGTTTTGTTTACTTGTAACTCTGACTGTATTATGTAGTTTATTCTATAGTTATGCAAAAACACAAATTACAGAAAGGCCCCTGGACACGCAGCCAATGGATCAGAACCTGCACATGCATGGTCACATCGATCCATATACCCACCACTACCACATTTCATAAAACCTCCCTTTAAACCTCACTGAAAAACCTGCTTTAAAAACGACCCTGGCCACACACAGTGGATAGGATACCAACTCATTATATTAAGATCTTGATATGGTCTAGTTCAGTGATGGGCAACAAGGCTAGGGAGCCGGCTCTGACTGCATGTATGGATGTGGGTATACAGACCTCTCATGAAGAGTTCAGATTTTTAGTAGCCCCAAACCCCATCAACGTTGCCCATCCCTTGTCTAATTGGCGAAACAAAACATATACTTAAATGTGCAATATGCAGAAATTGCTCCGCCATTTCCTGGTTGCAAAAATTCTAATAGTTCGCCAAAGTTTTCAGTTTATGTAAACCACTGTGAAATATATTTTCCACAACCAAAAATATTGTATTTTCTGCTGTTTTGAAGCTGGTGTACAAAACTGAAAGTAAAAGATGCAAAAAAGATAGCGCATATGGAACAGATCTACTGCTTCTTAGACTTGCTTTCAATGAGTGACAGATCTATAACTTGCATTTCTATGTGAATTTGGTAATGGTCGGGTCCCCCAAAAAGTTACATATTGTAGCTTTAAACATGTTTGTTGTGCAGAAACAATGTTATTTTCAACATACTGAGTTTGCTGTATGGCAATATACTGTACGTGCCTATAGGAATATGAGTATGTTTAGTGTCAGTCTCTCTCTCTCTCCATCCATCTATCCATTCATCACCAGCCAGGCCTGAGTCAGAGAGAGTGGGAGAAAGAGATGAGCGGAGGAAGAGAGGAGCGGAGGAGGAGAGGAGAGGGGGGGAGGAAGAGAGGAATGAGAGGAGAGGAGATGGTCACTGCTGTACCTCGACCTCTGTTTTATCGGTTGGACAGCTTGTTATTGCAGTACCACTTCCCCTGTTGTAAGATGGATGACCACTATCCTCTCCTACCCCCTCAAACCAAACCCCCTATCAGATAACATTTACTATCCACATGAACCCTCTGCAGCCATGCTGTATAGAAGAGCACAGTGATGGTGTCTGAGTCCCGAAATTACACCTATTCCCTATAGTGCACTACGTTTGTTCAGGGCCTTATAACCTATTCTGTTCTGGTAAAAGAATTGCACTATATTGGTAGTAGGGTGCCATTTGGGACACAGACCATAGTGATAGTGTGACTGTTTTGGTGCCGTTGGTTGATGTACCTCATATTTCACCTGGCTTTATTGACCTGGCGGTAACTCTGGCTGTGAAAGGCCTGGCTGCCAGTACTTTATGGTAGGCCTGGCTATTCTCAGGTTCCTACTGACTATGCTGTGTCACTCGTGTTATATTTACACTTGCTCTAATTGGCTATCACTGGAGTCAGCAGAGTGGAACCATCTGCCAAGCCAGACTTCAGATCCTTTTACCCCCCGAAGTGATAGAGTTTTCTAGGAGGAGAGGCTGGGCCGTGCCCCTAAGACAAACTACCACCATCTCTAACCCCTCTTCCTCTGCCTAGTAGTTTCCATGTCTACTGTAACAGCCCAAATATCAAGCATGATATGAGGGGAATCAGTGGCAGAGTATGAGAGAGAGAGGGAGGGAGAGATGGCGTGAGATGTAGGGAGGAAAAGAGATAGGAGGGAGAGGAGAGACTGAAATGTGTGTTATTTTATCATTGACAACCTTTGAATTTCCTCAACTGTTCCCCTCCTGTTGTTTTTAGACTTTTTAATTGAAATGATTAGTCTCTCACACAGACGTTTATTACAGACATGTTATTATTTTTCTATTATTTATCTGTCATTGTTGGGGGCCCGTAAGGGCCCGTAAGTCAGCATTTCACTGTCAATCTACTACACCTGTACACTGTCAATCTACTAGCATGTAAAAAATAAAATGGGATTAGATTTTGTATGTTTTTATCCTGTGTGGTGGCTGGGAAAGGTGGAGATATTTAAGCCTGTTTATTGATGTCTTCTCGTGTTAGGAGCCATGATGGCTGATAATTTAACGGTTGGTAGGTCTGCCTCTGGCCACAAACTGCATAAGTATTGACTTCAAAGCCTTAAAGGAATAGTTCCATCTTTTACAACTTATTGTTAGATGGTTCCTCACCCTGAAAGTAGTCTATCGGCCAAGAGAAACTGTAATCCATAGTTCAGTATTCTTTTAAACAGCCATTACTAAAAATCAATTGAAGTGATGGGGGCATGTGAGCATGTTTTATTTTAATGGCCAAATCCCCTTTAAGTAACAGCAAAACAAATATGGAGTTGATTTTGAAGAAAACAAAGTTTTATATGCTCACATTCCCCCATCACATCTTTTGGTTTTTAGTTAGTGGTGTCTAAAGTTAGCTGAAGATTGTAGTGGCTGTTTAAAGGGAACTGAACGATAGATTACAGTTGCTCCTGGCTCATAGACTACTTTCAGGGTGAAGAACTATCTAATATCAAGTTGTAAAACAGTGAACTACTCCTTTAATGCGTTATCGGAAAAACGCTGAAGCTCCTCATCCTGTCCTCGCTCCTCTCTGCTGACATTGCAGGGCTGAAAGTCACAGCACTATTAAACGCTGTATTAAAACAAGTCCGCGAGAAACACCTACAGGGGCTAACCATGTTCATTTGGCTTTTAAGGCATCATCCTACCAGTCAAGGACACATTGGTGTGTGTTTCAGCTGCTCTAAAGGCTGTAAAAGGTGAAATCAATCCTAATGAATAGTAATACCAACTTCATCCTCATCATAAAAATATTCCCTGTAATCCAAGAGCCAGTTGAGTTGAGCGCACAGGCCTCATTTAGTTATGACAGTTGTAGACATTTAAAAAGCTTGTTTTCCTGAATGTTTCACCACGGTGAAGGAAGCCAACACAACTTATAGGGAAGTCACATTGAGCCTGCAACAACTGCAGGTTTGCTCCTTGTCTTCTAGAATCACAAGACGCAGCATCAGAGGCCTTCACATTATCGACGTCAGTGTAGAACATCGGTTAATTGTAGAATTGACGATAAACACATCTATATAAAACATGATATATATATGATAGTATAAAACATTTTGTCTTCTGCAACACCCCACCATACCAACTGTCTTCCAGTAAGTAAGGAGCCTTTGCTTGTGAGAGCCAGAACAGCTCACAGGAGCAGGATCTCCTGTTTCTATAGCATCCTGGACAAGGATGCTAGTCTACCGGGCCCTACCCCCAATCTACCTCCTTAATGCTGAGTGTCAAGCAGAGAAGCATTGGGTCCCATTTTTACAGTCTTTGGTATGACTCAGCCGGGGATCGAACTCCCAACCTTCCAATCTCAGGTTGGACACTCTAACCACAAGGTCACTGAACTGTCTTCCAGACCTGGGTTCAAATACTTTATCTGTGCTTGATTGAGCTTGCCTGGCTTATATTGAACCAATAGTATAAGTCACAACCTGGAAAAGCCCGCCAATCTGGCACTCCTGGCAGGCTAAACCAAACGCTCAAAGTATATGAACGATTTCAAATAGAATTTGAAGCCAGGTCTGCCATACCCCCCTTTACCAGCTGGTTGTCAGCTTAGAGAGAGTTAATAGATGGGCTTTATAAACTTCTTAGTTAAAACGACAACATCTGTATGTGCCATCCCTTTAAAACAATCCAGCAGCATAAACCCAGGGACATTGCTACTGGCGGCTCCATCAATCAGACACTTAAACCAAATAATGAAGGTGTAGATCTCAGCCTGGCAGACATTCTAAAGGGCCTGCTCCCCCCCTGGCCCCCACAGAGCTGTCTGTGTGTGTGTGTGTGTGTGTGTGTGTGTGTGTGTGTGTGTCTGTGTGCGTGCCTTCCTGTGAGTGAGCGAGAGAGAGAGAGATGTGATTTAGTTTTATGGTACAGACAGTACAGCTCCAGCCTCTAGCAGTAGCGTTTATACTGGCAGATTGCATGCATACTTATTCCCTGTGGAATATATATATATATATATACACACACACACCATTTAGCAGATGCTTTTATCCAAAGCAACTTATCCATGTGCATACATAACATTACAGCGGCAACATCACATCTCTCATCACCTAAATCACAATACGTTGACCACCCCCTCTTTTACGCTGCTGCTACTCGCTATTTATTATCTATGCATAGTCACTTTACAAATTACCTCAACTAACCTGTACCCCCGCCGCACATACCCCCTGTACATAGCCTCGTTATTATGTCATTCTCTTGTTACTTTTTGATTTGAAAAAATCCTTTAGTTTATTCAGTAAATATTTTGTGAACTCTATTTCTTGAACCACATTGTTGGTTAAGGGCTTGTAAGTAAGCATTTTACTGTAAGGTCTACACCTGTTGTATTCAGCGCATGTGACAAATACAATTTTATTTGGTATTGAATATTGATACGAGAATCAACATTGGTCAACCATCAATCAAACGTACAGGCAATCAGCTGCTGAAAGGTTGGAAGTGGGGGCCGCTCATTGGCTTTAAGTCAGTGAGTTCACACAACCAATGAGGGCTGGGTTAATTCCTGCTTAGGGGTCAGGGCTTGGAGAGGACATCTACCTGGAACTCATTGATTGGCCAATTAAATAATTCAGTAAATCATTCAGTAACCTTGTATTTATTCTACACCACTAGGGGAAACTATACAAAACCCTGACCTCATGACCCTGCTGTTTTCATAATTTGTTTTTCTGGCACAATGATCATAGTTTATTTATTTTATTTAACTAGGCAAGTCAGTTAAGAACAAATTTTTATTTACAGTAACACTGGGTCAATTGTGAGCCATCTTATGGGACTCCCAATCATGGCCAGATGTGATACAGCCTGGATTCGAACCAGGGACTGTAGTGACGCCTCTTGCACTGAGATGCAGCGCCTTAGACCGCTGCGCCACTCGGGAGCCCTGAATTATAAAATTTAATGAATAAAATAGTACTGTATCTGTAGAATGGGAAAGGGGTTTTGTCTTAACATGTTGGTACTGCTGCAGTTCTATTTCTCAGGGAGGCCCTTTCTGAGTTGAGAACAAACAATACCAAGTATCTGTCTTGAAATGAATAAATAGCTGTAGGAATGTTTTATTTCTGAAATTGAATGAACAATATGCATACAAAGTATTTAGTCAGCCACCAATTGTGCATGTTCTCTCACTTAAAAAGATGAGAGAGGCCTGTAATTTTCATCATAGGTACACTTCAACTATGACAGACAAAATGAGGAAAAAAAATCCAGAAAATCACATTGTAGGATTTTTTATGAATTTATTTGCAAATTATGGTGGAAAATAAGTATTTGGTCAATAACAAAAGTTTATCTCAATACTTTGTTATAAACCCTTTGTTGGCAATGACAGAGGTCAAATGTTTTCTGTAAGTCTTCACAAGGTTTTCACACACTGTTGCTGGTATTTTGGCCCATTCCTCCATGCAGATCTCCTCTAGAGCAGTGATGTTTTGGGGCTGTCGCTGGGCAACACGGACTTTCAACTCCCTCCAAAGATTTTCTATGGGGTTGAGATCTAGAGACTGGCTAGGCCACTCCAGGACCTTGAAATGCTTCTTTACGGCCACTCCTTCGTTGCCCGGGCGGTGTGTTTGGGATCATTGTCATGCTGAAAGACCCAGCCACGTTTCATCTTCAATGCCCTTGCTGATGGAAGGAGGTTTTCACTCAAAATCTCACGATACATGGCCCCATTCATTCTTTCCTTTACACGGATCAGTCGTCCTGGTCCCTTTCCAGAAAAACAGCCCCAAAGCATGATGTTTCCACCCCCGTGCTTCACAGTAGGTATGGTGTTCTTTGGATGCAACTCAGCATTCTTTGTCCTCCAAACACGACGAGTTGAGTTTTTACCAAAAAGTTATATTTTGGTTTCATCTGACATTCTCCCAATCCTCACCTGGATCATCCAAATGCTCTCTAGCAAACTTTAGACGGGCCTGAACATGTACTGGCTTAAGCAGGGGGACACGTCTGGCACTGCAGGATTTGAGTCCCTGGCGGCGTAGTGTGTTACTGATGGTAGGCTTTGTTACTTTGGTCCCAGCTCTCGGCAGGTCATTCACTAGGTCCCCCCGTGTGGTTCTGGGATTTTTGCTCACCGTTCTTGTGATCATTTTGACCCCACGGGTGAGATCTTGCGTGGAGCCCCAGATCGAGGAAGATTATCCGTGGTCTTGTATGTCTTCCATTTCCTAATAATTGCTCCCACAGTTGATTTCTTCAAACCAAGCTGCTTACCTATTGCAGATTCAGTCTTCCCAACCTGGTGCAGGTCTACAATTTGGTTTCTGGTGTCCTTTGACAGCTCTTTGGTCTTGGCCATAGTGGAGTTTGGAGTGTGACTGTATGAGGTTGTGGACAGGTGTCTTTTATACTGATAACAAGTTCAAACAGGTGCCATTAATTCAGGTAATGAGTGGAGGACAGAGGAGCCTCTTAAAGAAGAAGTTACAGGTCTGTGAGAGCCAGAAATCTTGCTTGTTTGTATGTGACCAAATACTTATTTTCCACCATAATTTGCAAATAAATTCATAAAAAATCCTGCAATGTGGCCTCTCTCATCTTTTTAAGTGAGAGAAATTGCACAATTGGTGGCTGACTATATACTTTTTTTCCCCACTGTACGTGAAGGCCAAAGGAACTGAATGGTTATTGTGTTGTGTTACTATTCCCTCCCTTAGAGAATGCAGGACCTAGTTTTTATTATGTTTCTTTGGACAGCTGGTGAGGGCCGGTAGGTTAGGCTTCTGGCAGTCAGTCGGTCACCACAGAGCTTTCACCTATCCTTCATGTTTTCAGATCAGTGCAGAATCTGATGAAGGAAAGGAGAAAAGGAGAAGTCATGTTAGACTATTGAGATGCACTCCATGTCCAAGCCAACCTACATTGGCGCGTGAGGCGTGGTGGTACGGCAGACAGTTTGTGATTAAGATGTGTTTTTCCTGGTTTAAAGGGCCCTCATGGGACCCAGTCAGACATCCCCCCCGGCCGGCTGTACATGTCTTGATGAGATGTGGCAGAGGCCCTATAACCCAGCGAATGTCCTTCTCTGCAATACACAACAGTCTCATGAAGTATACTTTCCATTTTAACATTGAAAAGAAATATAGGTCATGATACTATGTTTACAATACAGTTCTAACTCCTCCTCCTCATCTTCTTAACTGGGCATGGTATATTGAGTGTGAGTTAATGCATAGGTTGAAAGCCGTGTAGTTAGAGTGAGAGCAGGGCTACTATCACATGGGTTATAAACTTCTCATTAACCTTGAGAATTAAGAAACCTTGATTTAATTAGATTTATAAAAATGAGTTGTTTTTTTTTCACCATCACATCTCCTCCGACCCATCCACCTCTGGTAAAGATCAGTGTAGTGTGTTGAATGGATGTGTTAGCTAGCCGGGTTAAACCTGACTGAATGCTGTTTTACTGGTGAGCGCAGCATTCAGTCTGGTTTGACATTTAATCATTATGCCTAACTCTATGTAAAAAAAATCATTTTTTATGTAAGCATACCTCATTACCTGTTTAATTGTAATTTTAATTAATGATGCACATTGATTCTTTAAGAACTGTTATGCATTTTAGTACAACTGCCACGGGATATAGTGTCATAACCGAAGAATTAAAGCAATTTTTGTAGTTCCTAAAGTCTAGCAACCTTGCCAGCAGGCATGCCAGCTAAGGTAGTTAGACACGCCTAAAATGGCTAATCAAATTGCTAGGTGGCTAGTATTGCAGAAAAATGTATTACTTTACATACATACCTCCTGCGAGTTCTGCCCATCACCGGCAGATAAAATAAAATCAAACGCTGTGCGTGTCACTCGACACTCCCTGCTCCTCCACTCACGATACTCTCTGCAAGCATATCTTTGCTTCGTGATGCACCTTGGAAGGAACCACTTACTAGGGAGAATAGTTCCCCCTCCGCAAAATCCTGCTAACAGATCTTTTTATAAATAATTATGAGAAAATGTGGGCTTAAATTAAGTTTAGTAATGAATTTATAAAAGTAAAAATGACATCTGATGGGGCATGTGCCCTTGTGCCCCCTACGGGCATGACACCTCTGAAAGATTAGCGTTGAGGCTTACTCCTGCACTTTTACATTGATGTTGTTGAAACTGAAATGTTGGTTCATGTGCACTGTCCCTGTCAGAACTATATAAATAAAATAGAAGTTCATAGTGGATGGAGAACAACACAACAGGATGTGGACGGTGCAGCCAAAAGCAGCCATGTTTTTTTATCTAACTATCCATTAGCCTTATTGGGAGCCAAAAATACATTTTTAATTCCATATTTGGCAGCGGGGCCCTTGCCCACTCTCTTCCAGACTAATACTGAATTACATTTTTTAAGCCCATACAGGGTGGAAGATTTCACCGCAGCATTACGAAATTGGCAACTGGAGACAAAGTAATTGTCCCGCCCGGGTTCTAATAGAAATGGTATTGCCGTGATCAAGTTTTGACATTATTAAGGATGACAGGTAGTATTCATTCTATGATTAAACGTACATAATGGAATCGTGGAGGCAGTCACTAGGTTCAGGAAGAGACGCACTGACCGGCATTCCTTATATTATTATATTGCCCTCACACTGGCCAGAGAGCTACAGCAATACAACTGCTTAGCGCTCTGTCATTACACTTCCTATCGCGATCATTAGTCAGATCGCCGGCTAGGTACACCGGGTTCACTTCTTATTTCACCAGTCATTAGGTTACATTAAATGTGTTCAACAATACAGAAATCTAACTTATTTTTTATGCAGGTGTTTTTTTTGTACAGTCTTTGATGCTGACGCTTGCGATACTGTCTTACTTACTTGGTAGTCTGTTTTGGGGATTCTTGGATAATGTTCTGACATATTCTCCCACTCCGCTGGAGTTGTCTTTTGTATTTTGGTCTTTACTGTGTGTCTTCTAAATGTAGTGAGGTTTTAGACGGCTTTAGATGGAGTGAGGTTTTAAATGTTCTGAGATGTGGTGGGGGTTTAAAAGGGCTTAGATGAAAGAAAATGAACAGAAGGAATTGAGACATTTTTACCTCTACAGGATCCACATGCGTCATACAGTGAGGGAAAAAAAGTATTTGATCCCCTGCTGATTTTGTATGTTTGCCCACTGACAAAGAAATGATCAGTCTATAAATTTAATGGTAGGTTTATTTGAACAGTGAGAGACAGAATGACAACAAAAAAATCCAGAAAAATGCATGTGAAAAATGTTATAAATTGATTAGCATTTTAATGAGGAAAATAAGTATTTGACCCCTCTGCAAAACATGACTTAGTACTTGGTGGCAAAACCCTTGTTGGCAATCACAGATGTCAGACGTTTCTTGTAGTTGGCCACCAGGTTTGCACACATCTCAGGAGGGATTTTGTTCCACTCCTCTTTGCAGATCTTCTCCAAGTCATTAAGGTTTCAAGGCTGACTTTTGGCAACTCGAACCTTCAGCTCCCTCCACAGATTTTCTATGGGATTAAGGTCTGGAGACTGGCTAGGCCACTCCAGGACCTTAATGTGCTTCTTCTTGAGCCACTCATTTGTTGCCTTGGCCGTGTGTTTTGGGTCATTGTCATGCTGGAATACCCATCCACGACCCATTTTCAATGCCCTGGCTGAGGGAAGGAGTCTCTCACCTAAGATTTGACGGTACATGGCCCCGTCCATCGTCCCTTTGATGCGGTGAAGTTGTCCTGTCCCCTTAGCAGAAAAACACCCCCAAAGCATAATGTTTCCACCTCCATGTTTGACGGTGGGGATGGTGTTCTTGGGGTCATAGGCAGTATTCCTCCTCCTCCAAACACGGCGAGTTGAGTTGATGCCAAAGAGCTCCATTTTGGTCTCATCTGACCACAACACTTTCACCCAGTTGTCCTCTGAATCATTCAGATGTTCATTGGCAAACTTCAGACGGGCATGTATATGTGCTTTCTTGAGCAGGGGACCTTGCGGGCGCTGCAGGATTTCAGTCCTTCAGGGCGTAGTGTGTTACCAATTGTTTTCTTGGTGACTATGGTCCCAGTTGCCTTGAGATCATTGACAAGATCCTCCCGTGTAGTTCTGGGCTGATTCCTCATCGTTCTCATGATCATTGCAACTCCACGAGGTGAGATCTTGCATGGAGCCCCAGGCCAAGGGAGATTGACAGTTCTTTTGTGTTTCTTCCATTTGCGAATAATCGCACCAACTGTTGTCACCTTCTCACCAAGCTGCTTGGCGATGGTCTTGTAGCCCATTCCAGCCTTGTGTAGGTCTACAATCTTGTCCCTGACATCCTTGGAGAGCTCTTTGGTCTTGGCCATGGTGGAGAGTTTGGAATCCTATTGATTGATTGCTTCTGTGGACAGGTGTCTTTTATACAGGTAACAAAGCTGAGATTAGGAGCACTCCCTTTAAGAGTGTGCTCCTAATCTCAGCTCGTTACCTGTATAAAAGACACCTGGGAGCCAGAAATCTTTCTGATTGAGAGGGGGTCAAATACTTATTTCCCTCATTTAAAATGCAAATTAATTTATAACATTTTTCACATGCGTTTTTCTGGATTTTTTTGTTGTTATTCTGTCTCTCACTGTTCAAATAAACCTACCATTAAAATTATAGACTGATCATTTCTTTGTCAGTGGGCAAACATACAAAATAAGCAGGGGATCAAATACTTTTTTCCCTCACTGTATTATAAATCATAGTCTCTCCTACCACTTCACAGATACAGTACACATATATGTAGGAATCAGTGTGAAGTGATCAGTAGTGGCAGTACACAGTGTCTCACGGTCTTCCTTGTGGAACCGGATATCAGTTTAATCTTCTCATATTTTAACATAATTCACTACGGCTATGTCCCTATGGACCCTGGTCAAAAGCAGTGCACTAAATAGGGAATACGGTGCTATTTGGGTCCAGCCCTAGAGTCTGTGGAAACAAATACCTGAGTGGAATGGCCTTTACAGTATAACTACGTGTCTAGGCTCAACTCCTTAGTGGCTTCCTATTGGAGTCTACTGTGGATGACCTCATAGGTGACATTCCAAACCTCTCCTTATAAAACGGTACGTTTGGATCCTGGATGCTGATGGGTTGATATCCGTTAGTTATTCACGATAATGAATGCAAATGCCATGATGCCATAAGGCCATAATTACATACATTTCAAGTGTCATTGCTCAAGTCTTCCATTGACAGCAACAAATGATTTCTGCAATGTCTGCATTGCACACGCTTACCTCAAGTGAATCAGGCTCTTTGAATGATGATCACGTGAGGCATTTCCTATGGGCATGTACATTGGGAAGGCTTTTGATTTGATAGTGTTTTGACTGTCAGTGTTTGTATATAAACTAGGCCCTATATCTTACCCCAAGACAAATGAAATGAACTGAAGTGGTTGTCACTGTTTCTCTCCGTTGATGCCCCTAGCAGACAGGCACTAATTTACGCATGCAGAATATTTGTTAAACTGGTTAATTATCATTTGTCTCCATGGGAAAGTGGTTGATTTTTCAGTAATGCCTCATTCTGCTGGATTATGATACGGGGAGTGGGGACCTCAATAGACAAGATTATGCTCAATGCGAAGTTTCTGATTCATACTACAAAGTAGAGTAAGACTGTGTTTTTGGTTATATAAAAAAAAAAATTACACATTGAGGAAACTTATCAAAGATGCTAAAAATATATGTATTGTTATTTTGTTTACCACATTTTTGCTGTAACATTACGATGTAGCTTAAGTAAATGATTTAAATGACCCATTTTCAAAGCTTTCTGGGCAGTTCAATGTGCTACTTTCTCTAGGCCTGATTTATTCCAATTAAACCGACATGTAACGTGTGCTTCGACAAGGCAATTATATCCCTGAATATCGCAACCCAGGGGCGCATTTGCAAATCTGTTTAGTTTAATTTTCCCTTAATTTCCCAAACACTTGGAGAGCCATGGAGCGAAGCCTCTGAGATTTCATTACATTTAATCCATGGTTATTAACACTTATGAAATGATGACATACTTTCATTGTGTAATTGGACGCGAGGAGGACATAACAATAACCTAATTCTCAAAGCCTTTTACACAAGGTCAAGGTCAAGTTCATTATGCCATTTGTAGGTATTAGAAAACATACGTTGGCTTGTCACATATCAAGTCATGTTCAAATGATCTATAAGTGACTTTGTTTCACAATCAATTTAACATGCTAATATCAGTACCAGGACCAGGACAGGTCGAAAATGATGCCAGGGAAACTAAACCAAAGCATGAATTTCTGTCCAACCTTGTCCAGAGACTACTTACACACATGTAATTTTGACATTTGGGTGAACTATCACTTTAAGCCGTTGTCACCTGCCCTCCGCTGGCTTTTCCCTGTCACTACCTCCTTGAGGAGTCACAGCACAGTCACATTTTCTGTGTTAGGACTTACCCTGTGTCCCCTCTCCTGGGTGTGTCCCAGACACAGTGACACAAGTGACAGAGTGAGGGACTGGGGGACACTGGGTGGACAGAGGACATGGGCCAGGGGGGTAAACTCCAGTCTCAAGAGCAGAGAAATGTCACACATCACCCAGAGTTCATCAGGGAGGGAGGGAGAGAGGGAGGGAGAGGTGTGATGTCACATAAGAACACCCATGGCTGCATTTTAATAGTATAACACGGCTTCCTCTCCTAGCCTCCTCCATCCTTGTCTCCAGGTGAAATGAGTATGGAAGAAGCCTGCAGTAAGATTTGATGTATTGCCCTCTTGTTTAAGTTACCTTTTAATATATACTATAGCGAGCTACGTATACAGTAGTGGTAATACCTTAGCTAAACCTTTACCGTAGTGACACATAGATTTCTCTATGTAAAATATGCGGTTATGTTAGCTGTCCAATAGCAGTTATTGTGACTACTACAGCAGCTGTTAGAAGCAGCATTGTCTATGTTCCCATAGACCTGTACAGATGAAATCCAACCATCTATAATAGTGGAGGTGAAGGCGTTCTTCTGTAATGGTGGAGGTGAAGGCGTTCTTCTGTAATGGTGCAGGTGAAGGCGTTCTTCTGTAATGGTGCAGGTGAAGGCGTTCTTCTGTAATGGTGCAGGTGAAGGCGTTCTTCTGTAATGGTGGAGGTGAAGGCGTTCTTCTGTAATGGTGGAGGTGAAGGCGTTCTTCTGTAATGGTGCAGGTGAAGGCGTTCTTCTAAAGTCAAAGTCACCATTATTAGTCAGTTGTACAACCAAATGCCTTCAACCGAAATGTGTCTTCCGCATTTAACCCAACCCCTCTGAATCAGAGAGGTGCGGGGGGCTGCCTTAATCGACATCCACGTCTTCGCGCCCGGGGAACAGTGGGTTAACTGCCTTGTTCAGGGGCAGAACGACAGATTTTTTCCTTGTCAGCTTGGGGATTCGAACTTGCAACCCTCCGGTTACAAGTCCAACGCTCTAACCACTAGGCTACCTGCCGCCCCCTCTGTAATGGTGCAGGTGAAGGTGTTCTTCTGTAATGGTGCAGGTGAAGGCGTTCTTCTGTAATGGTGGAGGTGAAGGCGTTCTTCTGTAATGGTGGAGGTGAAGGTGCTCTTCTGTAATGGTGCAGGTGAAGGCGTTCTTGTGTAATGGTGCAGGTGAAGGCGTTCTTGTGTAATGGTGGAGGTGAAGGCGTTCTTCTGTAATGGTGGAGGTGAAGGCGTTCTTCTGTAATGGTGGAGGTGAAGGCGTTCTTGTGTAATGGTGCAGGTGAAGGCGTTCTTGTGTAATGGTGCAGGTGAATGCGTTCTTCTGTAATGGTGGAGGTGAAGGCGTTCTTGTGTAATGGTGCAGGTGAAGGCGTTCTTCTGTAATGGTGGAGGTGAAGGCGTTCTTGTGTAATGGTGCAGGTGAAGGCGTTCTTGTGTAATGGTGCAGGTGAATGCGTTCTTCTGTAATGGTGGAGGTGAAGGCGTTCTTCTGTAATGGTGGAGGTGAAGGCGTTCTTCTGTAATGGTGGAGGTGAAGGCGTTCTTGTGTAATGGTGGAGGTGAAGGCGTTCTTGTGTAATGGTGGAGGTGAAGGCGTTCTTCTGTAATGGTGGAGGTGAAGGCGTTCTTGTGTAATGGTGGAGGTGAAGGCGTTCTTCTGTAATGGTGGAGGTGAAGGCGTTCTTCTGTAATGGTGGAGGTGAAGGCGTTCTTGTGTAATGGTGGAGGTGAAGGCGTTCTTCTGTAATGGTGGAGGTGAAGGCGTTCTTGTGTAATGGTGGAGGTGAAGGCGTTCTTGTGTAATGGTGGAGGTGAAGGCGTTCTTGTGTAATGGTGGAGGTGAAGGCGTTCTTGTGTAATGGTGGAGGTGAAGGCGTTCTTCTGTAATGGTGGAGGTGAAGGCGTTCTTGTGTAATGGTGGAGGTGAAGGCGTTCTTGTGTAATGGTGGAGGTGAAGGCGTTCTTCTGTAATGGTGGAGGTGAAGGCGTTCTTGTGTAATGGTGGAGGTGAAGGCGTTCTTCTGTAATGGTGGAGGTGAAGGCGTTCTTGTGTAATGGTGGAGGTGAAGGCGTTCTTGTGTAATGGTGCAGGTGAAGGCGTTCTTGTGTAATGGTGCAGGTGAAGGCGTTCTTGTGTAATGGTGGAGGTGAAGGCATTCTTGTGTAATGGTGGAGGTGAAGGCGTTCTTGTGTAATGGTGCAGGTGAAGGCGTTCTTGTGTAATGGTGCAGGTGAAGGCGTTCTTGTGTAATGGTGGAGGTGAAGGCGTTCTTGTGTAATGGTGCAGGTGAAGGCGTTCTTGTGTAATGGTGGAGGTGAAGGCGTTCTTCTGTAATGGTGGAGGTGAAGGCGTTCTTGTGTAATGGTGCAGGTGAAGGCGTTCTTGTGTAATGGTGCAGGTGAAGGCGTTCTTGTGTAATGGTGGCACTTGACAGTCTGATCAAACAAGAGAAATCACAGCGTCCGCGTCTTTTCATTTTTTACATCACACACACACACACACACACACACACACACACACACACACACACACACACACACACACACACACACAATGACCTTTAAGCGCTCGCTGGGCCTTAGAGGACACTCTAATATTATCCCCTTCTCCCTCTCCCTCTCCTTGAAATGTCACCGAGGACGTCCTATGTAATATTCTCTCCATCCTCCATCTCTCCTCTCTCCTTTACCTCTGTCCCTTTGTTAGCCATGCTGGCTGGCTGTCACATCTCAAGGTCAAAGCAAATGAGCTGAGAGGGCGAGGGAGAGAGAGGGAGAGAGAGGGAGAGAGAGGGAGAGAGAGGGGAAGGGGGAGCAGGTGGGCGAAATCAAACAAGAAAATTAAGAGATTGGCATGAACTGAACAGGTTTTCTTTGTGTGTTTGCTTCTCTCACAGTTGCGTATATCATTTCTCTTGCAACCACAGGTGAAAGAGAAGCTATGCAGTATGCCTTTACGTACAGTATCATTGTATCAGACTACTGATAATCAGCTGCTGTCAAATAGATGTGGGTCTCGAAACACAGTTCTCTTCTTCAGTAGTGTGCAGAGAATTCTACTAGATTAAAAGTCGAAATAAGTATGACATCCTGACATTTAAAGCATACTATTTCACTTACTATAAAATCCTACTATTTAGAAAGCAAGTACGGGTATTCGTACATGGCTACGTCTGTCCTTCTCTGACTCCCCCAGCCCGCCTTATCATCTCAGATTGACTGCAGCTCATTTCACAGAGTGTTATCGTGCTTCGTCAACTTGTCACAGCAAAACAGCTTTCACTCATAATGCCTGCCTGTCCTTCATACCTCTGTCTTCATGCCCTGCACATATAGCTCCTAAAGGTTTGTCTGTATTACAAACACACGCACGCACGCTCACACACCCAGCTTACTTACTTTCTCGTTTTCTTCTTATTTCTATTTCTGATGTGTTTGTTCTACTTAACTTTTTTATTTGTTTTCTTTAGTTCTATTGAATTGTTGGGAAAGAGAATTGTCACAGCACTCGAGCACGTGACAATTCACAGCACTCGAGCACGTGACAATTCACAGCACTCGAGCACGTGACAATTCACAGCACTCGAGCACGTGACAATTCACAGCACTCGAGCACGTGACAATTCACAGCACTCGAGCACGTGACAATGAACAGTTGAAACACGCTGGTCATACAGATTATAAAGGTATATTGTAGACGTTTTAAATGGCTCAGTTGGTGGAGCGTAGTGCCTGCGATGTCAGGATTGTGGGTTTGATTTTTGCTAGGGCCACCCATTTGAAAATGTATCAACTCGCTTTGGATGAAAGTCTCCTATTGAGATTCTAGAGAATTCTGTTATGGTTTTTAATATATAGAACAGCTGATAATAGTTGAGATAAATAATCCCGTTTTGCAATATGATGATTAAAATGTTTTTTTGCATTAGAGATGCAGTGCCTTCAGAAAATATTCTCAGGGGTGTGAGTACTTACGTCAATTGATATTTCTGTATTTCATTTTCAATAAATGTGCAAAAAACACAGTGTCTTTATGGGGTATTGTGTGTAGATGGGTGAAGAAAAATAGTAATCCATTTTGAATTCAGGCTGTAACAACAAAATGTGGAATAAGTCACGGGGTATGAATACTTTCTGAAGGCACTGTACATTGTATTGTAGGTCCTAATGCTGGTTATTGCCCATCAGAATTATTATAGAACGATATCGAACTCTACGCAACAATTAGCAATTGGATTTCTATCCACACAGATTATTACAGTATACTAACATTGCACACTATAATTGGAATGTGATTAAAACGGTTGAACACCAAATCAAGCCTAGAGGGCTCTGGTGGGGGTTTGGGTGTGTGTTTGGGTGATGTGTAGTTGGATGGGTGTGAGTGTTGTTTAATCCCTAGGGCTGGCAGTTGTAGCACCCATCCTGATTTGAGACTTGACCCTGTTTACTAAGCAAGTGATGCGGATGGATTCTCCGGAATGCTGGGGGGACTCAATCCGTGGAATTTTGCCATTGTTACAGAATCTTCCAGATGTTCACACACACACACACACACACACACACACACACACACACACACACACACACACACACACACACGCGAGTGCACATACACACACACACACACGTGCACATACACACACTCTTGTCTGTTTTCCTCCTGACTTCTCTCATACCGTGCATTCTGAAAGTATTCAGACCCCTTCCCTTTTACCACATTTTGTTACGTTACAGCCTTATTATAAAATGGATTAAATAATTCCCCCTCATCAATCTACACACAATACCCCATAATGACAAAGCAAAAACAGGGTTTAAGATATTTTTTTAAATTTTAAATTTTTATTAAAGCAGAAATACCTTATTTACATAACTATTCAGACCCTTTGCTAAGAGACTCGAAATTGAGTTCAGGTGCATCCTGTTTCCATTGATCATCCTTGAGATGTTTATAACAATTTGATTGGAGTTCAACAGAGCTTGAGAGGATATGTAGAGAAGAATGGGAGGTGTGCCAAGATACAGGTGTGCCAAGATTGTAGCGTCGTACCCAAGAAGACTCGAGGCAAATCGCTGCTTTAACAAAGTACTGAGTAAAGAGTCTGAATACTTATATAAATATGATATTTCAGTTTATTTGTAATACATTTCCAAATATTTCCAAATGTTTTTGCTTTGTCATTATGGGGTATTGTGTGTAGATTGAGGGATTTTACATTTTTCATCAATTTTAGAATAAAGCTGTAACGTAACAAAATGTGAAAGTGTCTGTCCATCCGACACATCCTCCACCTGCCACGCTCTGACTGGCTGACTGGCAGGAAGCAGGAAGAGAGACAGGAAGTCAGTGGAAACTGGTTCCAAATCGCCCATGGCATCATGACTCATATCAGTGACAGCTGTGACAATGAAGTCAACCTGTCTTTGTCGTCTGTCAGTCAGTCCATCAGATGCAGTGTTCAAGACTGATGTAGACTGACAATGCATTGAGTCAGTGCAGAAAAGTGGAACAATTTCCGTTTCGTTTTAACTCCGCTCGGAGGGAGGGAGAGACGTGCGGATGGACGGACAAAGAGTTGCAGGCGGACGGAGAGAGAGAGAGGCAGGCAGGCAGGCAGGCAGGCTGGCAGGCCTGAGAGAGACCTGCTCAACATGAGCTCCTGATATATTTCACTTTTTTTGTTTGTTTTTAGAATGAGATAAACACTCTAATCGAAAAAGAATTCCAGACAAGAAGTGATGAACAACAACTCTATTCACTGAGAATAGAAAAAAAGTAACTTTGCGCCTCAAGTTAGGAAGTTTTGACTCTAGCTAGCTAGCTACACAACAAAAACTTAGCCAGCAGACTAACCAGCTAACCAGAAGAAATGAGCCAGAACAAACCTAGCAAGGGCAGTTAATACAACTACATCAAACGACCAAACTGAGTGAGTAAACCAAAAAAGAGCATGGACTAATTTAAACTTATCTTCTGTTTTTTTGTGTAAAGATTTGTCACTCTTTTGCTGGTTTTCTAACTAAATTAGAGCTAGCAGCAGGCAAACAACCCGGTTGCCATGGCAACGGGGCAGCAGAACAGAACAGAGCAGCAGCAGAGCCCACAGGCACCATGTCCCCACTCCCCCTCAGAGCTGAATCCATTCTCTATCCTCCAGAGGCCAAAGATGACACAACAAGGAAAGCTTTTAAACATAAACTTCTAAAGGGGAGTCCAGAAACACTTTTCGCAGACCTCTACAAAAACGGTGATGTGAGTAATCTCATCTTTCTCACTGACCAGCCAAACGCATGGAGCTCAGCAGTCTGCTCACACTACCCAGCCATAAAGAAAGAGGGACTCTGTAATGGGTGGAAGCTGAATGTCAAAGAGACAGATGACCCTGACAGCACCATGACAACAATCAACCTCCACAAGACTGGGACTGTCATGGTGCAAGGTAATCTTAGGCTGTTTGAGGAGAGAGCAGAGAGAGAAGGACCACCAGTGGGTTGCCCTCCCACAAGACAACCTCCACCAGCACCACCCTTACCCCTACTATCCCCACCCAAAAAGGCACATCCAGCACCTCTCTTTCCACCATAGTGGAGGACACGCCCCAGGAGGAGAGAGACCCCCTCAGTGCAGAGCAGGCTCAGGCCCTCCTCACCACCATGGCTGCCATGAGGGATGAGTTCACCAAACTGGAGGGGGAGATGGTCCTGCTCAGGGAGAGTGTGAGTAAACAGCAACCAGACAACCACACCTTAGAGGAGCTCCTAACCAAGGTGCGGACAGAGCAGGACAGCAGCCTTGCAACACAGCTGAAAGAGGTTCAGCAAGAGAGAGACGGACTCAAGAGAGAGCTGGCTGATCTAACAGAGGAGGTGAGAGAGCTCCAAAAAGACAGGCAGAGCAGTAATAATGATCTGACCACACTAAGAGAGGAGCTGCAGGAGAAAAAGAGAACAGAGGACAGGCTGCAGGAGCAGCTAGATCACCACTCTATCACCACTCTATCACCTCTTTAGCCCTTTAGCCCAACTATTTTAATAATTCTTGTTGGATTGTGAGTGTTTGTCTCATTTTGAAGATAAAAAAAATAAAAAAAGTAATGAAATCTTTTTACGTTGCATGTTGGAATATACAAGGATTGAAGTCCTCTGCTTTTGGGCTAAAGAGCAGAAACCCAGACTTCCTGAAAGAAATTGATGATGTTGATATTGTAGTACTACAGGAAACATGGTGCAGAGGTGATGTTCCCACTGGCTGTCCACTAGGTTATAGGGAGATAATCATACCATCCACTAAATTAAAAGGAGTCAGACAGGGCAGAGACTCAGGGGGAATGCTAATATGGTATAAATCTGAACTAATTAATTCAATCGAATTGATCAAAACAGGAGAATTCTTTATCTGGTTAAAAATCAACAAGGAGGCTATCTTAACAGATAAAAACTTCTTCCTCTGTGCCACATACATTCCCCCGTCAGAGTCACCCTACTTCAATGAAGAGAATTTCTCCATTCTAGAGGGGGAGATTAGTCACTTTCAGGCCCAAGGCAACGTACTGGTCTGTGGAGACCTGAATGCTAGAACAGCAGAAGAACAAGGCACTATTAACAGTCATGGGGATAAACACCTACCAGGAAGCAACAACCTTTCCCTCCCCACATACCCCCACAGAAACAACTAGGACAAAGTGAAAAACACAAATGGAGTACAGCTGGTGAAGCTCTGTGGAACACTGGGTCTGTACATAGTCAATGGTAGGCTGAGAGGGGACTCATTTGGTAGGTACACCTACAGCTCATCCCTTGGCAGCAGCACTGTAGACTACTTCCTCACCGACCTAAACCCAGAGTCTCTCAGAGCCTTCACAGTCAGCCCACTAACACCTCTCTCAGACCACAGTAAAATCACAGTGTATCTGAGAAGAGCGGAACCCAACCAAGAAGCATCACGGCCCAATAAATTACATGGTACTAAACAGGCCTATAGATGGAGTGCAAACAGTACAGACATCTACCAAAAAGCAATTAGTAGCCAAAAAATACAATCTCTCCTGGACAACTTTTTAGCCTTAACATTCTCCTACAGCAGTGAAGGTGTACATTTGGCCGTCTGGAACATAAACTTTATATTTAACAAATTAGCCTCCATGGCTAATCTAAAGAAGCATAAGAGCAAAACCAAAAATAACAGATAATGAAAAATGGTTTGATAATGTTTCAAAAATCTAAGAAAGTCATTGAGAAATATATCAAATCAAAAACACAGAACCAGACAACAAAATTATACGCCTTCAATATGGGGAAACACTGAAGCAATAAACACACGCTAAGAACAAAAAAGGAACAGCACATTAGAAATCAGCTGGATGGAATTGAGGAATCCATAGAATCAAACCACTTCTGGGAGAATTGGAATAAATTAAACAAACCTCATCAGGAAGAATTGGCTATCCAAAATGGGGATATGTGGAGAAATCACTTTGCAAACCTCTACAGCAATATAACAAAGAGCCCAGAACAAAAAGATATACAAGAAAAATTACAAATCCTTGAATCAGCAGTCAAAGACTATCAGAATCCTGTGGATACCCCAATTACAGAAGAAGAATTATTGGAAAAACTACACACTCTCCAACCCAAAAAGGCCTAAAAGTGCGGATGGTATTTTAAATTAAATGATCAAATATACAGACCACAAATTCAAATTGGCTATACTCAAACTCTTCAACATTATCCTCACTGCAGGTATTTTCCCCGATATTTGGAACCAGGGATTGATCACACCAATCTATAAAAATGGAGACAAATTTGACCCAAATAATTACAGAGGAATTTGCGTTAACAGCAGTATTATAAATAGCAGACTACATAATTTTCTTGACGAACACAACGTCCTGAGCAGAAGCCAGATTGGATTTCTAAAAGATTATCGTACAACAGACCACATTTACACCCTAATTGACAAACAAGTAAACCAAAACAAAGGCAAAATCTACTCGTGTTTTGTAGATTTCAAGAAAGAATTTGATTAAATTTGTCAAAGGTATTTTTTTATAAACGAATAGAAAGTGGCATTGGAGGGAAAGCATATGATGTTATTATATCAATGTACACTAAAAACAAATGTGCGGTTAAAATTGGCAACAAGCAAACAGACTTCATCTCTCAGGGACAAAGAGTGAAACAGGGCTGCCCAATAAGTCCGACACTATTTAACATCTACATTAACTTCTCAGGGATTGCTGTGGCGCTAGCGGGCTGCTCCCGACACTACCAGGTGAAATGTAAGGCGCCAAATTCAAAATCCAAAAGTTGAATTATTAAACATCCACCAATATACAAGTGTTCCATACTCATCAAAAGCTCTGTTTCTTGGCAATATCACAGCGTTGTCAGATTTCAAAAAGGCTTTACGGCGAAAGCGGCACATTTGATTGTTTGAGGGTAGCACCTCACATATTTTTCCCATAGCCATGAATCAATTAGCCATCACGGCACACACATAACACATTTCACAGCGAAAACAAATCAATTACCTGTTGAAGAACCTCTGCTGAGGTCATCCTAAGTGTCCAACGAAGACAATCCATGGTTCTTTTGTTAGAAAAAGTAATGTATTTTATCCATAAATCCTCCATTTGGTTCGCGCGTTATAATCAGAAACGACAGCCTCCACTAGTCCATTGAAACGTGACGCAAACTCGTTCATCTTATACCTATAAACTTGTCCAAGAACAATCAAACATAGTTTTAAATGTATCCTTAGGAACACTTTTACGTATATTTACTATTATAAATCAACCGGAATATAAACTGATCGATAAAGACGGTAAAAAAGACACCGCGCTGGGTACTGTTTACATGAAAAGGTAACTTCCTGGTTTGCTCTTCTTCTCTGGTCTAATTCATCCAAAATGAAAATTTACACTGTCTCGAGACTGTTGACATCTAAAGGAAGCGATGGGTACTGCATTCATATGCCCTTATATGGTCATTTTCATGAGGGCGGGGTTCCCAAATGAGCAATGTGTCAAAATCACTTTTTCCAGGACAGAAATTCCTCGGGGTTTCGCCTGCTATATGCGTTCTGTTTTACTCACAGACAAATGGTTAACAGTTTTGGAAAATTCAGAGTGTTTCCTATCCAATGGTACCAAATATGTGCATATCCTATTCTCTGGGCCTGAATGGGAGGCATTTTACTTTGGGCACGCCAGGCTCTCCAAAACCGACCCTTCAGCTGCCACTCCCTAACAAATTAATGAATTAGCAAAAACATTGGAAGAATCAGCAGCACCTGGTCTCACCCTACACAACACGGAAATCAAGAGTCTGCTGTACGCAGATGACCTGGTGCTGCTGTCTCCCACTAAAGAGGGGTTACAGCAGCACCTAGATCGTCTTCACAGGTTCTGTCAGACCTGGGCTCTGACCATTAACCTAAAAAAAACGAATATAATGATATTCCAAAAAAGGTCCGGAAATCAGGATGACAAATATAAATTCTATTTGGACACAGTTCTAATAGAACACACCAGATACTACACATATCTAGGACTAAATATCAGCAACACAGGTAGCTTTCACATGGCTGTGAACGAGCTGAGAGACAAAGCAAGAAGAACATTCTATGCCATTAAAAATAATATTAAAATCAAAATTCCAATTAGTTATAGAACCAATTGCTCTATATGGCAGCTAAGTATGGGGCCCAATCTCTAACAATGAATTTACCAAATGGGACAAACATCCAACTGAAATACTGCATGCAGAGTTGTGCAAGACTGTATTGCAAGTGCAAAGAAAAACTCAAAATAACGCATGTAGAGCAGAATTGGGCCAATGCCCCCTACTCATTCGAATAGAAAAAAGAGCCATCAAATTTTACAACCATCTAAAAACAAGTGACCCCAAAACATTCCATCACACAGCTCTACAATGTCAAGAGATGAAACAAGAGAAGAGTCCCCTCAGCCAGCTGGTTCTGAGGCTCAGTTCACTAACCCAAACCAACCCCATAGAGCCTCAGGACAGCACTCAGAAAATCTGGCCCAACCAAATCATTACAAAACAAAAATAAAAATATATCACCTATTGGAAAGACACCACAAAAAATCGAAGTAAACTTCAATGCTGTTTGGCTCTAAACAGACAGTACATGGTGGCAGACTATCTGACCACTGTGACTGATAGAAAACTGAGGAAAACACTGACTAGGTACAGACTCAGTGAGCACAGTCTGGCTATAGAGACCGGTCGTCACAGGCAAACCTGGCTGCCCAGAGATGACAGGCTGTGCTCACTCTGCTCCAGGAGAGAGGTAGAGACAGAGCTGCATTTCCTAGTACACTGTGACAAATACTCAGACCTAAGAGAATATTTCTATACAATATACAAAATACAAAGAATTTGAAACTATAATAGATGAAGAAAAAAATCAGAGAGAGAGAGAGAGAGAGGAGGGGAGAGAGAGAGAGAGAGAGAGAGAGAGAGAGAGAGAGAGAGAGAGAGAGAGAGAGAGAGAGAGAGAGAGAGAGAGAGAGAGAGAGAGAGAGAGAGAGAGAGAGAGAGAGAGAGAGAGAGAGAGAGAGAGAGAGAGAGAGAGAGAGAGAGACGGACACACAGAGAGGGGGTGAGAGAGAGAGAGACGGACACACAGAGAGGGGGTGAGAGAGAGAGAGACGGACACACAGAGAGAGAGAGAGACAGAGAGAGACGGACACACAGAGAGAGAGAGAGAGAGAGAGAGAGAGAGACGGACACACAGAGAGAGAGAGAGAGAGAGAGAGAGAGAGACGGACACACAGAGAGAGAGAGAGAGAGAGGGACACACAGAGTGAGAGAGAGCGACTCAGGCAGAGAGTGGGAGACTGATAATTGATAAAAAAACAAACCAAAAAAGACCACAGATGACAACTGGTTTGATGCAGATTGTAAAATTGTAAGGAAAAAACTTAGAACACTATCAAACCAAAAGCACAGAGACCCAAATAATGGTGAATTACGCCTTCATTACTGTGAAACTTTAAAACTCTATAAACGTACACTCAGAACCAAAAAAGCACAGTACAACAGCAAGCAGCTGACACTAATTGAGGAGTCCATAAACACAAACAACTTCTAGCAAAATTGGAAAAAACAAACAAAAAAAATCGAAACAAGAGGAATTAGTGATACAAAATGGTGACATATGGACAACCCATTTTAAAACACTCTACAACACCGTTCAAATTGACAAAAACGCAGAACAATGCCAAATTCATGAGAAGTTAAATAGATTAGAAAAGGTATAAAGGACAATCAAAATCCATTGGACTCCCCAATTACTGACCAGGAGCTCTCTATAAGAAACTTCAGGCCCTCAAATGTAGAAAATCATGCGGACCTGATGGCATCCTAAATTAAATGCTCAAACTCACTAGTGCAAAATTTCAATTGGCTATATTAAAACTGTTTAATTTGATCCTGAGTGTAGGTTATTTCCCTGACATCTGGAATCAAGGACTCATAACCCCAATCTTTAAGAACGGAGACAAATTTGACCCTAACAATTACAGAGGCAGTTGTGTGAACAGTAACCTGGGGAAGGTTTTCTGTAGTATTATAAATGTAAGAGTTCTAAACTTCCTTAATAAGCACAATGTCTTGAGTAAAAGCCAAATTGGATTTATACCAAAACATCGCACGACCGATCATATTTACACCCTACACACCCTGATAGATAAACATGTCCACCAAAATAATACCAAAATATATGCTTGCTTTATCGACTTCCAAAAAGCATTTGATTCTATTTGGCATACAGGACTGTTCTACAAAGTTATTGAAAGTGGTGTAGGGGGTAAAACATATGACATAATTAAATCAATGTATACTGGCAATACATGCGCCATTAAAATTGGCAAGAAAAGAACAGAATTCTTTACCCAGGGGCGGGTCCTTCGCCAGGGTTGCAATCTGAGCCCTGCACTCTTCAATATTTACATCAACGAATTGGCCACTATTCTAGAAGAATCCTCTGCCCCTGGTGTTAGTCTCCACAATTCAGAGGTTAAATGCCTGCTCTTCGCAGATGACCTGTGTCTGCTGTCACCCACAGCACATGGCCTACAGCAGAGCCTGGACCTGCTAGAGCAGTACTGCCAGACCTGGGCCCTGGCAGTAAACCCCAAAAAGACTAAAATAATGGTTTTTCAGAGAAGATCCAGATCTCAGGGAATTAGACCAAAGTTCTCAATTGGTACAACATATATAGAGTACTGCACACACTACAACTACTTAGGTTTAAAAATAAGCTCAACTGGACACCTTCATGAGGCAGTGAATGATCTGAGAGAAAAAGCACGCAGGGCATTCTACGCAATTAAAAAACAAATTCAAATTGAAATACCTATTAAAATTTGGCTAAAACTAATTGAATGTGTCATTGAACCAATTGCACTTTATGGCAGCGAGGTGTGGAGTCCACTTGCAAAACAAGATTTCACCAAATGGGACAAACACCCCATTGAAACCCTGCATGCTGAGTTCTGTAAGATTCTCCTACATGTCCAGAGGAAAACTAAAAACAATGCATGCAGGGCAGAATTAGGCCAATATCCACTAATAATAAAAACTAAAAAAATAGCAATTAAGTTTTGGAAACATCTAAAATACAGTGACCCCCTCTCATATCATTACCAAGCCCTGCAATGCCAAGAGCTGAGCAAAGAAAAGAGTCCCCTCATCCAGCTGGTCCTGGGGCTGAGTTCACAAACCTGTTCTACTAACACACTGAAGCATCAGGACCAGAACATCCAATCAATCAGAATAAACCAAATTACATCACAATCAAAACAAAACTACATTTCTCATTGGGAAACAAAAGCACAAGCACAAAGCAAAATGCAGTGCTATCTGGCCCTAAATCGACAGTACACCGTGGCAAACTATTTGACCATGGTTACTGATCAAAACCTTAGAAAAACCTTGACAAAGTACAGGCTCAGTGAGCACAGCCTTGCCATTGAGAAGGGTAGACACAGGAAAACCTGGCTCCCCTGTAGAGGAAAGGCTGTGCAACCACTGCACAACAGCAGAACCTGAGACAGAGCTGCATTTCCTGACAAAATGTCAAAAATATAAAACAATTAGAGAGTGTAATTTCCCCAAATTTGAAACCCTTATTCAAGGTTTCAAAGACCTCTCTGATGAGAATAGGCTACCCATCCTGTTGGGGGAGGAAGCAGAAAGCTGTGGGTTGGCAGCGCACTACATTGCTGCCTGCCATAAGATGAGGGACAGTGTCTGACAGACCAATCAACCTGCACATGTCCTCTACTGTATGCTTAGTGTTATTGTTCAATGTGTGGTTATTTTGACCCTTGGTTATTGTTGTTACTGTTGTCCTGTTGACAATTTTGATATTATTCTCATATTGTAAATATCAAAAGTAAGCTTTGGCAATATGTACATTGTTACGTCATGCCAATAAAGCAAATTGAATTGAATTGAATTGACAGACAGAGATAGGGAGAGACCCAGACAGACAGACAGGCTTGTTTTGTCCTCGCTCCGACATCAGGTGAAAAGCCAAAATGTGCAGTTTTGGCAGCCAAATATGTGTCCTCCTGCCACAACCTGAGGGACAGCCAGTGAAAAGTGTCATGTAATGTCGATAATATTTCCCATTTTGTTTTGTCTTTCATACCATGTCATGTGTCTTCTCAGTCATGTTGACACTGGTCTACTACATTGCTTTACTGTATTGTTGTTCTCATTAATATTGTTGTTGTAGTTGTTGTTAATGGTAATCCCATGTCCACTACTACTACTACTATTGCTGTTGGTCCCACCATTTATTTATGTATATATGTATACTTTGACAATGTAAGTATTAATGAACTTGCCATGTCGATAAAGTCAATTGAATTGAATTGAATTGAATTGAGACGGACACACAGAGAGAGACACAGAGAGAGAGAGAGAGAGAGAGAGAGAGAGAGACGGACAGAAAGAGAGAGACACAGAGAGAGACAGACACAGAGAGAGAGAGACACAGAGAGAGACGGACACAGAGAGAGAGAGAGAGAGAGAGAGAGAGAGACGGACACAGAGAGAGACACGGACACACAGAGAGAGACACGGACACACAGAGAGAGAGATGGACACAGAGAGAGAGAGAGAGACGGACACACAGAGAGAGAGAGAGAGAGACGGACACACAGAGAGACGGACAGAGAGAGAGAGAGAGAGATGAATGGACTATAACACCATCCCAATGCTTTTAACTCCATGGCGGAATTTTGCAAGTGCCTTCGATTGCAGCACTCACTACCGAGATCCAAACTGCCTCTGGAAGCAACGTCAGCACAAGAGCTGTTCGTCGGGAGCTTCATGAAATGGGTTTCCATGGCAGAGCAGCCGCACACAAGCCTAAGATCCCCATGCCAAGCGTTGGCTGGAGTGGTGTAAACCTTGCCACCATTGGACTCTGGAGCGTTCTCTGGAGTGATGAATCGCGCTTCACCATCTGGCAGTCCCAACGGACAAATCTGTGTTTGGCGGATGCCAGGAGAATGCTACCTGCCCGAATGCATAGTGCTAACTGTAAAATTTGGTGGAGGAGGAATAATGGTCTGGGGCTGTTTTTCATGGTTCGGGTTAGGTCCCTTAGTTCCAGTGAAGGGAAACCTTAACGCTACAGCATACAATGACATTCTAGACGATTCTGTGCTTCCAACTTTGTGGCAACAGTTTGGGGAAAGACCCTTTCCTGTTTCAGCATGACAATGCCCCCGTGCACAAAGCGAGGTCCATACAGAAATGGAGATCGGTGTGGACTTGACTGGTCTGCACAGAGCTCTGATCCCAACCCCATCGAACACTTTTGGGATGAATTTGAATGGTCATGTAGTGTATTTCTTAGGTAAGCCCTTTTTTAGGTTCAAGAGACACGCTAACTAACATTATGTTTTCTCTTTGAACACAGTTTTCTCTCATCCCTTTTCCAGCCTGCAGGATGTTTGTAGTTCTAGTCTTTGATGCCGACCTCTCTAACTCCTCTACCAATAAAATGGTAATTCTGTGATTTAGCCACAAAACGTCTAGCTATGCCTTTTCAGCTTCAGGTTATTCAAGAACATGAACACCCCAATTTTAGATGGAGCTATTTAACGTTTCGCACCAGTAGGCTTTTTATTTAATGATTAGGCTAAATCAAAGCTTCCTGTCCGCTTTCCTCCATGCAAACAATATTACTGTTATGTAACGGGATGGGAGTGCCGCATTAGGAGGAACGTGGCTGTGTTGTGTGTTGTCACTGTGCTTCCCTCCAGAAGTTTTTCTAGCGCCACTGTGTCATTGGGTTTTGTTTGAAATGGAGAAGAGCAGAGGCGAGCATAGACCCCGTTAGACTGAATCCTGTGAAAATCTCACAGACAGACGGAGGAGGAAGACGGAAGGATGGGAGAGTTTTAGGGATGAATATATTTGGAATTGTAAGAGTCCGTACACTTTACAACTTGACTGTGTATAAACGAAGTTACTTCAGACGCCAGTTTGTGTTTTTGAGTCTTCAGCCTACCTGTGCTGGTATATAGTAGATCAGGCTGTTTGGAGATTTGAACTGATCGGATTAGTCTACTCGTCACCTTTTTCATTCCCCAGCCAGCCTGTCGACCTGCTTACTCACCCTGAACACAAAGCCATTCTTTTATACGTCAACCCGCATCACCTGTCAGCTGGGTTCTGCATGCTCTTTGTCAGGAAGTGTACTTAGGGGAGAGAGGAAGTGAGTCATGAGCATCCCAAGTCTAAAGTAATTCCCTGTTAGTCTGTGAGAGTCTGGGTAAAACTCACAGAAACTTGGTTGTAGCCTGGAATCTGGAATCCAATCTGAGTATTTATCTGTGAAATAGAGGAATATTTTGTGTGGATTCCAGGTTTAGTTCTATTGTGCTTCAGATCAAATATCCTGCTTTTAGTTGATTGGGTAGGGCAGCCATATTGGACAGTTGAAATCCTTAGCCTGTTATTTGTGGTCTATTTGAAGAGTAAGCTACTGTGCTTTAGTGAGCACGGTTTCTGCTCTGCGGTTGTGGGTGTTGCATACCGTACGTGAGTGAATGAATGTGGGGCAAGCAGTCAACAAACCAGGGGAGGGTGTGTGTTTATGAGTGTGTCGTGAGAGCTGATCCATTGAGTAGTGTGTCCACCCACTAACCAGAGTGGGTGAAAATGCGCTTTGGTGATGACATTTCACTTCCTTATGTTATAAAATACATTTGACCAAGACAAATATTATTCTTCGTGTTCTAAATCGTTCAGTGGGGTCTTTCTCTGATTAATATTTTAATATTAATATTCAATGGTAAGCCTGTCCGTTTAGTTAAATGGTAAGACTGTCGGTAGGGTTCAGTGGTAAGCCTGTCCGTAGCGTTCAGTGTTAAGCATGTCCGTTTAGTTAAATGGTAAGACTGTCCGTAGGGTTCAGTGGTAAGCCTGTCCGTTTAGTTAAATGGTAAGCCTGTCCGTAGCGTTCAGTGTTAAGCATGTCCGTTTAGTTAAATGGTAAGACTGTCCGTAGGGTTCAATGGTAAGCCTGTCCGTAGGGTTCAATGGTAAGCCTGTCCGTAGGGTTCAATGGTAAGCCTGTCAGGTAGCCTTAATTCTCACAGAGAATCCAGTCTAGCTGACACAATGGTATTTTCTAGATTTTTGACCACTTTTTTTAGTCACCCTAATTTTGACCATCCTGCAAGGATAAAACTCCGATAAGTTTTGAACGGTTTATGACAGCGACATGAGGTTCTTAGAGGAGTATCTACACAATTAACATATTATTTTACACATTGGTCAAAAGATGCATTTTTGATTAGACACCCCACATTGAGTCTGCTTACAGTGCTGGATCCTGAAACCGCCAGTAGCACAGATAGGCGTACTCTGAATCAAGATAACACCACATGACCAAAAGTATGTGGACACCTGCTGAACATCTAATTCCAAAATCATGGGCATTAATCTGGAGTTTGTCCCACCTTTGCTGCTATAACAGCCTCCACTCTTCTGGGAAGGCTTTCCACTAGATGTTGGAACATTGCTGCAGGGACTTGCTTCCATTCAGCCATGAGCATTAGTGAGGTCAGGTACTGATGTTGGGCGATTAGGCCTGGCTCGCAGTCGGCGTTCCAATTTATCCCAAAGGTGTTCGATGGGGTTGAGGTCAGAGCTCTGTGCAGGCTGGTCAAGTTCTTACACACCGATCTCGACAAACCATTTCTGTATGAACCTCGCTTTGTGCACAGGGGCATTGTCATGCTGAAACAGGAAAGGCCTTTCCCCAAACTGTTGCCACAAAGTTGGAAGCACAAAATCGTCTAGAATTGAACTGTAGGCTGCAGTGTTAAGATTTCCCTTCACTGGAACTAAGGGGCCTTGCCCAAACCATGAAAAACAGCCCCAGACAATTATTCATCCTCCACCAAACTTTACAGTTGGCACTATGCATTCGGGCAGGTAGTGTTCTCCTGGAACCTGCCAAACCCAGATTCGTCCATCAGATTGCCAGATGGTGAAGCGTGATTCATCCCAACAGAGAACGCGTTTCCACTGCTCCAGTCCAATGGCGGCGGGCTTTACACGACTCCAACCGACACTTGGCATTGCGTATGGTGATCTTAGGCTTGTGTGCAGCTGCTTGGCCATGAAAACCCATTTCATGAAGCTTCACAGGCTGTGAGAGTATGCAAAATAAATTTAGAAATCTATATTATTCAATTATTGCACCCACACCGCTCGTGCGTGCGCCAACGAGCATCTGCGTTGCGCTGCAAGTTCTGCCTCTCCCATCTCCTCATTGGTTTATAGAAGCAGGTACCCATGTGCCATCTCCTCATTGGTTATACCCACGTGGGTGACTAAAAGACGATCGAAGTCAGTGGCGGTAGTGCACCTAATTTATGAATGTTGCCAATTGCAATATAACGTCAAGAGAAGAAAAAGCCTGGAAGGAGGAGAGATGACTAGAAACGATTCGGTTGACCGTTTTATGTGTGGATTAATTGTCGGAGTAGAGGATCTTGTGCATTTCAGGTAAAATAACATCCCACTGTTTATATCCCAGGACAAATTAGCTAGTAACAGCAAGCTATAGCTAAATTGCCATAAATGTTTAATGCTTTTCGACCTGTCCCCAAATTAATGTAATTGGTTCAGAGTTTGTTTTGATATTTTAACCTGCGTGTCGTGATCGCGTTTGGTGTGGGGCGACAGAATAAATGTATGCACGATGGCGCACGTTTTGGGTTCTGTGTCTGACGAACAGTTCTTGCGCTGACTTTGCTTCCAGAGGCAGTTTAGAACTCGGTAATGTGTGTTGCAACCGAGGACAGGCGGTTTTTTCGCTACATGCTTCCGCACTCGTCAGTCCTGTTCTGTGAGCTTGTGTGGCCTACCACTTCTAGGCTAGACGTTTCCACTTCACAATAACAGCACTTACATTTGGCCCGGGGCAGCTCTAGCAGGGCAGAAATTTGACAAACTGACGGTTCCACGTTGAAAGTCACTGAGTTCTTCCGTAAGACCATTCTACTGACAATGTTTGTCTATGGAGATTGCATTGCTGTGTGCTCGATTTATACACCTGTCAGCAACGGATGTGGCTGAAATAGCCGAATCCATTCATTTGAAGGGGTGTCTACATATTTTTGTATGTGTAATGTATTAACTACTATTACAATGTCATATTGTATGACTACTGTCAAAACTACATTTCCCAGAGTCACTTGCAGTGCTGGCCCCAGCTTGTCAGGCCTACAGCTATGTTTCTGTCAGTAGGCGCTGGGGATGCCCCCACATTGTTGCCATTTGCTGTAGGTTTCCCCTGTCTGTTGGAATCACAGTCATTATTTACAGTGGCGCTCCTGTCTTTGAAATGTGTGGGTTTGAGGTCAACGGCTAACCCTCGTTATCTGAAGCAGTGCGCACACACACATACGACGGCTTGCACTAGTTAGTGTTAGCGACAGCCACGTAGCGTTCACAGCTGATTAACTGGGTCAATTGAAGATGAGGACTCTTCTTATCTCAGACCTAATCTGTGGACGCTCACCGCTCACTGGAAAGCTGTTGAGCAACCAACCAACCTGCTCGGGCTACCCCTGTCTTTTCTCTCGCTCTGTCGCTCATCTCACAGACGAGAAGGACACAGATTAGCATCAAGGAAATGTGTCAATGTGTGCGTGGATGTTTCCATGTCTGCCTGTGTGCTTTGTGCCTGCGAGTGTATGTTCCACTTACTGTATGTACTTGCATTCTGTGTTCACACAGAAGGACTGCCTCTGTCATAAGAGACTCAGATAAGGATAGAATCCCCACATGTAGGCTATGCTGCCATCCCTCTCAAGTCCTGTTGGTCTAGAAAGCATTTTCAGCTGTCCTACTGATGTGAAGACCTGGGTTGTTCCCCGTGTGAAGAGAGAGAGTGTGTGTGTGTAGCTCCAACCTGCATGCCCTGGATATCCACTGTACCCATAGAAAACCCACTCATTACAAACTAACTATGCCCTCTTTTTGCTGGTTTGAATGATTTCTCTGCATTTTAGACGTTGACAGTGGATGTGTGATGTTGAGAGGATGATGGAAAATTCAGTCAATCATAGCCAGGACAGAAACAGAAACAGCTGTTGGGCTTTTTAGTTGTAGGAATCAGATCAGCTGATGCGTTTGACTCCACCAATGATCTTCCCAATGGCATAGATATCAGCCTTCTAGATGACAAAATCACAGTAAAGAGATCTTGATGTTATCAGTGTGGCTGAAATTGAACCTAGCTTCCTTTCTCCTTTGTGTGTCACTCAGGTCAGGCACTGCAGGGCTACAATAACCTGCATCACTCAGGTCAGGCACTGCAGGGCTACAATAACCTGCATCACTCAGGTCAGGCTCTGCAGGGCTACAATAACCTGCATCACTCAGGTCAGGCTCTGCAGGGCTACAATAACCTGCATCACTCAGGTCAGGCTCTGCAGGGCTACAATAACCTGTATCACTCAGGTCAGGCTCTGCAGGGCTACAATAACCTGCATCACTCAGGTCAGGCTCTGCAGGGCTACAATAACCTGTATCACTCAGGTCAGGCTCTGCAGGGCTACAACAACCTGCATCACTCAGGTCAGGCTCTGCAGGGCTACAATAACCTGTATCACTCAGGTCAGGCTCTGCAGGGCTACAACAACCTGCATCACTCAGGTCAGGCTCTGCAGGGCTACAATAACCTGTATCACTCAGGTCAGGCTCTGCAGGGCTACAACAACCTGCATCACTCAGGTCAGGCTCTGCAGGGCTACAATAACCTGCATCACTCAGGTCAGGCACTGCAGGGCTTTTTATTTTAGTATTTATTTTTATTTTACTTAACCTTTATTTAACTAAGCAAGTCAGTTAAGAACAAATTCTTATTTACAATGTTGGCCCACCGGCAAACAGTGGGTTAACTGCCTTGTTCAGGGGCAGAACAACTTTTTACCTTGTCATCTCGGGGATTCAATCCTGCAACCTTTGGTTACTAGTCCAACGCTCTATCCACTAGGCTACTTGCTGCCCCAAGGCTACACCAGCTAGTGCAACGGCTACAAATTCGGTACTGCAAGGCTACAAATTAAATTACATTGGTCGCATACACATATTTAGTAGATGTTATTGTGGGTGTAGCGAAAGGCTTGTGCTCCTAGCTCCAACACGGGCTAGCGCTACACTTTTCTATCGTTATCGCTAGCCTCAACCCCACTCTGGAACCCACACAAAGAGACACCATTAAAAATACATGGGGGGTTTTATTAGCATGGCAACGATCATTATAATGAATGCTTCAATCATTGAGGACAGAGGATGTCTATTGTGTGGTGGCTGAATAGGGAGAAAGGGTCAACAATAGTATATCTTTCTCAGCCATGTGTTTTAATATCGTGTTCAGTCGTGTGTAATAAAGCAGGCCTCTTCATGATGATAATGTCATTGCTAGTTGTTCAAGAGAACAGTATTTTAGTGGTTGCCCAGCCTAGCCTATCACTCTCGCTCTATACCGCTCTTCCTTTTTCTAGCCCCCTTTTTCACTTTTACTCTCCCTCCATCCTTCTCCCTTTATCTCTCTTTTTCACGACCTAGCTGTTTTCACAAGGGTTATCCATCTGAGGGAGCTGGTCTCTGTGTCAACACGAGGGTTATCCATCTGAGGGAGCTGGTCTCTGTGTCAACACGAGGGTTATCCATCTGAGGGAGCTGGTCTCTGTGTGAACACGAGGGTTATCCATCTGAGGGAGCTGGTCTCTGTGTCAACACGAGGGTTATCCATCTGAGGGAGCTGGTCTCTGTGTGAACACGAGGGTTATCCATCTGAGGGAGCTGGTCTCTGTGTGAACACGAGGGTTATCCATCTGAGGGAGCTGGTCTCTGTGTGAACACGAGGGTTATCCATCTGAGGGAGCTGGTCTCTGTGTGAACACGAGGGTTATCCATCTGAGAGAGCTGGTCTCTGTGTGAACACGAGGGTTATCCATCTGAGGGAGCTGGTCTCTGTGTGAACACGAGGGTTATCCATCTGAGGGAGCTGGTCTCTGTGTGAACACGAGGGTTATCCATCTGAGGGAGCTCGTCTCTGTGTGAACACGAGGGTTATCCATCTGAGAGAGCTGGTCTCTGTGTCAACACGAGGGTTATCCATCTGAGAGAGCTGGTTTCTGTGTGAACACGAGGGTTATCCATCTGAGAGAGCTGGTCTCTGTGTGAACACGAGGGTTATCCATCTGAGGGAGCTGGTCTCTGTGTGAACACGAGGGTTATCCATCTGAGGGAGCTGCCTCTGTGTGAACACGAGGGTTATCCATCTGAGGGAGCTGGTCTCTGTGTGAACACGAGGGTTATCCATCTGAGGGAGCTGGTCTCTGTGTGAACACGAGGGTTATCCATCTGAGAGAGCTGGTCTCTGTGTGAACACGAGGGTTATCCATCTGAGGGAGCTGGTCTCTGTGTGAACACGAGGGTTATCCATCTGAGGGAGCTGGTCTCTGTGTGAACACGAGGGTTATCCATCTGAGGGAGCTGGTCTCTGTGTGAACACGAGGGTTATCCATCTGAGGGAGCTGGTCTCTGTGTGAACACGAGGGTTATCCATCTGAGGGAGCTGGTCTCTGTGTGAACACGAGGGTTATCCATCTGAGGGAGCTGGTCTCTGTGTGAACACGAGGGTTATCCATCTGAGGGAGCTGGTCTCTGTGTGAACACGAGGGTTATCCATCTGAGGGAGCTGGTCTCTGTGTGAACATGAGGCTTATCCATCTGAGGGAGCTGGTCTCTGTGTGAACACGAGGGTTATCCATCTGAGGGAGCTGGTCTCTGTGTGAACATGAGGCTTATCCATCTGAGGGAGCTTGTCTCTGTGTGAACATCATGGGCAATTCCACGGTAACGGATTTACACTGAGACTTCCGAACAAAAACCATTGATTTCAAAGTTTAACTTCTTAGGGAGCGGTTTTGGAGAGTCTGGCATGCACAAAGTAAAATGCCTGCCACTCAGGCCCAGAAAATAGGATATGCACATAATTAGTACTATTGGATAGGACACACTCTGAAGTTTCTAAAAGTGTTAAAATAATGTATGTGAAAAGGAAAATCCAGCCTGATTTGCAGTTTTTTTTGTAAATGACCTTCTTCTCCAGGGTGCCTATTCATTTGTATTTTACCTAGGACTGAGACTGCAGTACCTATGGCTTACACTAGATGTCAACCGTCTTTATACAGAGTCTGGAGGCTGTAGACCTGAGCAGAACGGATAGGAACAGGAAATAGTCCAGGTAGCTCAGATGTCAACAAGATTTTACAGGCGCAACACCGTATGCGCGCCCCGCTGTATTTTCCTTTCATAAAGTTTAGGTTACCATCCGAGTGAAATATTGTTGCTAATATTCATAAAAGGATAGCTAAGGATGCATTATAAATTATCTATGATTTGTTTAGGAAAAGTTGATAGGTATATTTGAACGCGTTCTCTTCACGGTTCAATGGGCGATTCGACGTTGGATTTTCTGATCATAACGCGCCAACCAAACTGAGATTTATTGGTATAATAAATGACTTTTTCTAACAAAAGAACCATTGGATGTCTTCGTTGGACACTTGGGAAGCCCTCAGCAGAAGTTCTTCAAAAGGTAAGTGATATTGTTTTAGATGTGAAATGGGTTTTGTGTGACCCGCGCTGGATATGAATTTATGCTAATGTGGAAAATATGTGGGGTGCTATCCTCAAACAATCAAATGATGTGCTTTCGCCGTAAAGCCTTTTTGAAATCTGACAAATCTGTGAAATATCACAGCGTTGTCAGATTTCAAAAAGGCTTTACGGCGAAAGCAAAATCAGAGCTTTTGATGACTATGCAACACTTGTATATTGATGAATGTTTAATTGATGAATGTTTGGATTTTGAATTTGGCGCCTTACATTTCACCGGGTAGTGTCGGGAGTAGTAGTTAACCAACCAACTATATGCACAATGACTACTTGTATCTGCACAGTTCTTCCGGTAAATCTGTTATAGTAAAATGTTCTATGTAAGTTGTTAAAAGTAGTCCTTGTACATAGAGTTGTATGGTTTGTTTTACTTTTATTAGTATACATTTGTAAGTGAAAAATCTGAGTGTAAATTCATTATGGTGGAATTATGTTAGATGGCATGTTATATATGAATGATTACTTCTAGAGTTACTTTCTCCTTCTATTACCCCTTCTGTCTTCACGTTACAACTCAGCACATTGTGAAGGGATGTTGCTGGGTATACAGTGTGCGTGTGTGCCTGCGCGCGTGTGTTTTGATGGCCTACACCTGAGGCGTAATGGCATCCAGTACAATACAACCAACGACTTTGCATGATCTAAGGCTGTCACAGTAGCCTTCCCCTCAACACTACATGCAGTTACTCTTCAATGCTTGGTTTACAGATGTTTAGTCTGTTCCCATTCGCTTTTCAATCTGTTATGTATACAACTCAACTGTACTTACAGTTGCTGTTCACTATCCACTGTTCATTATTCAGGTTGTAATGTTAGCCCTCGTACTGACATGAGGGACTACTTTCATTATTGAGGATTGTCCACTCTCTGAGGCTATGAGACCAGCCACTGCTTGATGACAGATATCAACAACCTTGTCTACTATGTAACTCAGTATGTCACACACACATCTGAAGACAAGATGTACAGTCATGAGAATGACACAAATATTAATTTCCACAAAGTTTGCTGCTTCAGTGTCTTTGAATATTTTTGTCAGATGTTACTATGGAATACTGAAGTATAATTGCAAGCATTTCATAAGTGTCAAAGGCTTTTATTGACAATTACATGAAGTTGATGCAAAGAGTCAATATTTGCAGTGTGTTGACCCTTCTTTTTCAAAACCTCTGCAATCCGCCCTGGCATGCTGTCAATTAACTTCTGGGCCACATCCTGACTGATGGCCTTGAAGTTCTTGATGATCCGATAAATGGTTGATTTAGGTGCAATCTTACTGGCAGAAATATCCTTGCCTGTGAAGCCCTTTTTGTGCCTAGCAATGATGACGGCACGTGTTTCCTTGCAGGTAAGCATGGATGACAGAGGAAGAACAATGATCCCAAGCACCACCCTCCTTTTGAAGCTTCCAGTCTGTTAATCGAACTCAATCAGCATGACAGAGTGATCTCCAGCCTTGTCCTCGTCAACACTCACACCTGTGTTAACGAGAGAATCACTGACATGATGTCAGCTGGTCCTTTTGTGGCAGGGCTGAAATTCAGTGGAAATGTTTTTTGGGGATTCAGTTCATTTGCATGGCAAAGAGGGACTTTGCAATTAATTTCTGATCATCTGATCACTCTTCATGACATTCTGGAGTATATGCAAATTGCCATCATACAAACTGAGGCAGCAGACCTTCTGAAAATTAATATTTGTGTCATTCTCAAAACATTTGGCCACGACTGTACATTACAGTCTGAGAGGTATTATTTATCAGGAAACGGGACTGCGATTTGAGTGACGTATGCTTTAATGTGCAGAATGATAATTATTGCTATGTTGTATGATATGTTATACACTGTGCATTCAGAAATTATTTAGAACCCTTCACCTTTTCCACATTTTGTTACGTTGCAGCCTTATTCTAAAATGTATTAAATTGTCCCCCCCCTCATCAAACTACACAGACATTTTTTAAGCACCTTTGGCAGCGATTACAGCCTCGAGTTTTCTTGGGTATGACACTACAAGCTTGGCACACATTTGGGGAGTTTTTCCCATTCTTCTCTGCAGATCCTCTCAAGCTCTGTCAGGTTGGATGGGGAGAGTTGCTGCACAGCTATTTTCAGGTCTCTCGAAAGATGTTCGATCGGGTTCAATTCCGGGCTCTGGTTGGGCCACTTAAGGAAAGGGATATAGTCCTTCTCGTCAGAGACTTGTCCCGAAGCCGCTCCTGCGTTGTCTTGGCCGTGTGCTTCGGGTCGTTGTGCTGTTGGAAGGTGAACCTTCGCCCAAGTTTGAGGTCCTGAGAACTCAGGAGCAGGTTTTCATCAAGAATCTTTCTGTACTTTTCTCCATTCATCTTTGCCTCGATCCTGTCTAGTCTCACAGTCCCTGCCCTGAAAAACATCCCCACAGCATGATGCTGACACCACCATACTTCACCGTAGTAATGGTGGCAGGTTTCCTCCAGCCGTGAGTCTTGGCATTTAGGCTAGATGGTGGTGTAGGTGCTTTTTGCCTTTTACTGAGGAGTGGCTTCCATCTGGCCACTCCTCAGGCCTGATTGGTGGAGTGCTGCAGAGATGGTTGTCCTTCTGGAAGGTGTTTTTTAAATGTATTTCATACATTTGCAAACATTTCTAAAAACCTGTTTCCACTTTGTCATTATGGGGTATTGTGTGTAGATTGCTGAGGATTTTTTCTTTCTTTATTTGATTTTAGAATAAGGTTAAAGGGGTCTGAATACTTTCCGAAGGCACTGTACATGTTTGCGTTCTAAAACTAAACTATCTCTCTTTCTCGCTCCTCTCTCTGTAGGTTGTGCTAGTCTTCGCTCTCAGCATTGGAGCACTTGGAATATACTTTATAGATTCTTCTGAGTAAGTATCCCCTTTTTATGTGCTGAAATGTGCTTTTGTATTGAGCTGCTGTTGAACACTACTTTGTGATTTCATATCAGATCTGATATTTCTTCACCTCAAGTGAACTCATACATGGAAGGCTACAATCACTCACATTGGTGAAATATAATTCTTACTGAGTTACGTAGCTGTATGGAATGAGTTCTTAGTCAATCTATGAGTTGCTATTGAACATGAATCAGATATGATATTAATAGATACTTCAGACACATGGTGTAGTCCTCGTCCTCCAGTATAACTTGTCATAGTGCAACCTCGTGCTGGATTGGTGGATTTCTGTGTGTTAAGCTCCTCTCCTCCTTCATGGTTTTGTCAATAGAAGCCGGTCAGCCTTGCGCCAAACTTAGTTTCCATGGTAACCTAGATAGAACAGGATATCAGTAGATCTGTCTGGTCCTCAGAGACACCCCCACTTGTAGACACATACACACCATCTGTAGACCCACACACATACCTACACCCCCACCTGTAGACACACACACACCATCTGTAGACCCACACACATACCTACACCCCCCACCTGTAGACACACACACACCATCTGTAAACCCACACACACACATACCTACGCCCCCACCTGTAAACACACACCATCTGTAGACCCACACACACACATACCTACACCCCCACCTGTAGACACACACACACCATCTGTAGACCCACACACACATACCTACACCCCCCACCTGTAGACACACACACACCATCTGTAAACCCACATACACACATACCTACACCCCCACCTGTAAACACACACACACACCATCTGTAGACCCACACACACACATACCTACACCCCCACCTGTAAACACACACACACACACCATCTGTAAACCCACACACACATACCTACACCTCCCACCTGTAGACACACACACACCATCTGTAAACCCACATACACACATACCTACACCCCCACCTGTAGACACACACACACACCATCTGTAAACCCACACACACACATACCTACGCCCCCACCTGTAGACACACACACCATCTGTAGACCCACACACACACATACCTACACCCCCACCTGTAGACACACACACACCATCTGTAGACCCACACACACACACATACCTACACCCCCTCCCACCTGTAGACACACACACACCATCTGTAAACCCACACACACACACATACCTACGCCCCCACCTGTAGACACACACACCATCTGTAAACCCACACACACACATACCTACACCCCCTACCTATAGACACACACACCATCTGTAGACCCACACACACATACCTACACCCCCTACCTATAGACACACACACCATCTGTAGACCCACACACATACCTACACCCCCTACCTATAGACACACACACATACCTACACCCCCTACCTATAGACACACACATCATCTGTAGACCCACACACATACCTACACCTCCCACCTATAGACACACACACCATCTGTAAACCCACACACATACCTACATCCCCCACCTGTAGACACACACACACCATCTGTAAACCCACACACACACACACACATACCTACACCCCCCCACCTATAGACACATACACCATCTGTAGACCCACACACACACATACCTACATCCCCCCACCTGTAGACACACACACACACCATCTGTAAACCCACACACACACATACCTACGCCCCACCTGTAGACACACACACCATCTGTAGACCCACACACACACACACATACCTACACCCCCACCTGTAGACACACACACACCATCTGTAGACCCACACACACACACATACCTACACCCCCCACCTGTAGACACACACACGCCATCTGTAAACCCACACACACACACATACCTACGCCCCCACCTGTAGACACACACACACCATCTGTAGACCCACACACACACACATACCTACACCCCCCACCTGTAGACACACACACACACCATCTGTAAACCCACACACACACACATACCTACACCCACCTATAGACACACACACACCATCTGTAGACCCACACACACATACCTACACCCCCCCACCTGTAGACACACACGCGGGCACACACACACACAGTAAACTAAGCATCCCACACTTCCATCAACATCACCCACCCACGCCATTCTCAGGCTCTCACCCATCCTAGCCCTGACCAGCAGACTTAATAAAACTATGATAATGCAGCTAATGCTTTAAGTAATGCGTGTGAAAATATAATTTTCTGACAGACCCTATTAAAATCACTTCATGATTTTTGTGTGCGGCAGTTAGCCTAGTGGTTAAGACCATTGGGCCAGTAACCGAAATGTCGCTGGTTCGAAACCTCGAGCCGACTAGGTGAAACATCTGTTGATGAGCCCCTGAGCAAGGCACTTAACCTTATTTGACCCTATAAGTTGCTCTGGATAAGAACATCTGCTAAATGACTAGGGAGATATCTAGGGAAATGCTGACAGTGATACATGCCTTTCCTTTATTGTAGACTACATGCATCTGTTTATGGACATGTGTGTTTTTTTATGATTCTATTCATAGACTCACTGCTATCCTCCCTCTGCATGTTTCCTCTGCTATCCTCTCTCTGCATGTTTCCTCTGCTATCCTCCCTCTGCATGTTTCCTCTGCTATCCTCCCTCTGCATGTTTCCTCTGCTATCCTCCCTCTGCATGTTTCCTCTGCTATCCTCCCTCTGCATGTTTCCTCTGCTATCCTCCTCTGCATGTTTCCTCTGCTATCCTCCTCTGCATGTTTCCTCTGCTATCCTCCCTCTGCATGTTTCCTCTGCTATCCTCCCTCTGCATGTTTCCTCTGCTATCCTCCCTCTGCATGTTTCCTCTGCTATCCTCCCTCTGCATGTTTCCTCTGCTATCCTCCCTCTGCATGTTTCCTCTGCTATCCTCCCTCTGCATGTTTCCTCTGCTATCCTCCCTCTGCATGTTTCCTCTGCTATCCTCCCTCTGCATGTTTCCTCTGCTATCCTCCCTCTGCATGTTTCCTCTGCTATCCTCCCTCTGCATGTTTCCTCTGCTATCCTCCCTCTGCATGTTTCCTCTGCTATCCTCCCTCTGCATGTTTCCTCTGCTATCCTCCCTCTGCATGTTTCCTCTGCTATCCTCCCTCTGCATGTTTCCTCTGCTATCCTCCCTCTGCATGTTTCCTCTGCTATCCTCCCTCGGCATGTTTCCTCTGCTATCCTCCCTCTGCATGTTTCCTCTGCTATCCTCCCTCGGCATGTTTCCTCTGCTATCCTCCCTCTGCATGTTTCCTCTGCTATCCTCCCTCGGCATGTTTCCTCTGCTATCCTCCCTCGGCATGTTTCCTCTGCTATCCTCTCTCTGCATGTTTCCTCTGCTATCCTCTCTCTGCATGTTTCCTCTGCTATCCTCTCTCTGCATTTTTCCTCTGCTATCCTCCCTCGGCATGTTTCCTCTGCTATCCTCTCTCTGCATGTTTCCTCTGCTATCCTCTCTCTGCATTTTTCCTCTGCTATCCTCCCTCGGCATGTTTCCTCTGCTATCCTCTCTCTGCATGTTTCCTCTGCTATCCTCCCTCGGCATTTTTCCTCTGCTATCCTCTCTCTGCATGTTTCCTCTGCTATCCTCCCTCGGCATGTTTCCTCTGCTATCCTCCCTCTGCATGTTTCCTCTGCTATCCTCCCTCGGCATGTTTCCTCTGCTATCCTCTCTCTGCATGTTTCCTCTGCTATCCTCTCTCTGCATTTTTCCTCTGCTATCCTCCCTCGGCATGTTTCCTCTGCTATCCTCTCTCTGCATGTTTCCTCTGCTATCCTCCCTCGGCATGTTTCCTCTGCTATCCTCCCTCGGCATGTTTCCTCTGCTATCCTCTCTCTGCATGTTTCCTCTGCTATCCTCCCTCGGCATTTTTCCTCTGCTATCCTCTCTCTGCATGTTTCCTCTGCTATCCTCCCTCGGCATGTTTCCTCTGCTATCCTCCCTCTGCATGTTTCCTCTGCTATCCTCCCTCTGCATGTTTCCTCTGCTATCCTCCCTCGGCATGTTTCCTCTGCTATCCTCCCTCAGCATGTTTCCTCTGCTATCCTCCCTCGGCATGTTTCCTCTGCTATCCTCCCTCTGCATGTTTCCTCTGCTATCCTCCCTCTGCATGTTTCCTCTGCTATCCTCCCTCGGCATGTTTCCTCTGCTATCCTCCCTCGGCATGTTTCCTCTGCTATCCTCCCTCTGCTTGTTTCCTCTGCTATCCTCTCTCTGCATGTTTCCTCTGCTATCCTCTCTCTGCATGTTTCCTCTGCTATCCTCCCTCGGCATGTTTCCTCTGCTATCCTCCCTCGGCATGTTTCCTCTGCTATCCTCCCTCTGCTTGTTTCCTCTGCTATCCTCTCTCTGCATGTTTCCTCTGCTATCCTCTCTCTGCATGTTTCCTCTGCTATCCTCTCTCTGCATGTTTCCTCTGCTATCCTCTCTCTGCATGTTTCCTCTGCTATCCTCTCTCTGCATGTTTCCTCTGCTATCCTCTCTCTGCATGTTTCCTCTGCTATCCTCTCTCTGCATGTTTCCTCTGTCGTACAGATAGTAGGTCTGGGTGTTGGAGTGACAAGAAAAAAAATGAAAGCAATGAAATGAATAAAATCATGCCAAGTCTAACATCTGCGGTGTTAATCTGAGCAGTAGTGCAGGTCACAGTAGTGTGGAAATGATTCCTGTGTACAGTCCCTTGTTTACAGAAAGGGATATAGTCCTTCCCGTCTTTACCTCTCCCTCCCTTTCTCTCTCTCATCCCTCCCTTTCTCTCTCATCCCTCCCTCTATCTCGTTCTCCCCCTCCCTTTCCCTCTCTCTCCCTCCCTTTCTCTCTCTCATCCCTTCCTCTATCTCTGTTCTCCCCTCCCTTTCCCTCTCTCTCCCTCCCTTTCTCTCTCTCATCCCTCCCTCTATCTCGTTCTCCCCTCCTTTCCCTCTCTCTCCCTCCTTTCTCTCTCTCATCCCTCCCTCTATCTCGTTCTCCCCCTCCCTTTCCCTCTCTCTCCCTCCCTTTCTCTCTCTCATCCCTCCCTCTATCTCGTTCTCCCCCTCCCTTTCCCTCTCTCTCCCTCCCTTTCTCTCTCTCATCCCTCCCTCTATCTCGTTCTCCCCCTCCCTTTCCCTCTCTCTCTCTCCCTCCCTTTCTCTCTCTCATCCCTCCCTTTCCCTCTCTCCCCCTCCCTTTCCCTCTCTCTCCCTCCCTTTCTCTCTCTCATCCCTCCCTCTATCTCATTCTCCCCTCCCTTTCCCTCTCTCCCTCCCTTTCTCTCTCTCATCCCTCCCTCTATCTCGTTCTCCCCCTCCCTTTCCCTCTCTCTCCCTCCCTTTCTCTCTCTCTCATCCCTCCCTCTATCTCGTTCTCCCCCTCCCTTTCCCTCTCTCTCTCTCCCTCCCTTTCTCTCTCTCATCCCTCCCTCTATCTCGTTCTCCCCCTCCCTTTCTCTGTCTCTCCCTCCTTTCCTCTCCCCCACTCAACCCTTTTCATCCTGATCTGACTCGACTGCATATTTCAGACAAAAAGAGGGAGACAAATCTCCTTTATAATGCCAAGGTCAAGACTTGATGGGAAGAAACCATCTCTGTGTTTCTCTCCATCCCTTTATCCACCTCTCTCTCTCTCTCCCTCCTCTAATTCTCTTTCTCCCTCTGTCGCTCTCCTTCCGCTCCCTCCCTCCCTCCCTCCCTCCACCTATCTCTCTCACTGTGAGCCCGGTGTGTAAGGCTCAGACAGTGTCTGTGTGATTTGTATCTGTTTGTTAGCAGGCTCTGACATTAGAATGTTATCAATCTATTTAGAATGATATAAATGGAACATTTTTAAAACAGCAAATGCAGTGTTTTTGATTGTAGATGCTCTGTCACCAGTCTGTCACCAGGCGGTCACCAGGCGGTCACCAGGCAGCCACCAGTCTGTGTCTGTCACCAGTCTGTGTCTCTCTGTATCTGTCACCAGTCTGTCTGTGTCTGTCACCAGTTGGTCTCATGACAAGTGGAAGCTCTCTGAAAACAGAGTCTTTGACTTTTTGTGCCTTAGACAATCCGACAACTGACTGGCAGCTCAGAGGCAGATTCTTCCTTAGCCTTTCCACTGGACGGACAG